>CM042327.1:22553511-23013511 GCA_023566125.1 Zingel zingel
GCTGTTTGTACCAACCGCCAAATTACAGACTTATCTTTTGATGATTTTTCCTCTCAACTGAGGACAGTTTTTGACCATCCCGACTATGCCGGTAATGCGTCTAACAGACTTTTGAAGCTTAAACAGGGAACAGACAGTGTTGCTGAGTATTCGGTTGCTTTCTGGACTTTTGCTGCTGATACTAAATGGAATGAGGAGGCGCTAAAAGGAGTGTTTTTGAATGGGTGTAATGATTCTGTTAAGGATGAGCTAGCTGCCCGAGACGAACCTAATGACCTTTATTCTCTCGTTTCTCTTGCTATCAGGATTGATAATAGGTTACGTGAGAGGAGGCTGGACAGATGTAATCGGGCTCACACTGCGGGAGGGGCTTCCTCCCATTCTAACACCCGGTCCTCACTACCCCGGGAACAGTTTTTTCCAGCTGCAGAGCCCTTGGTCCGGGAGCAGGGGGACCCTATGCAGCTAGGCCATGCTCGGTTATCGCCGGCGGAGAGGAGCCGACGCTTACTGGCAGGTGAATGCCTGTACTGTGGAGACACCTCCCATTTCCGCTCACGCTGTCCCATCCGGCCAAAAAACAAGGCTCGCAAGTAATGGTGGGTCTAGTTGCGAGCCCTACCCCAGTACCCACCGTTCCTCGCCTAGTAATTCCTGCTACGCTCCTGTTTAAAAACTCATCTCTACCATTGTCCGCCCTTATTGACTCTGGTGCTGAGGACAATTTCCTCGATCTAAACCTGGTTCAGCAAGCTAGCATTCCCATTAAGCCCCTGTCAACCCCTGTCAGTGTTGCTACTATCGATGGCCGTTTGTTCGCTAATATCACTCATCAAACCATCCCCATTACACTCATGTTATCTGGCAATCACAGCGAAACCATCAGTTTTAAAATTTTGTCCTCAACCTCTACTCCTCTTATCCTCGGTTTTCCCTGGCTCAGTCACCACAACCCCCATATTGATTGGCAAGGGAAAAAAGATACACAGCTGGAGCAACCACTGCCACTCTGTCTCGGTTCTGCCGTACCCCCTTCTGTGCGGTCCCCTGTTTCTACTGTAAAAGACTCTGATTTGTCATCTGTTCCAGAAGAGTATCGGGATCTCGCTGAGGTTTTCAGCAAGGATAAGGCTTTGTCCTTTCCACCCCATAGACCCTATGACTGTGCTATTGAGCTGCTGCCTGGGCCCCCCCCTTCCATCCAGCCGGCTGTACAACTTGTCCCGTCCCGAAAGAGAGGCCATGGAGACATATATTGGTGACTCTCTGGCGGCAGGCATAATCTGTCCTTCTTCTTCCCCAGTGGGTGCAGGCTTCTTCTTTGTTGATAAGAAGGATAAGTCCTTACGTCCCTGCATCGACTATCGTGGACTAAATAAAAAAACAGTCAGAAATACCTACCCATTGCCTCTTATTAACTCTGCTTTTGAACCCCTTCAGGGCGCCACAGTATTCACCAAACTCGACCTCCGGAACGCCTACCACCTCGTTAGGATCCGGCAGGGGGACGAGTGGAAGACGGCCTTCAACACTCCACTTGGACACTTCGAGTACCTGGTCATGCCTTTCGGGCTCACTAATGCCCCGGCAGTTTTTCAGGCGATGGTTAATGACGTTTTACGAGATTTTCTGAATCGTTTTGTGTTCGTCTATCTAGATGATATTTTGATTTTTTCTAAGTCTCCAGAAGATCACGTCTCCCACGTCCGTCAAGTCCTTCAACGTCTCCTAGAAAACAAGCTCTTTGTTAAGGCCGAGAAGTGCGCATTCCACCGGCAGTCTGTACCTTTCCTCGGGTTCATAATCGAACGAGGTCAGGTGTCGGCAGACCCGGAGAAAATCAAGGCGGTTACCGACTGGCCCACTCCCGAGTCTCGTAAACAGCTGCAGAGGTTTCTGGGCTTTGCAAACTTGTACCGCCGGTTTATTAAGGATTTCAGTCGGATTGTTTCACCCCTGACTAAACTCACTTCTCCCAAGGTCCCTTTCCAATGGACATCCGAAGCTGAGCAGGCCGTGAGTACCTTAACAAGACTGTTTTCAACCTCTCCTGTTCTCATTCACCCTGACACCAGTCTACAGTTCATTGTTGAGGTGGATGCTTCTGACAGTGGGGTAGGGGCCGTTCTGTCTCAACGCTCCCCCACTGATCAGAAGCTCCATCCGGTTGCATTTTTCTCTAAGAAACTGTCTCCTGCAGAGAAAAATTACGACGTGGGAAATCGGGAGCTACTGGCAGTGAAGCTGGCTTTGGAAGAGTGGCGGCACTGGCTGGATGGAGCAGAGCAGCCGTTCGTAGTTTGGACAGACCATAAGAACTTGGCCTACATACAATCAACTAAGAGACTCAACTCACGTCAAGCCAGATGGGCCCTGTTTTTCAGCAGGTTTGATTTTGTATTAACTTTCCGACCCGGCTCCCGTAATATCAAGCCTGATGCTTTGTCTCGCCAATTCACAGACTCAGATGAGACCAGCGAACCCGAACCTGTCCTGCCTGCCTCCTGCTTGGTGGCAGCCGTTCGTTGGGAGATTGAGTCTCTTGTCAGGACTGCTCAGGAAACTGAACCTGGACCTGAGGATGGACCACCCAACCGTCTCTATGTACCAGCGTCAGTACGTTCCCAGGTACTTCAGTGGATCCACACCTCTCGGTTCTCCTGTCACCCCGGGATGGCTCGCACACTGTCTCTGTTGAAAAGACACTTCTGGTGGCCATCGGTTGAGGCAGATGTCCGAGCTTACGTGGCAGCGTGTTCCATCTGCGCTCGGGGTAAGGCCTCTCACCAGTCTTCCTCGGGTTTATTACATCCCCTCCCGGTTCCTAGCAGTCCATGGTCCCATGTTGCCCTGGATTTCGTCACCGGTCTCCCCAAGTCTGAAGGTAATGACACTATACTCACCATCGTGGACAGGTTCTCTAAATCTGTCCATTATGTTGCATTACCAAAATTACCGACTGCCAGTGAGACAGCGGACCTCATGGTCCAACATGTATTCCGTCCCCATGGAATACCTGTGGACATCGTTTCTGATAGAGGCCCACAATTTATTTCTCGTGTTTGGAAAGATTTCTGCTTTGCTCTGGGTGCATCTGTCAGTCTTTCCTCAGGCTTCCAACCGCAATCCAACGGCCAAACGGAAAGGGCTAATCAGGACCTTGAGGCATCCCTCCGCTGTGTTGCTGCACAGAACCCTTCGACTTGGGCCAAGCATCTTCCGTGGATCGAATACGCCCATAACTCCCTAACTACCTCTGCTACCGGCCTCTCCCCGTTCGAAGTGTCCTTGGGTTTTCAACCTCCTCTGTTCCCGGCACAGGAGAAGGAGCTGGCAGTTCCCTCTGTGCAGGAGAATCTACGTTGCTGCCTTAAGGTGTGGAACGACGCCCGTGTGGCTCTGCTCCAGACTACCGAACGCAATAGGAAAGTGGCTGACAGACACAGGAACCCAGCTCCCCAGTACCAACCTCGTCAGGAAGTTTGGCTCTCCTCTAAGAATATTCCCCTGCGCACTGAATCCCGTAAGCTGTCGCCCCGGTTTTTGGGTCCCTTTGTGGTCGACTCCATCATCAACCCGTCAGCTGTTCGGCTTAAGCTGCCACAGTCCATGAAGATCCATCCCACCTTTGACGAGTGTCCCAACTCAAGCCAGTATCTTCCAGCGCTTTGTGTCCTCCAGTGGATCCCCCGCCTCCAGCTCGCATTATCGATGACCATCCGGCCTACACAGTTCGGACACTCCTGGACGCCCGGAGGCGTGGTAGGGGACTCCAATATCTAGTAGACTGGGAGGGATATGGACCGGAGGAGCGGACCTGGATACCCCGTAGGTTCATTCTGGACCCCCAGCTGGTGAAGTAATTTCATCGGGAAAATCCTGACAAGCCTGGAGGGCCGCCAGGACGCGTCCGTTGAGGGGGGGGGGGGGGGGGTACTGTTATGGGTTGGTTGTGTTCTCCCTTCTTGTGTTTGTTTTCTTTCTTTTTCTCTTTCTCCCCTTTTTCTGTTGTCCCTGTTTGTGTCTGTACCTGAGGCTGCTTGAGGCGTGGCTCTGGATCGGGGTCAAGGGGCGTGGCCATTCACTCTGACTGTGTCACTCAGCTGCAGCTCATTCCAGTCATCACCGCATCAGTATATCTACCCGGGCTGTTCACGTCTCCAGCGCCAGATCGTCTCCTATCTCAGACCCACTCCTACTCAGCAGCTCCCCACAATCTTCTAAGGATCTGCTTCGCTGCCTCCCTGCCGTGACCAGTCCCGCCTGTTGCTCGGCCACCAGCTGCTTATTTCATCCACCCTTCACAGCCCACCTGGATCCCTCTGGTCTCCGCTTCTCATATCTGGACATACTCCTCCAATCTACCAGCTCCCAAGACCCAGTTCAGCCTGGATTTCTATCTGCCTGCCTGCCTCACGTATTGTACCATACTGAAGCTACAATTCCCTAAACTTACCCTCTTCGCACAAATCGAAGTTTGACTGTTTCATGAATCTCTCTGTACAGCCATCTGCCTCTGTGTGTGTGTGTGTGTCTCAGCATTTTGGGTCAAACGTATAACATAACACTAGCACCCACGAGTGAAGGCCACCACCTGATGATCCTGGCTATTGTGTGTTGCCTAAACCCAACCGTCGTCATTTGCAAAGCTGGCCTTACAATGTCTGCCACGGCCCTGTCCTTGCTGTCCGGCCCTGTCCGGCTTTACAATGTCCGCCCACCCACGGCTGAGGATCATCGCTTGATGATCCTGGCTATTACCCCCTTACCTAGTTGATAACCCAGCCTTGGTTGACGTACATTTTCAAAGTGTCAAAAACCCACTCATTGCCAAGCCGGCTTTACAAGGCCCAGCCCGGTGGAGCCACCCATCGCCCCCCAGAAAGGGGCTCACCTACCTGGGTATACCCCTTTTTGCCCGCCTCCAGGCACCTTTACCTCCGCTCAAACCTAGGCAACCACACTTAAGCCCCCCCCCCACTGTGGCCATACAAAACCGCGCGTCCAAAATGTTCGTGCCCCTGGTATTCCGTTTCACTCATTGCGAAGCCGGCTTTACAATGCCGGCATGGCTACATGACATTGCGAAGACGGCTTTGCTAGATGACATTGCCAGGCCGG
This sequence comes from Zingel zingel, assembly GCA_023566125.1. Taxonomy (NCBI): domain Eukaryota; kingdom Metazoa; phylum Chordata; class Actinopteri; order Perciformes; family Percidae; genus Zingel; species Zingel zingel. Next base: position 22,558,633 of record CM042327.1, read on the forward strand.
CTTTGCTAGATGACATTGCGAAGCTGGCTTTGCTACATGACATTGCGAAGCCGGCTTTGCTACAGGACATTGCGAAGCCGGCTTTGGTACATGACATTGCGAAGCCGGCCTAACAATGCCGGCATGGCTACATGACATTGCGAAGCCAGCCTAACAATGCGGAATGGCTACATGACATTGCGAAGCTGGCTTTACTACAGGACATTGCGAAGCCGGCTTTGGTACATGACATTGCGAAGCCGGCCTAACAATGCGGCATGGCTACATGACATTGCGATGCTGGCTTTGCTACATGACATTGCGAAGCCGGCCTAACAATGCCAGCATGGCTACATGACATTGCGAAGCCGGCTTTGCTACATGACATTGCGAAGCCGGCCTAACAATGTGGCATGGCTACATGACATTGCAAAGCTAGCTTTGCTACATGACATTGCGAAGCCGGCTTTGCTACATGACATTGCCAAGCCGGCTTTGCTAGATGGCATTGCGAAGCTGGCTTTGCTACATGACATTGCGAAGCCGGCTTTGCTACATGACATTGCAATGCCGGCTTTACAATGCCGGCCTTGCTAGATGACATTGCAAAATGTATTGAAATTGATTGAAAAGATTTCTGGTACAAGATAAACAATCCTCTATCCCAGACTCTAAAAGACACAATACTTACATACATGAACATTCACATTTTAACATTTTATAAAAACACATTCATTTCATAATTGAAGTTTTCTAACAGTTCATGAATTAATTACATGAATTAATAACATAAATTACTGACAAGCTTTATTACACCGTTTGACAGGCAAAAGGCATCCAGCCTCTTCTTAAAGGAATTGATAGAAGGGGAACGCACACCTTCTTCTGGAAGGTCACTCCATGATTTTACAGCACGGAGTGTGAACAACTTATTATTTTTAAAGAATTCCCTCGTGTCTCGTACCTATTGATCCAAAACTGAAAGATAGCAATTGCAAAGCCGGGCTTACAAGGCCAACTACCACCCTCCTGCCAGCACATCCCAGACTAGCACCCACGGGTGAAGGCCACCACCTGATGATCCTGGCTATTGTGTGTTGCCTAAACCCAACCGTCGTCATCTGCAAAGCTGGCCTTACAATGCCGGCATGGCTACATGACATTGCGAAGCCGGCTTTACAAGGCCCAGCCCGGTGGAGCCACTCATCGCCCCCCAGAAAGGGGCACACCTACCTGGGTATACATTCAGGAAAAAGGGCCCGCCTCCGGGCACCTTTACCTCCGGTCGAACCTGGGCACCCACACTCAAGCCCCCCCCACTGTGGCCATACAAAACCGCGCGTCCAAAATGTTCGTGCCCCTGGTATTCCGTTTCACTCATTGCGAAGCCGGCTTTACAATGCCGGCATGGCTACATGACATTGCGAAGCCGGCTTTACAAGGCCCAGCCCGGTGGAGCCACCCATCGCCCCCCAGAAAGGTGCTCACCTACCTGGGTATACATTCAGGAAAAAGGGCCCGCCTCCGGGCACCTTTACCTCCGGTCGAACCTGGGCACCCACACTTAAGCCCCCCCCCCCCACTGTGGCCATACAAAACCGCGCGTCCAAAATGTTCGTGCCCCTGGTATTCCGTTTCACTCATTGCGAAGCCGGCTTTACAATGCCGGCATGGCTACATGACATTGCGAAGCCGGCTTTGCTGGATGACATTGCGAAGCTGGCTTTGCTAAATGACATTGCGAAGCCGGCTTTGCTACAGGACATTACGAAGCTGGCCTAACAATGCGGAATGGCTACATGACATTGCGAAGCTGGCTTTACTACAGGACATTGCGAAGCCGGCTTTGGTACATGACATTGCGAAGCCGGCCTAACAATGCCGGCATGGCTACATGACATTGCGAAGCTGGCTTTGCTAAATGACATTGCGAAGCCGGCCTAACAATGCCAGCATGGCTACATGACATTGCGAAGCTGGCTTTGCTAAATGACATTGCGAAGCCGGCCTAACAATGCCAGCATGGCTACATGACATTGCGAAGCCGGCTTTGCTACATGACATTGCGAAGCCGGCCTAACAATGTGGCATGGCTACATGACATTGCAAAGCTGGCTTTGCTACATGACATTGCGAAGCCGGCTTTGCTACATGACATTGCCAAGCCGGCTTTGCTAGATGGCATTGCGAAGCTGGCTTTGCTACATGACATTGCGAAGCCGGCTTTACTACAGGACATTGCGAAGCCGGCTTTGGTACATGACATTGCGAAGCCGGCCTAACAATGCCGGCATGGCTACATGACATTGCGAAGCCGGCCTAACAATGCGGAATGGCTACATGACATTGCGAAGCTTGCTTTACTACAGGACATTGCGAAGCCGGCTTTGGTACATGACATTGCGAAGCCGGCCTAACAATGCCGGCATGGCTACATGACATTGCGAAGCCGGCCTAACAATGCGGCATGGCTACATGACATTGCGAAGCTGGCTTTGCTACATGACATTGCCAAGCCGGCTTTGCTAGATGGCATTGCGAAGCTGGCTTTGCTACATGACATTGCGAAGCCGGCTTTGCTACATGACATTGCGAAGCCGGCCTAACAATGCCAGCATGGCTACATGACATTGCGAAGCCGGCTTTGCTACATGACATTGCGAAGCCGGCCTAACAATGCGGCATGGCTACATGACATTGCGAAGCTGGCTTTGCTACATGACATTGCGAAGCCGGCTTTGCTACATGACATTGCCAAGCCGGCTTTGCTAGATGGCATTGCGAAGCTGGCTTTGCTACATGACATTGCGAAGCCGGCTTTGCTACATGACATTGCAAAGCCGGCTTTACAATGCCGGCCTTGCTAGATGACATTGCAAAATGTATTGAAATTGATTGAAAAGATTTAAGGTACAGGATAAACAATCCTCTATCTCAGACTCTAAAAGACACAATACTTACATACATGCACATTCACATTTTAACATTTTATAAAAACACATTCATTTCATAATTGAAGTTTTCTAACAGTTCATGAATTAATTACATGAATTAATAACACAAATTACTGACAAGCTTTATTACACCGTTTGACAGGCAAAAGTCATCCAGCCTATTCTTAAAGGAATTGATAGAAGGGGAACGCACACCTTCTTCTGGAAGGTCACTCCATGATTTTACAGCACGGAGTGTGAACAACTTATTTCTCTTTTCAGACAGACATGTTCTCGGGTAAAGTTTTAAAGAATTCCCTCGTGTCTCGTACCTATTGATCCAAAACTGAAAGATAGCAATTGCAAAGCCGGGCTTACAAGGCCAACTACCACCCTCCTGCCAGCACATCCCAGACTAGCACCCACGGGTGAAGGCCACCACCTGATGATCCTGGCTATTGTGTGTTGCATAAACCCAACCGTCGTCATCTGCAAAGCTGGCCTTACAATGTCTGCCACGGCCCTGTCCTTGCGAGTCCGGCTTTACAATGTCCAACCACCCACGGCTGAGGATCATCGCTTGATGATCCTGGCTATTACCCCCTTACCTAGTTGATAACCCAGCCTTGGTTGACGTGCATTTTCAAAGTGTCAAAAACCCACTCATTGCCAAGCCGGCTTTACAATGCCGGCATGGCTACATGACATTGCGAAGCCGGCTTTACAAGGCCCAGCCCGGTGGAGCCACTCATCGCCCCCCAGAAAGGGGCTCACCTACCTGGGTATACATTCAGGAAAAAGGGCCCGCCTCCGGGCACCTTTACCTCCGGTCGAACCTGGGCACCCACACTCAAGCCCCCCCCCACTGTGGCCATACAAAACCGCGCGTCCAAAATGTTCGTGCCCCTGGTATTCCGTTTCACTCATTGCGAAGCCGGCTTTACAATGCCGGCATGGCTACATGACATTGCGAAGCCGGCTTTACAAGGCCCAGCCCGGTGGAGCCACCCATCGCCCCCCAGAAAGGGGCTCACCTACCTGGGTATACATTCAGGAAAAAGGGCCCGCCTCCGGGCACCTTTACCTCCGGTCGAACCTGGGCACCCACACTCAAGCCCCCCCCACTGTGGCCATACAAAACCGCGCGTCCAAAATGTTCGTGCCCCTGGTATTCCGTTTCACTCATTGCGAAGCCGGCTTTACAATGCCGGCATGGCTACATGACATTGCGAAGACGGCTTTGCTAGATGACATTGCCAGGCCGGCTTTGCTAGATGACATTGCGAAGCTGGCTTTGCTACATGACATTGCGAAGCCGGCTTTGCTACAGGACATTGCGAAGCCGGCTTTGGTACATGACATTGCGAAGCCGGCCTAACAATGCGGAATGGCTACATGACATTGCGAAGCTGGCTTTACTACAGGACATTGCGAAGCCGGCTTTGGTACATGACATTGCGAAGCCGGCCTAACAATGCGGCATGGCTACATGACATTGCGAAGCTGGCTTTGCTACATGACATTGCGAAGCCGGCCTAACAATGCCAGCATGGCTACATGATATTGCGAAGCCGGCTTTGCTACATGACATTGCGAAGCCGGCCTAACAATGTGGCATGGCTACATGACATTGCAAAGCTGGCTTTGCTACATGACATTGCGAAGCCGGCTTTGCTACATGACATTGCCAAGCCGGCTTTGCTAGATGGCATTGCGTAGCCGGCTTTGCTACAGGACATTACGAAGCCGGCTTTGCTACATGACATTGCGAAGCCGGCTTTACAATGCCGGCATGGCTACATGACATTGCGAAACCGGCTTTGCTACATGATATTCTGAAGCCGGCCTAACAATGCGTCATGGCTACATGACATTGCGAAGCTGGCTTTACTACAGGACATTGCGAAGCCGGCTTTGCTACATGACATTGTGAAGCTGGCCTAACAATGCGGCATGGCAACATGACATTGCGAAGCCGGCTTTGCTACAGGACATTCCGAAGCCGGCTTTGCTACATGACATTGTGAAGCCGGCCTAACAATGCGTCATGGCTACATGACATTGCGAAGCTGGCTTTACTTAAGGACATTGCAAAGCCGGCTTTGGTACATGACATTGCGTATCCGGCCTAACAATAACGGCATGGCTACATGACATTGCGAAGCCGGCCTAACAATGCCAGCATGGCTACATGACATTGCGAAGCCCGGCTTTGCTACATGACATTGCGAAGCCGGCCTAACAATGCGGCATGGCTACATGACATTGCGAAGCTGGCTTTGCTACATGACATTGCCAAGCCGGCTTTGCTAGATGGCATTGCGAAGCTGGCTTTGATACATGACATTGCGAAGCTGGCTTTGCTACATGACATTGCGAAGCCGGCTTTGCTACATGACATTGCCAAGCCGGCTTTGCTAGATGGCATTGCGAAGCTGGCTTTGCTACATGACATTGCAAAGCCGGCTTTACAATGCCGGCCTTGCTAGATGACATTGCAAAATGTATTGAAATTGATTGAAAAGATTTCTGGTACAGGATAAACAATCCTCTATCCCAGACTCTAAAAGACACAATACTTACATACATGCACATTCACATTTTAACATTTTATAAAAACACATTCATTTCATAATTGAAGTTTTCTAACAGTTCATAAATTAATTACATGAATTAATAACATAAATTACTGACAAGCTTTATCACGCCGTTTGACAGGCAAAAGGCATCCAGCCTATTCTTAAAGGAATTGATAGAAGGGGAACGCACACCTTCTTCTGGAAGGTGACTCCATGATTTTACTGCACGGAGTGTGAACAACTTATTTCTCTTTTCAGACAGACATGTTCTCGGGTAAAGTTTTAAAGAATTCCCTCGTGTCTCGTACCTATTGATCCAAAACTGAAAGATAGCAATTGCAAAGCCGGGCTTACAAGGCCAACTACCACCCTCCTGCCAGCACATCCCAGACTAGCTGTTATGGGTTGGTTGTGTTCTCCCTTCTTGTGTTTGTTTTCTTTCTTTTTCTCTTTCTCCCCTTTTTCTGTTGTCCCTGTTTGTGTCTGTACCTGAGGCTGCTTGAGGCGTGGCTCTGGATCGGGGTCAAGGGGTGTGGCCATTCACTCTGACTGTTTCACTCAGCTGCAGCTCATTCCAGTCATCACCGCATCAGTATATCTACCCGGGCTGTTCACGTCTCCAGCGCCAGATCGTCTCCTATCTCAGACACACTCCTACTCAGCAGCTCCCCACAATCTTCTAAGGATCTGCTTCGCTGCTTCGCTGCCTCCCTGCCGTGACCAGTCCCGCCTGTTGCTCGGCCACCAGCTGCTTATTTCATCCACCCTTCACAGCCCACCTGGATCCCTCTGGTCTCCGCTTCTCATATCTGGACATACTCCTCCAATCTACCAGCTCCCAAGACCCAGTTCAGCCTGGATTTCTGTCTGCCTGCCTGCCTCACGTATTGTACCAAACTGAAGCTACAATTCCCTAAACTTCCCCTCTTCACACAAATCGAAGTTTGACTGTTTAATAAATCTCTCTGTACAGCTATCTGCCTCTGTGTGTGTGTGTCTCAGCGTTTTGGGTCAAACGGCTAACTTAACAGAACGATCTGGCCATGGACCCGGCAGAGACACCACACGTGGTAAAGGAGGATGGCGTTCATCGTGCCATTCATTCTCAAGGAGTCCTATTAGGTCAACATGACCACCTGATCCGTACTTTACTGGACAATAATCAACAGTTATTGAATCAGGTCTCCCAGCTCACTTCTCAAGTGTCTGCTCTGTCAGTAACAAGATCTCTAAACCTCCCTGTCCCTCCACTATCTGTCTCTCCAGACGCAGTCGCTGCTCCTGTACTCCGGGAACCCCCTGTTACCGCACCTGAGCCCTTCGCAGGGGAATTAAATAAGTGCCGGGGATTCCTGCTCCAGTGTGGTTTGGTTTTCCGACAAAAACCCCAGTCTTTTGCTACGGAATCATCCAAGGTACATTACGCTCTGGGGTTGCTCCGAGGCAGAGCGCTGGTCTGGGCAGAGGCTGTTTGTACCAACCGCCAAATTACAGACTTATCTTTTGATGATTTTTCCTCTCAACTGAGGACAGTTTTTGACCATCCCGACTATGCCGGTAATGCGTCTAACAGACTTTTGAAGCTTAAACAGGGAACAGACAGTGTTGCTGAGTATTCGGTTGCTTTCTGGACTTTTGCTGCTGATACTAAATGGAATGAGGAGGCGCTAAAAGGAGTGTTTTTGAATGGGTGTAATGATTCTGTTAAGGATGAGCTAGCTGCCCGAGACGAACCTAATGACCTTTATTCTCTCGTTTCTCTTGCTATCAGGATTGATAATAGGTTACGTGAGAGGAGGCTGGACAGATGTAATCGGGCTCACACTGCGGGAGGGGCTTCCTCCCATTCTAACACCCGGTCCTCACTACCCCGGGAACAGTTTTTTCCAGCTGCAGAGCCCTTGGTCCGGGAGCAGGGGGACCCTATGCAGCTAGGCCATGCTCGGTTATCGCCGGCGGAGAGGAGCCGACGCTTACTGGCAGGTGAATGCCTGTACTGTGGAGACACCTCCCATTTCCGCTCACGCTGTCCCATCCGGCCAAAAAACAAGGCTCGCAAGTAATGGTGGGTCTAGTTGCGAGCCCTACCCCAGTACCCACCGTTCCTCGCCTAGTAATTCCTGCTACGCTCCTGTTTAAAAACTCATCTCTACCATTGTCCGCCCTTATTGACTCTGGTGCTGAGGACAATTTCCTCGATCTAAACCTGGTTCAGCAAGCTAGCATTCCCATTAAGCCCCTGTCAACCCCTGTCAGTGTTGCTACTATCGATGGCCGTTTGTTCGCTAATATCACTCATCAAACCATCCCCATTACACTCATGTTATCTGGCAATCACAGCGAAACCATCAGTTTTAAAATTTTGTCCTCAACCTCTACTCCTCTTATCCTCGGTTTTCCCTGGCTCAGTCACCACAACCCCCATATTGATTGGCAAGGGAAAAAAGATACACAGCTGGAGCAACCACTGCCACTCTGTCTCGGTTCTGCCGTACCCCCTTCTGTGCGGTCCCCTGTTTCTACTGTAAAAGACTCTGATTTGTCATCTGTTCCAGAAGAGTATCGGGATCTCGCTGAGGTTTTCAGCAAGGATAAGGCTTTGTCCTTTCCACCCCATAGACCCTATGACTGTGCTATTGAGCTGCTGCCTGGGCCCCCCCCTTCCATCCAGCCGGCTGTACAACTTGTCCCGTCCCGAAAGAGAGGCCATGGAGACATATATTGGTGACTCTCTGGCGGCAGGCATAATCTGTCCTTCTTCTTCCCCAGTGGGTGCAGGCTTCTTCTTTGTTGATAAGAAGGATAAGTCCTTACGTCCCTGCATCGACTATCGTGGACTAAATAAAAAAACAGTCAGAAATACCTACCCATTGCCTCTTATTAACTCTGCTTTTGAACCCCTTCAGGGCGCCACAGTATTCACCAAACTCGACCTCCGGAACGCCTACCACCTCGTTAGGATCCGGCAGGGGGACGAGTGGAAGACGGCCTTCAACACTCCACTTGGACACTTCGAGTACCTGGTCATGCCTTTCGGGCTCACTAATGCCCCGGCAGTTTTTCAGGCGATGGTTAATGACGTTTTACGAGATTTTCTGAATCGTTTTGTGTTCGTCTATCTAGATGATATTTTGATTTTTTCTAAGTCTCCAGAAGATCACGTCTCCCACGTCCGTCAAGTCCTTCAACGTCTCCTAGAAAACAAGCTCTTTGTTAAGGCCGAGAAGTGCGCATTCCACCGGCAGTCTGTACCTTTCCTCGGGTTCATAATCGAACGAGGTCAGGTGTCGGCAGACCCGGAGAAAATCAAGGCGGTTACCGACTGGCCCACTCCCGAGTCTCGTAAACAGCTGCAGAGGTTTCTGGGCTTTGCAAACTTGTACCGCCGGTTTACTAAGGATTTCAGTCGGATTGTTTCACCCCTGACTAAACTCACTTCTCCCAAGGTCCCTTTCCAATGGACATCCGAAGCTGAGCAGGCCGTGAGTACCTTAACAAGACTGTTTTCAACCTCTCCTGTTCTCATTCACCCTGACACCAGTCTACAGTTCATTGTTGAGGTGGATGCTTCTGACAGTGGGGTAGGGGCCGTTCTGTCTCAACGCTCCCCCACTGATCAGAAGCTCCATCCGGTTGCATTTTTCTCTAAGAAACTGTCTCCTGCAGAGAAAAATTACGACGTGGGAAATCGGGAGCTACTGGCAGTGAAGCTGGCTTTGGAAGAGTGGCGGCACTGGCTGGATGGAGCAGAGCAGCCGTTCGTAGTTTGGACAGACCATAAGAACTTGGCCTACATACAATCAACTAAGAGACTCAACTCACGTCAAGCCAGATGGGCCCTGTTTTTCAGCAGGTTTGATTTTGTATTAACTTTCCGACCCGGCTCCCGTAATATCAAGCCTGATGCTTTGTCTCGCCAATTCACAGACTCAGATGAGACCAGCGAACCCGAACCTGTCCTGCCTGCCTCCTGCTTGGTGGCAGCCGTTCGTTGGGAGATTGAGTCTCTTGTCAGGACTGCTCAGGAAACTGAACCTGGACCTGAGGATGGACCACCCAACCGTCTCTATGTACCAGCGTCAGTACGTTCCCAGGTACTTCAGTGGATCCACACCTCTCGGTTCTCCTGTCACCCCGGGATGGCTCGCACACTGTCTCTGTTGAAAAGACACTTCTGGTGGCCATCGGTTGAGGCAGATGTCCGAGCTTACGTGGCAGCGTGTTCCATCTGCGCTCGGGGTAAGGCCTCTCACCAGTCTTCCTCGGGTTTATTACATCCCCTCCCGGTTCCTAGCAGTCCATGGTCCCATGTTGCCCTGGATTTCGTCACCGGTCTCCCCAAGTCTGAAGGTAATGACACTATACTCACCATCGTGGACAGGTTCTCTAAATCTGTCCATTATGTTGCATTACCAAAATTACCGACTGCCAGTGAGACAGCGGACCTCATGGTCCAACATGTATTCCGTCCCCATGGAATACCTGTGGACATCGTTTCTGATAGAGGCCCACAATTTATTTCTCGTGTTTGGAAAGATTTCTGCTTTGCTCTGGGTGCATCTGTCAGTCTTTCCTCAGGCTTCCAACCGCAATCCAACGGCCAAACGGAAAGGGCTAATCAGGACCTTGAGGCATCCCTCCGCTGTGTTGCTGCACAGAACCCTTCGACTTGGGCCAAGCATCTTCCGTGGATCGAATACGCCCATAACTCCCTAACTACCTCTGCTACCGGCCTCTCCCCGTTCGAAGTGTCCTTGGGTTTTCAACCTCCTCTGTTCCCGGCACAGGAGAAGGAGCTGGCAGTTCCCTCTGTGCAGGAGAATCTACGTTGCTGCCTTAAGGTGTGGAACGACGCCCGTGTGGCTCTGCTCCAGACTACCGAACGCAATAGGAAAGTGGCTGACAGACACAGGAACCCAGCTCCCCAGTACCAACCTGGTCAGGAAGTTTGGCTCTCCTCTAAGAATATTCCCCTGCGCACTGAATCCCGTAAGCTGTCGCCCCGGTTTTTGGGTCCCTTTGTGGTCGACTCCATCATCAACCCGTCAGCTGTTCGGCTTAAGCTGCCACAGTCCATGAAGATCCATCCCACCTTTGACGAGTGTCCCAACTCAAGCCAGTATCTTCCAGCGCTTTGTGTCCTCCAGTGGATCCCCCGCCTCCAGCTCGCATTATCGATGACCATCCGGCCTACACAGTTCGGACACTCCTGGACGCCCGGAGGCGTGGTAGGGGACTCCAATATCTAGTAGACTGGGAGGGATATGGACCGGAGGAGCGGACCTGGATACCCCGTAGGTTCATTCTGGACCCCCAGCTGGTGAAGTAATTTCATCGGGAAAATCCTGACAAGCCTGGAGGGCCGCCAGGACGCGTCCGTTGAGGGGGGGGGGGGGTACTGTTATGGGTTGGTTGTGTTCTCCCTTCTTGTGTTTGTTTTCTTTCTTTTTCTCTTTCTCCCCTTTTTCTGTTGTCCCTGTTTGTGTCTGTACCTGAGGCTGCTTGAGGCGTGGCTCTGGATCGGGGTCAAGGGGCGTGGCCATTCACTCTGACTGTGTCACTCAGCTGCAGCTCATTCCAGTCATCACCGCATCAGTATATCTACCCGGGCTGTTCACGTCTCCAGCGCCAGATCGTCTCCTATCTCAGACCCACTCCTACTCAGCAGCTCCCCACAATCTTCTAAGGATCTGCTTCGCTGCCTCCCTGCCGTGACCAGTCCCGCCTGTTGCTCGGCCACCAGCTGCTTATTTCATCCACCCTTCACAGCCCACCTGGATCCCTCTGGTCTCCGCTTCTCATATCTGGACATACTCCTCCAATCTACCAGCTCCCAAGACCCAGTTCAGCCTGGATTTCTATCTGCCTGCCTGCCTCACGTATTGTACCATACTGAAGCTACAATTCCCTAAACTTACCCTCTTCGCACAAATCGAAGTTTGACTGTTTCATGAATCTCTCTGTACAGCCATCTGCCTCTGTGTGTGTGTGTGTGTCTCAGCATTTTGGGTCAAACGTACAACATAACACTAGCACCCACGAGTGAAGGCCACCACCTGATGATCCTGGCTATTGTGTGTTGCCTAAACCCAACCGTCGTCATTTGCAAAGCTGGCCTTACAATGTCTGCCACGGCCCTGTCCTTGCTGTCCGGCCCTGTCCGGCTTTACAATGTCCGCCCACCCACGGCTGAGGATCATCGCTTGATGATCCTGGCTATTACCCCCTTACCTAGTTGATAACCCAGCCTTGGTTGACGTACATTTTCAAAGTGTCAAAAACCCACTCATTGCCAAGCCGGCTTTACAAGGCCCAGCCCGGTGGAGCCACCCATCGCCCCCCAGAAAGGGGCTCACCTACCTGGGTATACCCCTTTTTGCCCGCCTCCAGGCACCTTTACCTCCGCTCAAACCTAGGCAACCACACTTAAGCCCCCCCCCCCACTGTGGCCATACAAAACCGCGCGTCCAAAATGTTCGTGCCCCTGGTATTCCGTTTCACTCATTGCGAAGCCGGCTTTACAATGCCGGCATGGCTACATGACATTGCGAAGACGGCTTTGCTAGATGACATTGCCAGGCCGGCTTTGCTAGATGACATTGCGAAGCTGGCTTTGCTACATGACATTGCGAAGCCGGCTTTGCTACAGGACATTGCGAAGCCGGCTTTGGTACATGACATTGCGAAGCCGGCCTAACAATGCCGGCATGGCTACATGACATTGCGAAGCCAGCCTAACAATGCGGAATGGCTACATGACATTGCGAAGCTGGCTTTACTACAGGACATTGCGAAGCCGGCTTTGGTACATGACATTGCGAAGCCGGCCTAACAATGCCGGCATGGCTACATGACATTGCGAAGCCGGCCTAACAATGCCAGCATGGCTACATGACATTGCGAAGCCGGCCCCCCCCCCCCCCCCCCACTGTGGCCATACAAAACCGCGCGTCCAAAATGTTCGTGCCCCTGGTATTCCGTTTCACTCATTGCGAAGCCGGCTTTACAATGCCGGCATGGCTACATGACATTGCGAAGCCGGATTTGCTAGATGACATTGCCAGACGGCTTTGCTAGATGACATTTCGAAGCTGGCTTTGCTACATAACATTGCGAAGCCGGCTTTGCTACAGGACATTGCGAAGCCGGCTTCGCTACATGACATTGCGAAGCCAGCTTTGCTACATGACATTGCCAAGCCGGCTTTGCTAGATGACATTGCGAAGCTGGATTTGCTACATGACATTGCGAAGCCGGCTTTACAATGCCGGCATGGCTACATGACATTGCGAAGCCGGCTTTACAAGGCCCAGCCCGGTGGAGCCACCCATCGCCCCCCAGAAAGGAGCTCACCTACCTGGGTATACATTCAGGAAAAAGGGCCCGCCTCCGGTCACCTTTACCTCCGGTCGAACCCGGTCACCCACACTTAAGCCCTCCACCACTGTAGCCATACAAAACCGCGCGTCCAAAATGTTCGTGCCCCTGGTATTCCGTTTCACTCATTGCGAAGCCGGCTTTACAATGCCGGCATGGCTACATGACATTGCGAAGCCGGCTTTGCTAGATGCCATTGCCAGGCCGGCTTTGCTAGATGACATTGTGAAGCCGGCCTAATAATGCGGCATGGCAACATGACATTGCGAAGCCGGCTTTGCTACAGGGCATTACGACGCCGGCTTTGCTACATGACATTGCAAAGCCGGCTTTACAATGCCGGCCTTGCTAGATGACATTGCAAAATGTATTGAAATTGATTGAAAAGATTTCTGGTATAGGATAAACAATCCTCTATCCCGGACTCTAAAAGACACAATACTTACATACACGCACATTCACATTTTAACATTTTATAAAAACACATTCATTTCATAATTGAAGTTTTCTAACAGTTCATAAATTAATTACATGAATTAATAACATAAATTACTGACAAGCTGTATTACACCGTTTGACAGGCAAAAGGCATCCAGCCTATTCTTAAAGGAATTGATAGAAGGGGAACGCACACCTTCTTCTGGAAGGTCACTCCATGATTTTACCGCATGGAGTGTGAACAACTTAATTCTCTTTTCAGACAGACATGTTCTCGGGTAAAGTTTTAAAGAATTCCCTCGTGTCTCGTACCTATTGATCCAAAGCTGAAAGATAGCAATTGCAAAGCCGGGCTTACAAGGCCAACTACCACCCCCCTGCCAGCACATCCCAGACTAGCACCCACGGGTGAAGGCCACCACCTGATGATCCTGGCTATTGTGTGTTGCCTAAACCCAACCGTCGTCATTTGCAAAGCTGGCCTTACAATGTCTGCCACGGCCCTGTCCTTGCGAGTCCGGCTTTACAATGTCCGCCCACCCACGGCTGAGGATCATCGCTTGATGATCCTGGCTATTACCCCCTGACCTAGATGATAACCCAGCCTTGGTTGACGTGCATTTTCAAAGTGTCAAAAACCCACTCATTGCCAAGCCGGCTTTGCTTGCTTGCTACATGACATTGTGAAGCCGGCCTAACAATGCGGCATGGCTACATGACATTGCGAAGCCGGCTTTACAAGGCCCAGCCCGGTGGAGCCACCCATCGCCCCCCAGAAAGGGGCTCACCTACCTGGGTATACATTCAGGAAAAAGGGCCCGCCTCCGGGCACCTTTACCTCCGTTCGAACCTGGGCACCCACACTTAAGCCCCCCCCCACTGTGGCCATACAAAACCGCGCGTCCAAAATGTTCGTGCCCCTGGTGTTCCATTTCACTCATTGCGAAACCGGCTTTACAATGCCGGCATGGCTACATGACATTGCGAAGCCGGCTTTGCTAGATGACATTGCCAAGCCGGCTTTGCTAGATGACATTGCGTAGCTTGCTTTACTACATGACATTGCGAAGCCGGCTTTGCTACATGATATTACGAAGCCGGCTTTGCTAGATGACATTGCGAAGCCGGCTTTACAATGTCCGCCCAACCACGGCTGAGGATCATCGCTTGATGATCCTGGCTATTACCCCCTTACCTAACCATACCCCCTAACCCTAACCCTAACCCCTAACCCTAACCCCTAACCCTAACCCTAACCCCCTAACCCTAACCCTAACCCCCTAACCCTAACCCCCTAACCCCTAACCCTAACCCTAACCCCTAACCCTAACCCCCTAACCCTAACCCTAACCCCCTAACCCTAACCCTAACCCCTAACCCTAACCCTAACCCTAACCCTCCTGCTGGAACCCACGTTTGGCTTGCCCCGCCTGGGACCAGATACGGACAAGAAGATACTGGAAAGAAAGATTATATATTAAATTCCAGGAAGTAAAAGGTATCCTGGGACTATAGAAAGGTGATGATTTACCAATAGATTATACTCACCTTTGATACAGCAGAAATTCTATTTGACTTACCTGTAAAACTAAAATAAGAATAATAATATAAGATATACATATATAAGCAATTTATTGCACACTTATAAATATATTATTTATCTAATACTTACCTGAAATAGGGCAGCAACAGAGTACCTGTGGAAAAGGAGAAAAAACAAGGGAGAAAAGAGTTTGTTCATTTGATATAAAATTAAGCAAGTTATTGCATGTTTATAAATACATTTTTGTTTATACAATACTTACCTGATATACAGCAACAAGAGAGTACCTGTAGGGGAAGAAAAGAATAGGAAGAAAGAGTTTCACTCACCTGTTATATTATGATAATATAAGCAATTTGTTGCATATTATTTGACATATTTTCTCCTTTATAACAATATAGAAATATTCAGTACCTGTTGGAATGTGATTGTTCAGCAATTTATTGCATGTTTAAGCATTAATAGATTATCCTTGCTGGTGTGTGTGGGGGCGCTTTGATGGGAGATGGGGGGGCCTTGTTTTTTTGGCTATGCTGTCAGTAGTGAGTGCATTTGAGGTCCCGGTGCAATTCTGTAAGTCACCGGGTCCCCCTTTACCTTAATCCTAACTCGCCAGGACTCAACAGCACCTGCCTTGGCTCCTCTGTCTCCTCTGAGAGGCCTCCCCTCCACTGCTTTTTTCACAAAGGTCTTTTTATATAGAGGACTTAATAGATCCCTATATTATGTGTATTATATATTATGTGATGGTCCAGTGTTTTTCCAGCCGAGTGAGGTAAGGATATTTGGCAACGTTCTTTTCAGAGACATACATTAATTCTTAAATTAAGGATCTTTTAGATTTAACTTTCATTGATGGTCTTTTGACATATAGATGGTCCTTTGACCTAATCCTAATTGGAAGGTCTCCAGACCTAATCCTAACCAGAGAGTCTCTTGACCCAAACCTAACCAGAGGATCTTTTGAATACACCTTTCCTGTTCTTCTGAACCCTAAACTTAACCAGTTGAACCCCTAATTATTAGGATGCAGTTCTATACATTAAAGAGCACTGTTGTGACTTTAATAACCCTAAGTATTAAATCCCTGATTTTGAGGATGTATTATTACAGATATTTCTAATGGCCTAGGGTCCATCATTTAAGCCTCTATTAGAGGGATTCAGACTGCATATCCACATTTAGAAGAGCACTTTTGTGACTTCTACTCAGTTTCAATTACTGATTTTTTACATACATGTAATTAGAGCACTTTTGTGCCTTTACCTTGAAAGAGCCCCAGGTTTGGCCAGTTGGGCCCCTGATAATTTGGATGCAGTTCTATACATCAAAGAGCACTATTGTGACTTTAACTATTCAACTTGGCATATATCTTTAATGGCCTAGGGTCCATCATTTAAGCCTCTATTTGGAGGGACTTAGACTGCATATCCATACTTAGAAGAGCACTTTTGTGACTTCTACTCAGTTTCAATTACTGACTTTCTACACACATGTATTTAGAGCACTTTTGTGCCTTTATTTTGAAAGAACAGTGAGTTTATTGTGAAGGGTCAAAATATGGGAATGTGTATTTCCGGTCTGTTTGTTCTGAACGTTGCCAGATTTATTTGCCCGCGCCACTTGTTGTCTGAGGAATAGAGATACACTGTGAGTATGTATGGAGACTTGATAAAGGCCCATTGAGGTTGAAACGTACGTCGTCAGAAATAAATACTACTTAAGACCATCACGTTTACTCTTTTGAGTTTAATTCGTATTTTGGAGGTGCTTTTACACTCTTTCAATGTCCGTGAAAAGCACAAAATGGCGGCCCAGTGTCGAGACTGCAGCCTGTTAGCTTTTAGCTACGGCGACGACCAGGAGAGAGGGCTAATGGCTACCAACCCACCGGTAGGAATCCAACTCCTGGATCACGGGGATTCTCTATCACGCCGCGACCATCGGACCTACATCACGAGAGGTAATTGGGGTACCATGATGAGCCAGGGGGATCGTCTACGCGAGGACCGTTGCTGGGGCCTTGTCTGGGCCTACTTCACCGCCCGACAGCCCGCTACCTTCCACCAGAGGGATGATGTCGACCGCAACAACAGCCCCACTCATCGCACACTCCTGCTGGAACCCACGTTTGGCTTGCCCCGCCTGGGACCAGATACGGACAAGAAGATACTGGAAAGAAAGATTATATATTAAATTCCAGGAAGTAAAAGGTATCCTGGGACTATAGAAAGGTGATGATTTACCAATAGATTATACTCACCTTTGATACAGCAGAAATTCTATTTGACTTACCTGTAAAACTAAAATAAGAATAATAATATAAGATATACATATATAAGCAATTTATTGCACACTTATAAATATATTATTTATCTAATACTTACCTGAAATAGGGCAGCAACAGAGTACCTGTGGAAAAGGAGGAAAAAACAAGGGAGAAAAGAGTTTGTTCATTTGATATAAAATTAAGCAAGTTATTGCATGTTTATAAATACATTTTTGTTTATACAATACTTACCTGATATACAGCAACAAGAGAGTACCTGTAGGGGAAGAAAAGAATAGGAAGAAAGAGTTTCACTCACCTGTTATATTATGATAATATAAGCAATTTGTTTACCTTGTTTACCCCTTTACCTTAATCCTAACCCTAACCCTAACCCTAACCCCTAACCCTAACCCCTAACCCTAACCCCTAACCCTAACCCCTAACCCTAACCCTAACCCCCTAACCCTAACCCTAAGTATGGACCGGCAGAAACTACAATCGGCCGAAACGGACTCTTGCGTAGGTCTCAGAGACCCCCATCTTTTCACCTTTTTACCAAGGTCGAATAATTATTTTGACCACAGATCCGAGCTCGTGGGATTTTTCTGAGCATTTTAAAAAAAAAAAAATTCCGATACGACCTTCCTAGGAGAAGTTGGGTCACTTGCAATACCAAAAAATGGAAGGGGGGCGCTATAGTTTATCGTCTGCCGACTTTTTCGGACAACATCTCCGTGTGGGTCCCTAACATGGTAGTAGCCAGATTTGATCCAATATCAACATATTGACCCAATATACCCGTGCAAAACCATTACCATAACAGGGACACACGCAGATAGTGGTTCAAAATGGAGAAACTGGGTCATGACACAAAATAAAAATTGGTTCGGCCACGCCAAACACAATGGTGTGGTTCAATTTCGGGTACGGAAGGCTGGGACTTAGAAAGAGACAGCAAACCATGTTGGGTCTTAAGACCCAACTTCTTTTTGCCAAGTTGGGTCCCATTGGGCTCCATTGAGAAAAGTTGGGTCCCATTGGGCACCATTGGAGAAAGTTGGAACTCATTAAGTCCAGTTCATTGGGCATCATTGGGCCCAGATGGACCAAGTTGGATCACATTGAGCCAAGCTGTGCCCCATTGGGCCCCATTGAAACAAGTTGGGTCCCATTGGGCCCCATTGAAACAAGTTGGGTCCCATTGGGTCCCAATGAAACAAGTTGGGTCCCATTGGGTCCCATTGAAAAAGTTGGGTCCCATTGGACCAAGTTGAAACCCATTGGGACAAGCAACTTGGGTCCCATTGGGTCCCATTGGGCCAAGCTGTGAGCCATTGGGCCAAGTTCTGTCCCATTGGGCCACATTGAAACATGTTGGGTCCCATTGGGTCCCATTGAAACAAGTTGGGTCCCATTGGGTCCCATTGAAAAAGTTGGGTCCCATTGGGCACCATTGGAGAAAGTTTGAACTCATTAAGTCAAGTTCATTGGGCATCACTGGGCAGAGATAGACCAAGTTGGATCACCATTTCGCCAAATTGGGTCCCATTGGGCCCCATTGAAACAAGTTGGGTCCCATTGGGTCCCATTGAAAAAGTTGGGTCCCGTTGGACCAAGTTGAAACCCATTGGGACAAGCAACGTGGGTCCCATTGGGTCCCATTGGGCCAAGCTTTGAGCCATTGGGCCAAGTTCTGTCCCATTGGGCCACATTGAAACATGTTGGGTCCCATTGGGCCCCATTGAAACAAGTTGGGTCCCATTGGGTCCCATTGAAAAAAGTTGGGTCCCATTGGACCAAGTTGAGACCCATTGGGCCAAGCAACTTGGGTCCCATTGGGTCCCATTGGACCAAGCTGTGAGCCATTGGGCCAAGTTGTGTCCCATTGGGCCACATTGAAACATGTTGGGTCCCATTGGGCCCCATTCAGAAAAGTTGGGTCCCATTGGGCACCATTGGACTAAGTTGGATCACATTGAGCCAAGCTGTGAGCCATTTGGCCAACTTGCGTCCCATTGGGCCCCATTGAAACAAGTTGGGTCCCATTGGGTTCCATTGAAAAAAATGGGGTCCGATTGGACCAAGTTGAGACCCATTGGGCCAAGCAAATTGAGTCCATTTGGGTCCCATTGGGACAAGTTATGCCCCATTGGGCCGAGCTTGGCCCCATTGGGCCCAATTGAGCCAAGCAACTTGAGTCCCATTGGGTCCCATTGGGTCCCATTGGGTCCCAATGGCCCAAGCTGGGCACCATTGGACCAAGTTGAGACCCATTGGGCCGAGCAACTTCAGTCCCATTGGGTCCCATTGGGTCCCATTGGGCCAATTTGTGGCCCATTGGGCCGAGCTGGGCCTCATTGGGCCCCATTGAGCCAAGCTAATTGAGTCCCATTGGGTCCCATTGGATCACATTGGGTCCCATTGGCCCAAGCAGGGCACCATTGGACCAAGTTGAGACCAATCAACTTGAGTCCCATTGGTTCCCATTGGGTCCCATTGGGTCCCATTGGATCACATTGGGTCCCATTGGGTCCCATTGGCCCAAGCTGGGCACCATTGGACCAAGTTGAGACCCATTGGGCCGAGCAACTTCAGTCCCATCGGGTCCCATTGGGTCCCATTGGGCCAATTTGTGGCCCATTGGGCCGAGCTGGGCCTCATTGGGCCCCATTGAGCCAAGCTAATTGAGTCCCATTGGGTCCCATTGGATCACATTGGGTCCCATTGGCCCAAGCAGGGCACCATTGGACCAAGTTGAGACCAATCAACTTGAGTCCCATTGGTTCCCATTGGGTCCCATTGGGTCCCATTGGATCACATTGGATCACATTGGGTCCCATTGGAGGCCCCCAGGGGCCCATAATGAGACCAGTACCATATAGGCCCAAATACTCAGTGTGGGTCCCTTAAATAGTACCGTCAAGGCTCCCCCAAGGAAGCCCCCAAGACAGCAGAGAAACATTGGTCCTACGAGCCATCTTCTTTCTGCAAAGCTGAGTCCCATTGGAAGCACCTTTGGGCCAAGTTGGGACACATTGGAGGCCCCCAGGGGCCCATAATGAGGTCCATACCTTATAGGCCCAAATACTCAGTGTGGGTCCCTTAAATAGTACCTTCAAGGCTCCCTCCAAGGAAGCCCCCAAGACAGCAGAGAAACATTGGCCCTACGAGCCATCTTCTTTCTGCAAAGCTGAGTCCCATTGGAAGCACCTTTGGGCCAAGTTGGGACACATTGGAGGCCCCCAGGAGCACATAATGTGGTCCATACCATATAGGCCCAAATACTCAGTGCGGGTCCCTTAAATAGTACCTTCAAGGCTCCCCCCAAGGAAGCCCCAAAGACAACAGAGAAACATTGGTCCTACGAGCCATCTTCTTTCTGCAAAGATGAGTCCCATTGGAGGCACCTTTGGGTCAAGTCGAGACACTTGTGGCACGACAGAGAGACAGCAGAGAAACATTGGTCCTACGAGCCATCGTCTTTCTGCAAAATGAGTCCCATTGGAGGCACCTTTGGGCCAAGTCGAGACACATTGGGCACGACAGAGAGACAGCAGGTAAATATTGGTCCTACGAGCCATCGTCTTTCTGCAAAATGAGTCCCATCGGAGGCACCTTTGGGCCAAGACGAGACACATTGGGCACGACAGAGAGACAGCAGGTAAATATTGGTCCTACGAGCCATCTTCTTTCTGCAAAGATGAGTCCCAATGGAGGCACCTTTGTGCCAACTTTGGCCCCTGTTGGGCCAAAGGGCTTCAAACTTTGGCTGCGTGTGGCCAATTCTTTTGTTTCTTTTGAAACACAGCTGAAGATGCTGCTATTCAGACAGGCTTTCAGTTGACTGGACTATCATGTTTTTAAGTTTTCTATGATGTTTTTTAAATTGTTAAACTTGTTGCATGTAAAGCACTTTGTAATTCTATCTGTGATAGTTGCTATATAAATAAAGTTTACTTACAAACTTAACCAAGGAGGCTCACAGAGGCTGTACCATGAAGAATATTGACATGTTGGGTGAAATAACCCAATATCTTGGTGTGGAACCATGTTATACAAAAGTCGCACGGACATATTGGTTCAATTGACCCTACATCTCGGTGTGGAACCATCTTATACGAGAGTCGCACGGACATATTGGTTCAATTGACCCTACATCTCGGTGTGGAACCATCTTATATGAGAGTCAAACGGAGATATTGGGTCAATACAGAGATGCTGGGACGTGACCCAAAAAACTGGCATCTCGCACCTCATTGAACTCAATGGTGGGGTTCAATTTCGGGTGCGGAAAGCTGGTTCATAGGAAAAGACAGCAAAATATGATGAGTCTTAAGAACCAAGGTCTTTATGCCAAGCTTGGCCGCATTGGGCCCCATTGAAACAAGCTGGGCCCCATTGGGCCACATTGACACAAGTTGAATCTCATTGAGTCCAGTTTATTGAGCATCATTGAGCTTAGTTGGGCCAATTTGGTTCCCATTTGACAAGTTGGGTCCCATTGGGCCAAATTGGGTCCCATTGGGCCCCATTGACACAAGTTGGGTTCCATTGAAAAAAGTTGGGTCCCATTGGACCAAGTTGAGACCCAGTGGGCCAAGCAACTTGGGTCCCATTGGGTCCCATTGGGCCAGGCTGTGAGCCATTAGGCCAAGTTCTGTCCCATTGGGCCACATTGAAACATGTTGGGTCCCATTGGGTCCCATTAAACAAGTTGGGTCCCATTGGGTCCCATTGAAAAAGTTGGGTCCCATTGGGCACCATTGGAGAAAGTTTGAACTCATTAAGTCAAGTTCATTGGGCATCATTGGGCAGAGATAGACCAAGTTGGATCACCATTTGGCCAAATTGGGTCCCATTGGGCCCCATAGAAACAAGTTGGGTCCCATTGAGTCCAATTGAAAAAGTTGGGTCCAATTGGACCAAGTTGAAACACATTGGGACAAGCAACTTGGGTCCCATTGGGTCCCATTGGGCCAAGCTTTGAGCCATTGGGCCAAGTTCTGTCCCATTGGGCCACATTGAAACATGTTGGGTCCCATTGGGCCCCATTGAAACAAGTTGGGTCCCATTGGGTCACATTGAAAAAGTTGGGTCCCATTGGACCAAGTTGAAACCCATTGGACCAAGCAACTTGGGTCCCATTGGGTCCCATTGGGCCAAGCTGTGAGCCATTGGGCCAAGTTGTGTCCCATTGGGCCACATTGAAACACGTTGGGTCCCATTGGGCCCCATTGAGAAAAGTTGGGTCCCATTGGGCACCATTGGAGAAAGTTGGAACTCATTAAGTCAAGTTCATTGGGCATCATTGGGCCAAGATGGAGCAAGTTGGATCACACGGAGCCAAGCTCTGAGCCATTTGGCCGACTTGGGTCCCATTGGGCCCCATTGAAACAAGTTGGGTCCCATTGGGTTCCATTGAAAAAAATGGGGTCCGATTGGACCAAGTTGAGACCCATTGGGCCAAGCAACTTGAGTCCATTTGGGTCCCATTGGATCCCATTGGGCCAAGTTGTGCCCCATTGGGCTGAGCTGGGCCCCATTGGACCCATTGAGCCAAGCAACTTGGGTCCCATTGGGTCCCATTGGGTCCCATTGGGTCACATTGGGTCCCATTGGCCCAAGCTGGGCACCATTGGACCAAGTTGAGACCCATTGGGCTAAGCAAATCGAGTCCCATTCGGTCCCATTGGGACAAGTTATGCCCCATTGGGCCGAGCTGGGCCCCATTGGGCCCCATTGAACCAAGCAGCTTGAGTCCCATTGGGTCACATTGGGTCCCATTGGCCCAAGCTGGGCACCATTGGACCAAGTTGAGACCCATTGGGCCGAGCAACTTCAGTCCCATTGGGTCCCATTGGGCCAATTTGTGGCCCATTGGGCCGAGCTGGGCCCCATTGGGCCCCATTGAGCCAAGCTAATTGAGTCCCATTGGGTCCCATTGGATCACATTGGGTCCCATTGGCCCAAGCAGGGCACCATTGGACCAAGTTGAGACCAATCAACTTGAGTCTTATTGGTTCCCATTGGTTCCCATTGGGTCCCATTGGATCACATTGGGTCCCATTGGAGGCCCCCAGGGGCCCATAATGAGACCAGTACCATATAGGCCCAAATACTCAGTGTGGGTCCCTTAAATAGTACCGTCAAGGCTCCTCCCAAGGAAGCCCCCAAGACAGCAGAGAAACATTGGTCCTACGAGCCATCTTCTTTCTGCAAAGCTGAGTCCCAATGGAAGCACCTTTGGGCAGGGTTGGGAAACATCGGAGGCCCCCAGGGGCCCATAATGAGGTCCATACCATATGAGCCCAAATACTCAGTGTGGGTCCCTTAAATAATACCTTCAAGGCTCCCCCCAAGGAAGCCCCCAGGATAGCAGAGAAACATTGGTCCAACGAGCCATCTTCTTTCTGCAAAGATGAGTCCGATCGGAGGCACCTTTGGGTCAAGTCGAGACACATTGGACACGACAGAGAGACAGCAGAGAAACATTGGTCCTACGAGCCATCGTCTTTCTGCAAAATGAGTCCCATTGGAGGCACCTTTCGGCCAAGTCGAGACACATTGGGCACGACAGAGAGACAGCAGAGAAATATTGGTCCTACGAGCCATCTTCCTGCAAAGCTGAGTCGCATTGGAGGCAACTTTGGGCCAAGTCGGGACCCATTGGGCACGATAGAGAGACTGCAGAGAAACAATGGTCCTACGAGCCAGCTTCTTTCAGAGAAAAGACCCCACTTCTAGGTGTGGAACTCTTTATTATT
Organism: Zingel zingel; assembly: GCA_023566125.1. Classification (NCBI taxonomy): domain Eukaryota; kingdom Metazoa; phylum Chordata; class Actinopteri; order Perciformes; family Percidae; genus Zingel; species Zingel zingel. The sequence goes on from CM042327.1 coordinate 22,582,518, forward strand.
AGAAACTCTTTTGAGCTCAAATCTGCTTAAAACTTAAACAGAATACCCACAGAGGCCGTAACACCATGAATCCCAAATCTATGTTACTTACCTGCAGACACAGCTTCTTATGTATTGCATTGGGGAAAAGACCCAACTTCTAGGTGTGAAACTCTTTATTGTTTGAAACTCGTTTGACCTCAAATCCGCTTAAAACTTAAACAGAAGACTGACAGAGACCATAACACAATGAATCCCAAATCTATGTTACTTACCTGCAGACACAACTTCTTATGTATTGCATTGGAAAAAAAGACCCAACTTTTAGGTGTGAAACTCTTTATTGTTAGAAACTATTTTGAGCTCAAATCCGCTTAAAACTTAAACAGAATACCCACAGAGGCCGTAACACCATGAATCCCAAATCTATGTTACTTACCTGCAGACATAGCTTCTTATGTATTGCATTGGGGAAAAGACCCAACTTCTAGGTGTGAAACTCTTTATTGTTAGAAACTCGTTTGACCCTTTGGGCCCTGATAGTTCCATTGGTTCCATGCAGAAGGCTGGTTCTTGAGGACAGCTTGAACCAATCTTATAAAAAAGTCACACGGAGATGGTGGGTCATACTCATAGACCCAACATCCCCGTGTGAATCCATCTAATGTAAGAGTCTCTTATGGCCCGACATCTCCGTATAAACCCAACATCTCCGTGTGAATCCATCTAATGTAAGAGTCTCTTATGGCCCGACATCTCCGTATGAACCCAACATCCCCGTGTGTATCCATCTAATGTAAGAGTCTCTTATGGCCCAACATCTCCGTATAAACCCAACATCCCCGTGTGGATCCATCCAATGTAAGAGTCTCTTATGGCCCAACATCTCTGTATAAACCCAACATCCCTGTGTGGATTCATCTAATGTAGGAGTCTGGACGGGGATGTTGGGTCAATAGACCCAACATCCACTTGTATACCCAGGTTATACAAGGGTCGCAAAAGAACCAACTTCTAGGTGTGAAACTCTTTAATGATAGAAACAGTCATTCAAGCTCCAATCAGTTTGAAAATTGACCAGAATATACTCACAGAGGCTGTAACACAATGATTCCCAAATTGATCTTAGTCTAACCCTTACTTACCTGGAGACCCAACTTCATATGTATGATAATGGTGAAAGACCCAAAGTCTAGGTGTGACACTCTTTAATGATAGAATGCATGTTCAGCCAAATGTTTGGGTATTGACTTGGTCAATTTTTGCTGTACAGCTGAGGTCTCACTGAGCGCACTGTCTAGCACAAAAGTCACCATATTCTGGATGCCCAACTTCATATGTATAATAATGGTAAAAGACCCGACTTGTAGGTGTGAGACCCTTTAATGATAGAAACTCATTTGAGCTCCAATCAGCTTCAAAGTTAACCAGAAGCAGTTGTTTTATTATTTAGCTTGTTTTGGACTAATACCCTATGATGCAGTAGTTCTGAAACACAAGTCTTACTGACCAGAATTGAAACAATTTAAAGCACTTTAGTCATTCACTCTCACTCTAGCTCAATTGAAAAACATATTTCTTCTTTGCAACTTCAATTTATTATACAATTTGAACATTCAAATTAGACATTTGATGAGGATTGAACTGTCTCAAGCAGAACAGAAGAGACACTCCTAGAAATCTCTTTAAAGTTGCACTTTCTTGCAAAAGACCCCTCTCCTCAGCCTCCTCCTGGCCGGCTGGCAGTTCAAACGAAGCTGCACTTTCTTGCTACTGACCCTTTGCGCCCTCTGACAGACCCTCCGCATATGACCTCACTGGCAGGTTTGTTCAACGGTGTCACACGGGTGGACGGAGTGGCAGACGGCTCAGCAACGGATTGGCCATGAACTCACTGGCAGGTGGGACTGAGAAAGGTCCAGGATCTCCCTCGTGATCCCCTCTTCTATAGCAGCATCATTGCCCTCAGCAAAGCCAGTTCTCTTGCAAGAGAAGAACTGGAAAAAGAAGAAGAGGCAGAGGATGTTTTTCTGGCTCCTGAGTGGTTACATTGTGGCGGTGACTGGGCACAGAAAAGGCGTCGTGCCCAACATGACGCAGAAAGAGGTCAAAGCAGCAGACAAACTGAAAGGTGGCGATTGCATCATACAGGTAAGTACAACAATTCTAACTTCAAAGTCATCGTAAGTCTATTGTGTTGCTCAAAGAGAAATGTCATGCTTTTTAATAGGTGGAACAAGACGAAATTGCTCGATTCTTTGGCCAAGCAGCCATACCGCTGGAAAAAAGGACTTTCCTGGTTCCTCAGATACAACTGTCTCCGGTCTTGCATTGAGGGAGTACTAGAAGCAGAAACCTTCTTTCACACTTCCAGTGGCTCGGACTGCCTCAAGCTCCCCGAGTACTTTAAGGAGGCGTGGGAGTTGGAGTTGGGAAGGGCCTCGAGCTTCAACCTCCTCCGTTCCTCTGTGACTACTCATGTGAGACAACTTCTAATCTTGTTTTTCTCAAATTTCAATGGTCAATATCTGTTCAGATTTAGAACTATTCTTTGCGACCACTTACACCGACAGACCCTCCGCGTCCTCCGACAGACCCTCTGACAGACCCTCCGACAAACCCTCCGCATCCTCCGACAGACCCTCCTACAGACCCTCCGCGTCCTCCGACAGACCCTTTGACAGACCCTCCGCGTCCTCCGACAGACCCTCCGACAGACCCTCCAACAGACCCTTCGCGTCCTCCGACAGACCTTCCGACAGACCCTTCGCGTCCTCCGACAGACCCTCCGACAGACCCTCCGCGTCCTCCGACAGACCCTCCGACAGACCCTTCAAGTCCTCCGACAGACCCTATGACAGACCCTATGACAGACCCTACGAGTCCTCCGACAGACCCTCTGACAGACCCTCCGACAGACCCTCCGACAGACCCTCCGACAGACCCTCCGACAGACCCTCCGCCTCGGCCTTCTGCACCTGGAGAAATAAAGAACAAATACAAATAAGAGCTCAAATATATTGCTGTTCATGTAGCTCATCCTGCTTGAATGTTCAGATGTGTTAAACCCAGTTTCTAGGTGTGAGTCCCTGTAATGTAAGGTTACCAGGCCTAACCAGAGCTAAAGTATATAATATAGTGTTAAGTAAAATACACATTATATTCAAACTACTGCAGTGAGCAGTGATTCTTACCGAGTGCAGCAGAAATCCTTTGTGGTGCGTTCTGAATAAACCATGCATGATCAGTCGCTTTCACCAGTTCAACTGAAAATTGAAACAATTTATTATACACGTGTTCTGCATTTAATGATTTGTCAACAAATAGAGGTGGGGCGATGTGATCTTACCGGACTTTTTGCGGTACTGGGCCAGCTGTTGCGCTACCACAGCTCTGGACACGTCCCTCACCGTCGCCCGGAGTTTCACAAGCAGCGTATTTAGGCTTTTTACGTCTATTTTCACCCCTTCTGGCGCCATACTCGTAACGTACTTCGCAAAGGCGACGACATCCATCAGGTAGCTTCTTACGGTCGTCAGTTTTAAGCCGTGCTCGGACAGTTTGGCTGCAAATCTTGAAGTGCAAAAATGTCAATTAGGTCATGTCTTCTACTCTTTTAGACATTGATAGTCCTTACAATTTGTACTTACTTCCTGATCCGACCGTAGTCCTTCAGAAAGAGAAGGTTCAAATGTGGAACAGAGGGCTGGGACATGAACATCAGAAAGTTCAGGACGTGGTTAGCTCGCTGGCGGGCATTCTCCTTCATTTTCCGCGTGGGATTGCTTCCTTCCGTGTGCTCCTTGAACTCCTCCACCAGTTTAACTAAAATTAAAAGAAAACACTTTTACAACACACAAGTCTACAAAACAAAAGCCCTAAAATTATGAAACTCAGGAAAAATAAAGTATTTTGACACTGACAGTATTGTTATATTTACCATATGGCGGTGCTTTCGAAGGTGAATAGAACTTGTGCCTCCTGTACTTCACTGCCTGAAATTTGAGAATATGAGCTTAGTTTGTCACATATATTTCAGTGCACTGCATTTTATCCATGCCATGTTTCGATGGTAAAAGACCCAACTTCTAGCATCGGGACCCTTTAATGTAAGAAACTCAGTTGAGCCCCAATCATCATATGAGCTTAGTTTTTCACATATATTGCAGTGCACTGCATTTTATCCATCCCACGTTTCGATGGTAAAATACCCAACTTCTAGCATCGGGACCCTTTAATGTAAGAAACTCAGTTGAGCCCCAATCATCATATGAGCTTAGTTTTTCACATATATTGCAGTGCAATGCATTTTATCCATCCCACGTTTCGATGGTAAAAGACCCAACTTCTAGCATCGGGACCCTTTAATGTAAGAAACTCAGTTGAGCCCCAATCATCTTCAAACTTAAACAGAAGACTCACAGAGACAGTGATATTGGAATCCCAATGCCTAACCCTTATAGCAACTTTCCAAATACTGAAAATGTAATATCAGAATCGGAGGAATAACACAATGATCACCTTTTCTCGACTGCTTGATGCGTGAAACTGTTTAAGTTCATCATTCCGGTCTAATTTGGATTCTGGCAGCTCTCTCACCACCTTCAACTAAGCAACAAGGATCTCACAGTTCTTGCAGTGGGGGCATGGAGTCCTCGGAACCAGCTTGTTCCTTCAAAACTTCTTTCTCGGTGAATTGCTGGCAGATTCGTTAAACGGTGACACACTGGTGGACGGACTGTCAGACGGCTCGGCGGAGGATGGAACCACGTCCTTGCAGGCAGTTTTGTTCAGCGGTGTCTTACGGGCAGTACGAAGGGCAGGCGGCTCAGCAGCGAATCGGGCCGTGACATGTGTCCCACTGGTGGAACTAGGTGCAGACATCACACAGGTGGAACGAGGTGCAGACGGTTCGGCGGTGGATGGGGCCTTGGCCGGTGTCCCACTGGTGGAACGAGGTACAGGTGTCCCACTGGTGGAACTAGTTGCAGACATCACACGGGTGGAACTAGGTGCAGACATCACACGGGTGGAACGAGGTGCAGACGGCTCGGCGGTGGATGGGGCCTTGGCCGGTGTCCCGCTGCTGGAATGAGGTGCAGACTGCTTGGCGGTGGATGGGGCCTTGGCCGGTGTCCCGCTGGTGGAACGAGGTGCTGACGGCTTGGCGGTGGATGGGGCCTTGGCCGGTGTCTCGCGGGTGGAACGAGGTGCAGACAGCTCGGCGGTGGATGGGGCCTTGGCCAGTGTCCCGCTGGTGGAACGAGGTGCTGACGGCTTGGCGGTGGATGGGGCCTTGGCCGGTGTCCCGCTGGTGGAATGAGGTACAGACGGCTTGGCGGTGGATGGGGCCTTGGCCGGTGTCCCGCTGGTGGAACGAGGTGCAGACGGCTTGGCGGTGGATGTAGCCTTGGCCGGTGTCACGCGGGTGGAACAAGGTGCAGACGGCTCGGCGGTGGATGGGGCATTGGCCGGTGTCCCGCTGGTGGAACGAGGTGCAGACGGCTTGGCGGTGGATGGGGCCTTGGCCGGTGTCACACTGGTGGAACGAGGTGCAGACGGCTCGGCGGTGGATGGGGCCTTGGCCGTTGTCCCGCTGGTGGAAAGAGGTGCAGACGGCTTGGCGATGGATGGGGCCTTGGCCGGTGTCACGCTGGTGGAACGAGGTGCAGACGGCTCGGAGGTGGACGGGGCCTTGGGCGGTGTCCCGCTGGCTGAAGGATGTGTGGGTGGTTCAGCGGAGGATTGGGCCGTGACCTCACTGGCAGGCGGGACTGAGGAAGGGTTCTTGAACTTCCTGCCGATTCCCTCTTCTATAGCAGCTTCATCGACCTCATTGAGATGGGATACCATCGGCGGTTGGGGTTTGGATGCCCTCAGCAAAGCCAGTTCTCTTGCAAGAGAAGAAGTCGTCAAACGGCTCGATACTTTCCCAAGCGGCCATACTGCTGGGAAAAAAAGGAGTATGCCTTGTTCCTCAGATACGACTGTCTCCGGTCTCGCATTGAGGGAAGACTAGAGGCACTGCCAGTGGCTCGGACTGCCTCAATTACTTTAAAGAGGCGTGAGTGTCATTGGAGTTGGGAAGGGCCCCGGGCTTCAACCTCCTCCTTTCCTCTGTGGCTACTTATGTGAGACAACTTCTAAACTTGTTTTTCTCATATGCAATAATGTATGGTGAAATATGTCATGCATTTTAGTCCTGTGTGTTTTCTGTTTTTACATTTTTTTTCCTCTACTCAAAGAGGCAACTGGGATCAATGGCGTACAAATGAATGGCGGCCTTCATGTGTCACGCTGAGCACACGGCAACAAAGTTTTATTAATTTTGCCATCAGAAGACCCTGCGGTCAAAGTATTTACAAGCCAAATTTAATTCACGATGCTGATCATCAGTTACACTGTCACGAACCGGATTGAAAAGGCCGACACCCAGGACCACAGAGTTCAAGGAGGAGGTAGAGGACCGGGATGTGGAGGAGGAAGAAGAGGAGGAAGATGAGGAGGAGGAGGAGGAGGAGGAGGATGAGGAGATTAATACTGTAGTCCCAGTTACCGGCACTCAGGAGTTTTTTCTCGGTACGGTTTTGTTCAAGTGAATCTGTAAAAGCAGAGGAAGACCACTTTATGCAATGTACACACAAACACACACCTTTATAGACTGACATACCTAAACCCAGTTTCTAGATGTGGGTCCCTGTAATGTTAGGTTACCAGGCCTAACCAGAGCTCAAGAATACAATATAGTCTTAAGTCAAAATACACATTATATTCAAACAAATACAGTGAGCAGTGATTCTTACTGGTGGAAGGATAGGCAGACGGGGCCATGACCTCATAGTAAGAGTTGTTCGACAGTGTCACACTGGCGGAAGGAGTGGCAAGCTGCTCAGCAGTGGATGGATCCATGTCCTCATAGTTAGGGTTGTTCGACGGTGTCACACTGGCGGTAGGAGTGGCAAGCGGCTCAGCAGCGGATGGATCCATGTCCTCATAGTCGGCAGGTGGGACTGAGGAAGGGTCCTGGATCTTTCTCCCGATCCCATCTTCTACAGCAGTGTCATCGATGTCATAGAGATTGGATGCCGTCAGCGAGTTGAGTCTGGACACCCTCAGCAAAGTAAGTCCCCTTCCAACGTAGCGGTCATGACAGGTCACCATGTATTTCTGAAAATATAGAAGTTAAAATTTCTTAAAATAAATGAAGTGGGGGAAACATTTTTGTCTTTAATTATATTCTGGAATTGTCAGTATTTTATTTACAGGAAATGGAAAAAAATTACATGACTGCGGAGGTTGGGTTTAGGAAAAAAACAACGGGGAAAGGACACCTCACACGCCGGGAAACGGTCGCGGGGGAGGACGGCTCTAGGTCATCAGGCCTGCCCAGAGCTCAATATAGTCTTAAGTGAAATACACACTACAGTCAAGCTAATGAAGTGAGCAGTGGTGTTATTCCAGAGCTCAAATTACTCATGTAGAACATACAAACATTTTTATATACCAACACATACCTAAACCCAGTTTCTAGGTGTGGGTCCCTGTAATCTAAGGTCAAAAGGCCTGTCCACAGCTCATGTGGCGCGCACCACCACGGCGCAATTGTGCATCACGCCTGAATCGCAGAAGACTACTCAATTGGCCGGTTATTTAATAAAGACACAACTTTCTATGTATTTCAATGGTAAAAGACCCACCTCCTATGTGCGAGACTCTTTAATGATAGAAACTCATTTGAGCTCCAATCAGCTTCAAAATTAACCACAAGACTCAGAGTCCGTGACACAATGATTCCCAAATTAATCTTACTCTAACCCTTACTTACCTGGAGACCCAACTTCATATGTACTACAATGGTAAAGGACACAACTTCTACGTGTGAAACTCTTTAATGAGAGCAACTCATTTGAGCTCCAAATATATACATGCATTAGATTTTGTTGCAGACCTGTTCACGTACTTTGCAGACCTTTCGTTTGGGGGTGGAAGTCCCGATGAATATCCCCTCTCTGTACATGGAAACAAAAAGCACAACAGTAGAACATTTTTTAGATATATGAATTAATTGTGTTATATCAAAATAGGCCAAGTTATTTTGATATATTTCATACTTTATGTTAATTCAAAGGTCCCAATGTGTTAAGAATGTTCTAATTGGGAAACAATAACATGTTAAATTCCATTTTAATTACAATTTTATTGATATGATGCAATGTCTAAGAATATGTTCATCCCGACTTCATTACAAAAATAAAGTGTACACCATTAAGCACCATTCATTTGCATTCATGTGTTAAATGGCCTGTTGAATCTCCCGGGAAAATGACGTTGTGTGTTAAATGGCTTGCTTACACAACCCGAAAAACGATGACTTTGACAAACAACAACTAACACATCACAAATCCAGTCTCTGTAAGCTAATAAAACGGAATTTCTTTTGTTTCTTACCTCAAAATCAAGTTCTGCCTCAAACACCTGCGATCCCATGCTTTCTCTGTCCTCTGAATTGTGACTGCTGTCCCCTCCCCCTCCCTGTCTCTTTGATCCATCTGCGCAGCTGAATCTCCCGGCAAAATGACGTGATGAGTTAAAACCCTCTGCCCCCGCGAAAATCAACTAAGTGTATTAAAGTGTTAAATGACTTGCAAACGACCCACAGACGGTGAAAATGGCTTGTAAAACAATTAACGACTGTTTTAATTTCGATTAATGTGTTAAAGGACATTATAACCACCCAAAATCAGTGTGAAATCTGACATGAACCTGCAACGTTTTTTTTCTGAATTCCCTGAAATCACTTTGACAAACAATCACTAACACAACACAAAGTCAGTCCCTGTAAGCTAATAAAACGGAATTTCTTTTGTTTCTTACCTCAAAATCAAGCTCTGCCGCAGACTTCTGCCATCCCATGCTCTCTCTGTCCTCTCACTGATACCTGCTCTCCCCTCCCCCTCACTGCTCTCTTTGATCCACCTGTACGGCTGCTGCACGCACCCTAATTGACGACGCCGACAGCTCTGCTGGCTGCAGGGGCGGACAAAACATTTTGTGGGCTGGGGCCCATTGGGAAAATAAAAGCCTAATAGTTAATTATTATTTATTCTAAATTTTAACAAAACTTTAAATATATTAAGACAATATTGACTACATTACTATTTTATTTTATTTAACTTATTCAGAACGCCGCTGGGGACCAACGTCATATGCATTTCAATTGGGAAAAGACCCGGCTTGTAGGTATGGAACCCTTTAATGTAAGAAACTGACATTTGAGCTCCAATCAGCTTCTAACTTAACCAGAAGACTCACAGAGGGCAGAGGACCAGGAATCTCAACCCCCAACACCCTAGCCCCTTCCGAATGCCAGTTCTTTATAGGGGCCGACTAGAGCCCCCCCCCCCCCCAAAAAAACAAAAACAAAGCCACGGCTCAACTTGGCATCCCGCACTGATCACACATTGCTCTTTTGAAGCTATGAATCCAATTAGAAATACTTTATTGCCCTGTTTTGTACAGGTCAGAAAAGGCTCAATTTGGCCTACATGTCTTATAAGGATTCAGTTGGCAATTTAAGCTTTTTTCAAATTCCTCTCAAGATTGTTTTTTGGGCATTTTTTAATGCCTTTATTTGACTGGACAGCTGAAGAGATGAAAGGAGAGACAGACTTTGAGTAACATGCAGGAAAAGGCCGCAATCGAACACCGGGCCCACTTCGTCAAAGCGTGCCTGTTTAGCCAAATGTTTGCGTATCGATGTGGTCTATTTTTGCTGTAGAGCTGAGGTCTCACTGAGCGCTCTGACACCTCATTTGTCTGTCTAGCACAACAGGAGGTTAACAGATTCTGGAGGCCCAACTTCACACAATGTTGAAAGACCCAGCTTCTACGTGTGGAACCCTTTAATGATAGAAACTCATGAGTTCCAATCAGCTTCAAAATTAACCAGAATTTACTCACAGCGGCTGTAACACAATGATTCCCACTTGATCTTACTCTAAACCTTACTTACCTGGAGACCCAACTTCATATGTATTATAATGGTAAAAGACCCAACATCTAGGTGTGAAACTCTTTAATGATAGAAACTCATTTGAGCTCCAATCAGCTTCAAAGTTAACCAGAAGCAGTTTTTTTTATTTAGCTTGTTTTGGGCTAACACCCTATGATGCAGTAGTTATGAAGCACAAGTTTTACTGACCAAAATTGAAACAATTTAAAGCACTTTAGTCATTCACTCTCACTCCATCTTATTTGATAAAAAAAATAAGAACAAAAATACACACACACACACACACACACACACACACGATAATAAAAGCCACATTTTTAGTCACTCCAACTCAGATTTGCAATATCAGTCTTTGCATGTGCATTGCCTTGCAAAAGACCCATCTTCGCAGCTTGCTGTTGGCCGGCTGGCAGTTCTAAAGAATCTGAACTTTGTGACACATCCTCAGCGACCGCCGACTCATCCACAGCATCAGCAACCTCCGACTCATCCACAGCAACCTCCGACTCATCCACAGCATCAGCGACCGCCGACTCATCCACAGCATCAGCGACCGCCGACTCATCCACAGCATCAGCGACCGCCGACACAGCGACCTCCACGTCTGCACTTCCTATTCCCCTCTCCTCAGGCTCCTCTTGGTCACCTGGCAGCTCTTGGGATCCCACTTCACCTGAAACGGTATCAAACATAAATTATTACACCTTAATGACTTGGTCAAGTCTTTGTCGCTGTACTTGTTTCAATGTTTCCAATTACCGTGTATGGTTGAGGTGCCCTCAAAAAGAGCCGTCTGGTGAAAAATCATCCTCCTCACATTTTTTCTCTTATTAACCGTTACGCTTGTTTGCTGTGTGAGCATCTTTGCCGTCTCCTTACTAATAAATGCCTTCTGCAACTGGAAAAATAAAAATACCAAATAAGAACTCAAATATATTGCTGTTCATGTAGCTCATCCTGCTTGAATGTTCAGATTTGTTAAATGAGAGTGCTCTTACACCAAAAGGGACTGCCACAGGAAATCTGTCATCCTGTGGGAAATAAATCAAAGAATTGTTAATAAAAAAAGGTAAAGATATAGTTTAACTATCCCAAACATTGATAAAAGTGATTTTAGGACACCTTAAACACCCTTCATTTATTAAAACAGACAACTTTATAAGTGGTTCAATGGGGGAAAAAAACCCAGATTCTACCTGTGGGAACTTTTCATGTAAAAAACACTTATTTGAGCTCCAGCTGCAATTGTTTGTTAGATTTAATAAATGCTCAAAACAACTTCACCATGAACTGAAAAAGAGGCTGTTGCTGCAATTTTGGTACAGTCAGGGGGAAGAATTATTTTTATTAGATGAGGAGCCCAAGATAAAAATTATGTAGCAGGAGGCCGCTGGTTACATATGTATTGCAATGGGAAAAGACCCAGCTTCTACCAGTGGGACCCTTTAATGTAAGAAACATCAAGTCATGACATTTATCCTCTGAACTTCACCAGAAGACTCTCAGATGTACAGAATGATGCAGATCCAATATCTGCAATACTCTTATTCACGGTTTGTTATTTGTATACAAATTGGGTAAATTATACTCAATCTGTTTTTCCACTTTAACAGGGCTCAGAAAAACCACGGTGCCAGGGACTAAGACTTGGTCCTCTCTCTCATTGTTGCTCGACATGACCTCCTAGAAAAGGCAAAGATAAAATTAGACAAATACCACCAACGTGTTGAGTGTTGAAACTGATGATAGGACCCAACCCCGTAATTGGAAAAGATCAATGTTTTTTTTAATAATTTAATAAAAAGGAAAATTAAAAGATCTGTGAATAAACTGAAAATAACTCACTTCTCGTTTTCTCTTCCTTTGAAGGGGCCTCTCTTCCATTGCTTCAGATGGCAGTTCCTAGATAAATACATAGAGTACATTAAATCATTTTTCGATTGAAAGACATTACTGTATGTGGAAACGTGTGGGTCTAAGGGCAACCCTTACCCTATTGGTTTTGAAAAGGCATTTTCCTGTCTTTTTCTGCCTTTTAGGGAGAGGAGGGTTGGAGTCGCCGCTCTTCTGTTCCAGTTCAAACCTAGATGGCGGCTCCATGTCCTGGTCCTCTACGTCATCCTCTGTGTCCCGTTCTTCTTCTTCCATTTCTCGTTCTTCTTCTTCCTCCATTTCCCAGTCTTCCTCCTCCTCTAGCTCCATTTCCCAGTCTTCCGCCTGCTCCTCCAAGTCCCGATCTTCCACCTCCAAGTCACGCTCGTCCGCCTCCAAGTCACGCTCGTCCGCCTCCGCCTCCAAGTCACGCTCGTCCGCCTCCAAGTCACGCTCGTCCGCCTCCAAGTCACGCTCGTCCACCTCCTCCTCCAAGTCACGCTCGTCCGCCTCCTCCTCCAAGTCACGCTCGTCCGCCTCCTCCTCCAAGTCACGCTCGTCCGCCTCCTCCTCCAAGTCACGCTCGTCCGCCTCCTCCTCCAAGTCACGCTCGTCCACCTCCTCGTCATGCTCGTCCTCCTCCTCATCGTCGTTGTTGTTGTTGCGGTCCTCCTCGTCACGGTCCTCCTCCTCGTCCTCTGTGGCTGCTTCTATTTGATCTTTCTTGACAGCATAAGTGCTGATCGCTATCATTGATAAATTGCGGCTTTTGAAGACCTCAGCCGCAGGATCATCCGCTGTGCATAGCAATGGCAAAATGAATAGATGTTGAATATGAATAGAGTGAACGTGAAGTAAGTGATGCTTTTTCAGTGCATAGAGAAACCTACAGCTAGCGGACTGTGTGGAAATATCAGCTGAATTTGACCAAACTGCATTGAATTACAATCACAATTAAGATTAAACGAACCATGATAAAACTTCTTTGCTGTGTGCTCATCATGACACATGAAGGCCGCCACTCGTTTGTACGCCTTCGAGCCCAGTTGCCTCTTTGTCTAGAGGAATGAAAAAATGTAAAAAACAGAAAAACAGGACTAAAATGCATGCCACGTTTCACCACACATTGCATATAAGAAAAACTAGATTAGAAGTTGTCTCACATAAGTGGCCACAGAGGAACGGAGGAGGTTGAAGCTCGGGGCCTTTCCCAACTCCAACGACTCCCACGCCTCTTTAAAGTACTCTGGGAGCTTGATGCACTCCGAGCCACTGGAAGTGTGGAAGAAGGTTGCTGCTTCTAGTCCTCCCTCAATGCGAGACCGGAGACAGTTGTATCTGAGGAACCAGACGTACTCCTTTTTTTCCAGCGGTATGGCCGCCTGGCCGAAGTAGCGAGCCGTTTTGTGCTGTTCCACCTATGATATCAAAAAAAGCATGACATTTCTCTCAGAGCAACTCAATAAACATACAATGAACCTTGCAGTCAGCCTTGTTGTACTTACCCGTATGATGCGACTGCCATTTTTCAGTTTTTCTGCTTCTTTGACCTCTTTTCGCGTCATGTTGAGCACGACGCCTTTTCTGTGCCCAGTCATTGCCACGATGTAACCACTCAGGAGCCCGAAAAACATCCTCTGCCTCTTCTTATCCTCTGGGTTTTTCTCAAGTGAATCTGTAAAAGCACAGGGAGACCACTTCATGCAATGTTCAAGTCCTTTAGCTACGGACTGCCCACACCCACAAACCAAAGCCTACCGCCATCACCACTAGACCACCACCCAACATTTTATCTATATAGTGCATTTTTTTTCATTTTTAAACAAGTGAGATTGTCTCAAGTCACTTTACAGAATCCTGCCGGAGCCAGTTTCTGCATGCAAGACCCTGTGATGTAAAGACCAGCCTCAATATTAGCCCAGTGATGTGCTCAAGAACCACCAATGGTGAATATTTTAGCTCAGGACTCACCATTAGACCACCATATCAAGCACGATTCTTCTGTAGAACATAGACAAGCAAACTTTGGGACCAACACATGCCTAAACCCAGTTTCTCGGTGTGAGTCCCTATGATTCTAGGTCAGCAGGTCTGACCAGAGCTATAATATAGTCTTAAGTAAAACACACATATTCAAACTACTGCAGTGATCTTAATCCAGAACACACACACACACACACACACACACACACACACACACACACACACACACACACACACACACACACACACACACTATGATTTTAGGTCAGCAGGCCTGACCAGAGCTCAAGTATATAATATATTCTTAAGTAAAACACACATTATTCAAACTACTGCAGTGAGCAGTGATTCTTACCGAGTGCAGCACAAATCCTTTTTGGTGCGTTTTCAATGAACCACGCATGATCAGTCGCTTTCACCAGTTCAACTGAAAATTGAAACAATTTATTATTCACGTGTTCCGCGCTTTATGATTAGTCAACAAATAGAGGTGGGGCGATGTGATCTTACCGGACTTTTTGCAGCGCTGAGCTAGCTGTTGCCCTACCACAGCTCTGGACACGTCCCTCACCCTCGCCCGGAGTTCCACAAGCAGCGCATTTAGGCTTTTTACGCCTATTTTCACCCCTTCTGGCGCCATACTCGTAACGTACTTCACAAAGGCGACGACGTCCGTCAGGTAGTCGGTTTCAAGCCTTGCTCGGACAGTCCGGCTGCAAATCTTGAAATACAAAAATATCAATTAGGTCACGTCTTCTACTCTTTTTAGACATCGAGAGTCCTTACAATTTGTACTTACTTCCTGATCCGACCGTAGTCCTTCAGAAAGAGAAGGTTCAAATGTGGAACAGCGGGCTTGGACATGAATGTCAGAAAGTTCAGGACGTGGTTAGCTCGCTGGCGGGCATTCTCCTTCATTTTCCGCGTGGGATTGCTTCCTTCTGTGTGCTCCTTGAACTCCTCCACCAGTTTAACTAAAATTACAAGAACACACTTTTACAACACAAGTCTACAAAACAAAAGCCCTAAAATTATGAAACTCAGGAAAAACAAATAAAATAAAGTATTTTGACATTGACAGGATTGTTACATTTACCATATTGCAGCGCTTTCGATGGTGAATAGGACTTATGCCTCCTGTACTTCACTGCCTGAAATTTGAGAATATGAGCTTAGTTTGTCACATATACTGCAGTGCACTGCATTTTATCCATGCCACGTTTCGATGGTAAAAGACCCAACTTCTAACAGCGGGACCCTTTAATGTAAGAAACTCAGTTGAGCCCCAATCATCTTCAAACTTAACCAGAAGACTCAGTGACCGTGATATTGGGATCCCAATGCCTAACCCTTCTAGCAACTTTACAAATACTGAAAATGTAATATCAGAATCAGAGGAATAACAATGCTCACCTTTTCTCGACTGGTTGATGCGTGCAACTGTTTAAGTTCATCACTCCGGTCCAATTCGGATTCTAGCAGGTCTCTCACCACCTTCAGCTCAGCAGCAAGGACCTCACAGTTCTTGCAGCGGGGGCATGGAGTCCTCGGAACCGGCTTGTTCCTTCTGAAAAACTTCCTCGTGAATTGCTGGCAGGTTCGTTAAATGGTGACACACTGGTGGACGGACTGTCAGACGGCTCGGCGGAGGAAGGAGCCACGTCCTCGCAGGCAGTTTCGTTCAATGGTGTCATACGGGCAGTATGAAGGGCAGGCGGCTCAGCGGTGATTAGGGCCATGACAGGTGTCCCACTGGCGGAACTAGGTGCAGACGGCTGAGCGGTGGATCGGGCCTTGGTCGGTGTCCCGCTGGCGGAACGAGGTGCAGACGGCTTGGCGGTGGATGGGGCCTTGGCCGGTGTCCCGCTGGCGGAACGAGGTGCAGACGGCTTGGCGGTGGATGGGGACTTGGCCGGTGTCCCGCTGGAGGAACGAGGTGCAGACGGCTTGGCGGTGGATGGGGCCTTGGCCGGTGTCCCGCAGGCGGAACGAGGTGCGGATGGTTCAGCGGAGGATTGGGCCGTGACCTTACTGGCAGTCGGGACTGAGGAAAGGTCCTTTAACTTCCTCCTGATCCCCTCTTCAATAGCAGAGTCATTG
This sequence comes from Zingel zingel, assembly GCA_023566125.1. Classification (NCBI taxonomy): domain Eukaryota; kingdom Metazoa; phylum Chordata; class Actinopteri; order Perciformes; family Percidae; genus Zingel; species Zingel zingel. The sequence goes on from CM042327.1 coordinate 22,598,464, forward strand.
ATCTCACCGAGATGGGATACCATTGGCGGGTGGGGTTTGGATGCTCTCAGCAAAGCCAGTTCTCTCGAAATGTAGTCCTTCGCCTTTTGGACGTACAAGTTCACCATTTTGTTCTGAAAATATGAAAATTAAACATTTTAGTGTGTCTAAAAATAATAATGTACACAGTATTTTTTTTTTACTTTTAGCATCAAGCAAAGTTTGTAGGCAAGGTGCATTCTGGAGGATTAAAATTCAATACAGCACATTTCGCAATAACGAGTATTCTCTTAAAATACAAAGACATACAAGTAGTTAGATTAACCCAATACCCTGATTCTACATGCGAGTCCCTTTAAAGTAAAAACCTGCAGGTCTCTACTATAACCCAAATCAGTCTGTATAAATCTGCAATGCTGTTGCTCATTAGCTATTACGTCTCCAAAACGACTTCCCTAGGCACCACAGCATTCTCATATAGAAATCTACAAGGAAACAAAGTCATCAGATTACCACACAACATTTATTGTAAACATTTGGAGTGTCCAATCTCATTCTAGATCTGCATTTATGAATCTGGAATGGCCTCACAAGACACATCAAACCACATCGGGAATAACTTCCAATTCTTACCCCCAGCTTGTGCACTTTCTGCAGGTGCTTGTCCAGCCTGTTTATTCTCTTGGAGTCGCAGAGTCGAACCGGGCAATCCAAGTTGGCGGAAAAACTGTAGGAGTCAAGAATATTGACTGGCTACACTTTGTGTATAGAAGTTTAGCAATAAAATAAAACACAGGTGAAATACATCACGGAGGGGGAAAAACAAGGCAGGAAATAAAACAAGACATGACTGAAGAGAACAGAGAGATTCCAAATTCAACAGGAAATGGAATATCAACACATAACATGAAACCAACTGGAAGCCCAACGGAATATGTATTTCAATGGGGAAAGACCCAGTTTCTACCTGTGAAACTCTTTAATGTAAGAAACTTATTTGATCTCCAATCAGCTTTAAACTCAACCAGAGGACTAAGAGATAGTATTGAATTTCAAACCCATATTGAAGCCATAAATCCCTTTAGGACTTATTAATTGGCCAGTTATTTAAAAAAAAAAAGGCCAAGTTATAAAGATAAATAAATGAATACTTATAGATGCATAAATACATTAGATAAGACACGTACTGTCTGTGTGTTAGCTTGCAGAGAAGGTCCAATTCGGTTTTGTTGACCACATGTTCACCAAGTTTAAGGTGCTGCTGCAAGTCCGCATACTCCAGCCCACACATTGGACTTTTGTGTCCCATTCTGCCTTTTGGTTTGTGGGCTGAAGTCTGGCTTGAGGCTGGCTCATCCCCCGTCCATCTCACTCTTTGCAACTCAATCTGTGCCACTCACTCCACAACTCACTCTCTCACAACTCACTCTGCAACTCAATCTGTGCCACTCACTCCACAGCTCACTCTGTGCCACTCACTCTGCAACAACTCACTGTGTACATGGAAACAAAAAACACAATAGAACATTTAAAAAAAAAAGAGAAAAAAAAAAGAATTGATTATGTTCTATCAAATTTGGACAAGTTATATTGATGTATGTCACACCATTTTATTTCCAAAGGTCCCAATGTATTAAGAATATTCTAATTGGGAAACATGTTAAATTCCATTTTATTTATATGATGTAATGGTTGAGAATGTTAATCTGAGTTCATTAACAGTGTTAACCACTGTCAAACCCATTTAAAAAGAAAAAAGAAATCACGTGTACACCATTAAATACCAATAATTTGCATTCATGTGTTAAATGGCTCGCTTAAATTCACGGGAAAACGTCAAAACCACGGGGAACAAAATAACTCATCGAAAATGACCTGTTAAACAAGTAAGTACATCTTAAATTTGCATTACTGTGTTAAATGACCTTTAAACAACACCGACATGACGTGAAAATGACCTATTAAACAATTAAGTACTTCTTGATTTGCATCACTGTGTTAAATGACTTTCAAACGACCCACACACGACGTGAAAATGACTTGTTAAACAATTAAGTACTTTAATTTCAATTGTGTTAAATGACATTGTAACAAACCAAAAAAAAAAACTACAGGATCCTGCAAAAGTGCTGTATTTCTGAAATTACTTTGACAAACAACTAACACAACACAAAGTCAGTACCTGTAAGTTAAAAAAAATGCAGCAGCAGAATCTCCTTGACGGCAGCGGCGCTAACAAACGGTTGAGGCCGAAATTGACTGCAAACCTCAGGAGGCCGATGGACAACATCTGGAGGCCCAACTTCCTATGTATTTCAATTGTAGAGACCCGATTCGTAGGTGTGAGACCCTTTAATGTAAGAAAATTGTCATTTGGGCTCCAATCTGCTTCAAACTCTACCGGAAAACTCAAGACATGAGACCGCAAAACTCAACCCCCAACATTCTAGCCCCTTCCCAAAGTGGCCACCTGAGGCCCCGAAACCGCCATGGCTCAATTGTGCATCACCTCCGTATCCATTTAGAATTACTGAATTGGCCAGTTGCTTTATAAAAAGGTCACAAAGGTCAGAGCATCCTCAATGATTTCAATTGGAAAAGACCCAGCTGGTAGGTGCGAGACCCTTTAATGTAAGAAACAAATTTGAGGTCCATTCAGCTTCAAACTTAACTGGAAGCAGTTGTCCTCCACACCAATCAACTGAATTCATATTGTATTTAAAGAAAAAAGAAAAGATTCAATACTTTATTGCCATACAACTTAGTAATTTGCTCATGACAGGACATATACACAATACAACAAAAACATATAGATAGATAGATAGATAGATAGATATATCTTAATCACACGCAGAGCATAATGGTTGATAAGAGAAACAATGTGAGGAGGATAGTTTTCCACCAGATGGCTCTTTTTGAGTACACCTTACCCCATACACGGTAGATTGAAACAGTTAAGACAAACTACATTGACAAAAGACTTGCCTAAGTCATTAAGGTGTATTCATTTATGTTTGATGCCGTTTTAGGTAAAGCGTTGCAGTCGGTGGGATCCCCTGAGCTGCCAGGCGGCCAAGAGGAGGCTGAGAAGAGGGATCTTTTGGAAGAAAGCGCAGACGCGAAGGGTCTGTCGGAGGACGGCGAGGGCCTGTCGACGTGCTCTGCGAGCTCCTCCGCTGTCCCCGGACTGATGAAGTCTTTCTGCACCTGGGAAAATAAAGACAAATACAAATAAGAGCTCAAATATATTGCTGTTCATTTGGCTCATCCTGCTTGAATGTTGAGATTTGTTAAATTTGAGTGCTCTTACACCAGGAGGGACTGCCACAGGAAATCTGTCCTTCTGTGGGAAATAAATAAAAGACAAAATATATAATTAGATATAGTTTAACTAACCCAAACACCGTTTTTGGACACCTAAAACACCCTGCATTACTTGGACAACTTCATAAGTAGTTTAATGGGGAAATGACCCAACCTGTAGGTGCGGGACCCTTTAATGTAAGAAACTCCCATTTGAGCTCCAATCTGCTTCAAACTTAACCAGAAGACTCTCAGAGACCGTGATATCATGAATCCCAAAGCCTAATCTAGCACCTTTCCAAATAATTCAAATGTAATATCAGAATCAGAGGAATAACAATACTCAGTTTCTCGACCGGTTGCTGTGTTGCGCTGTCAAGACCCTTGAAACGGAAGCAGACACCCAGGACCACAGAGGACGAGGTAGAGGACCGCGACATGGAAGAGGACCGGGACACAGGAGGACCGCTACATTGCGAGAGAACTGGCTTTGCTGAGTGCGTCCAGACCCCTCACGCCGATGGTATCCCATGTCGATGAAGCTGCTATAGTAGAGGCGATCAGGAGGAAGTTCGAGGACCCTTCAGAGGCCCGATCCCCCGCCGAGCCGTCTGCACCTCGTTCCGCCAGCGCGACACCGGCCACAGCCCGATCCGCCGCCGAGCCGTCCGCCCGTCCTTCCGCCACGTGTGACACCGTCGAACAAACCTGCCAGCGAGGTGATGGTGGCCCCATCCTCCGCCGAGCCGTCTTGCCCCTTCCTCCGCCAGCGTGAGGCCGTGGAACAAACCTGCCGGCGAAGTCACGGCCCTATCCGCCGCTAAGCCGTTTGCCTTCTCTTCCTGAAGAACTACGGTCGGATCAGGAAGTAAGTACAAAATTGTAAGGATTCTCGATGTCTAAAAGACTAGAAGACGTGACCTAATTGATATTTTTTTATTTCAAGATCAACAGCCCATCTGTCCGACAAAAACTTGAAACCGACGACAAGTAAGAAGCTACCTGACGGACAACGTCGCATTTGTGAAGTACGTTACGAGTATGGCGCCAGAAGGGGTGGAAATTGCGCGTAAAAAGCCTAAATGCGGCTCAGCTGCGGATGGGGACATGACCTCGCTGGCAGGTTTGTTCGTGGCAAGACACCCAGGACCACAGAGGACAAGGAGGAGGTAGAGGCCCAGGACACGGAGGAAGAGGAGGATGAAGAGGCGGAGGAGGATGAAGAGGAGGCGGCAGCATCTGTAAAAGCAGAGGAAGACCACTTCATGCAGCACACACAGTTTCTAGATGTGGTCCCTGTAATGTTATGTCAGCAGGCCCGTCCAGAGCTCATGAATACAATTATAGTCTTTAAGGAAAAATACACAGTATATTCAAACTAATGCAGTGAGCAGTGAGTTTAATCCAGAGCTCAAATTACTCATGTAGAATATACACAAACATTTTTATGGACCAACCCATGTAAACCCAGTTTCTAGGTGTGGGTCCCTGTAATCTAAGGTCAAAAGGCCTGTCCACAGCTCATGCGGCGCGCACCACCACAGCGCAATTGTGCATCACGCCTGAGTCCCAGAAGACTACTCAATTGGGCCGTTTTTTAATAAAAAGACACAAAACTTTGTATGTATTTCAAATGGTAAAAGACCCTCCTTCTAGGTGTGAGACTTTTAATGTTAGAAACGTTGTCATTTGAGTTCCAGAAACTCAACCAGAGGACTCAGACAGACAGTGATATCATGAATTTCAAACACATTTTGAAGCTATAAAATCCATTTAGGACTAATTAATTGGCCCAGTTATTTATAAAAAAAAAAAAAAAAAAAAAAAAAAAAAAAAAAAAAAAAAAATCAAAAACAGAAAAGAAAAAGATCACAGTAGAACATTTTTTTAGATCTATGAATTGATTATTAGGCCAAGTTGTTCTGATGCATTTCATACTTTTCATGTTAATTCAAAAGGTCCCAATGTGTTAAGAATGTTCTAATTGGGAAACAATAAGATGTTAAAGTCCATTTTAATTTGAAATTGTATTGATATGCTGCAATGGCTGAGAATCTGTTCATCCTGACTTCATTAACAGTGTGTTAACCATGTAAAACCCACACAAAAATAAAGTGTTCACCATTAACCCCAATTCATTTGCATTCATGTGTTAAATGACTTGCTGAATCTCGCGGAAAAATGAGGTCGCGTGTTAAATGGCTTGCTAACAATCCCCGTGCAAAGTGTACACCATTCCCTGTGTTAAATGGCTTGCTGAGTCTCGCGGGAAAATGACGTAACGCTTTAAAACCCTTGATCTCCGCGAAAAAGGACTTGTAAAACAATCAAGTGCATTAATGTGTTAAATGACTTGCAAACGACCCATACACGGTGAAAACAACGGTGAAAATGGCCTGTAAAACAATTAACTACTGTTTTAATTTCGATTAATGTGTTAAATGACATTATGACCACCCAAAAACGTTGTGAAATCTGACATGAACCTGCAACGTTTTATTATCTGAATTCCCTGAAATCACTTCGACAAACAATCACTGACACAACACAAAGTCAGTCCCTGTAAGCTAATAAAACGGAATTTCTTTTGTTTCTTACCTCACAATCCAGCTCTGCCTCAGACTTCTGCGATGCCATGCTTTCTCTGTCCTCTCACTGCTGCCCTGCTCTCCCCTCCCCCTCACTGCTCTCATTTATCCACCTGCGCGACTGCATGCACTCTAATTGACGATGCCCACAGCTCTGCTGGCTGCAGGGGCGGACAAAAAAATGTTGTGGGCTGGGGGCTGGGGCCCTTTTGAAAAAAAATAGGCCTAATAGTTAATGAATTATTATTTATTCGAAATGTTAACAAAACATTAAATATATTAAGACAACTCTGACTACATTACCGTTTTATTTCGTTTAACTTATGCAGGAGGCCGCTGGGGACCAACTTAGTATGTATTTCAATGGGAGAAGACCCAATTTGTAGGTGTGGAACCCTTTAATGTAAGAACCTGTCATCTGAGCTCCAATCAGCTTGAAACTCATCCAGGAGACACACAGAGGCGGTAGAATCACGACTCTCAACCCGCAACCTTCTAGCCCCTTCCCAAAGCCAGTTCTTTACGGGGGGCTCTCGGGTCCCCGAAACCAGCACGGCTCAATTTTGCACCCGAGCACGAGTCGCACACACCTATTTTGAAGCTATGGATCCATTTAGAACTACCTAATTGGCCCGTTGTTTAATAAAGGCCCCACGATGCTCAATCATTTCAATGGTAAAAGACCCGACATGTAGGTGTGAGACCCGTTAATGTAAGGAACTCTCATTTTATCTCCAATCGGCTTCAAACTCGTCCAGGAGACTCACGGAGGCCGTTAGACCGCGAAACCCAAGCCCCAAACTTCAAGCGCCTTCCCAAAGCCAGTTCTTTACGGGGGGCTCTCGGGTCCCCGAAACCAGCACGGCTCAATTTTGCACCCGAGCACGAGTCGCACACACCTATTTTGAAGCTATGGATCCATTTAGAACTACCTAATTGGCCCGTTGTTTAATAAAGGCCCCACGACGCTCAATCATTTCAATGGTAAAAGACCCGACATGTAGGTGTGAGACCCGTTAATGTAAGGAACTTTCATTTTATCTCCAATCGGCTTCAAACTCGTCCAGGAGACTCACGGAGGCCGTTAGACCGTGAATCCCCAGCCCCAACCTTCTAGCACCTTCCCGAAGCCAGTTATTCACGGGGGCCACTCTGGGGCCCCGAACCACCGAGGCTCAATTCGGCATCCCGCGCCGATCGCGCGTCGCTATTTCGCAGCCGTGAATCCATTTGGAACTTTTCAATCGGCCTGTTGTTTCACAAAGGTCACAAAGGGTCACGAAAGGCCTGAGTTGAAGCCTCTTGCAGCATGCATGAAAAAATACTATGTACTATGTACGTACATGTATGCATATATAAATATATGTGTATATATATTTTTTACTCTGTATGCATGTGTATGTATGTGAGTATGCATGTACGTGCGAACGTATGTATGCATGTATGGATGGATGTGTATATAGGTTATATCTTTATCTTTTTACTTTATGCTGCTATTTGGAGAGGATTGCTCCAACAAAATTCCGTTGTATCGCATACAATGACAATAAAGATCTATCTCTCTAACTATCTATCTAAGACACCTGGAGGCCCAACTTCGTATGAATTTCAATTGGAAGAGACCCGGCTCGTAGGTGCGAGACCCTCTAATGTGAGAAACTATCATCTTAGTTCCAATCGACTTCGAACTCGTCCAGATGTGTATATAGGTTATATCTTTATCTTTTTACTTTATGCTGCTATTTGGAGAGGATTGCTCCAACATAATTTCGTTGTATCGCATACAATGCAAAAAAGATCTATCTGTCTATCTATCTATCTATTTATCTATCTATCTATCTATCTATCTATCTATCTATCTATCTATCTATCTATCTATGACAGCTGGAGGCCCAACTTTGTATGTATTTCAATTGGAAGAGACTCGGCTCGTAGGTGTGAGACCCTCTAATGACTCGCAGAGGCCGTAGGACCGCGAATCCCAAGCCCCAACCTTCTAGCACCAAGGAGGTGGAGAGAGAGAGAGAGAGACTTTGAATAACGCGCAGCGGAAGGCCCAGGCCGGATTCGAACCCGGGGTGACCCGCTGCGTCGAGGTGGAGTGCCTGGCGATTCAGTGTGTTTGGCGCCCTCTAGTGAGCTCAGAATGTAAAGTCGAGCTGACCCGACTTGTAGGTGTGAGACTCTTTAATGTAAGAAATTGTCATCTGAGAGCCATTCGGCTTCAAACTCGTCCAGGAGACTCGCAGAGGCCGTAGGACCGCGAATCCCAAGCCCCAACCTTCTAGCACCAAGGGCGGGGGAGAGAGAGAGAGAGAGACAGAGAGAGAGAGACTTTGAATAATGCGCAGCGGAAGGCCGCGGGCTGGATTCAAGCCCGGGCTGACCGGGTTCGTCGAGGCAGAGTGCCCGGCGATTCAGTGCGTTTGTCGCCCTCTAGTGAGCTCAGAATATGAAGTCTATTAGATCCAACTTGTAGGTGTGAGACCCTTTAATGTAAGAAATTGTCATCTGGGAGCCAATCGGCTTCAAACTCGTCCAGGAGACTCGCAGAGGCCGTAGGACCGCGAATCCCAAGCCCCAACTTTCTAGCACCAAGGGCGGGGGAGAGAGAGAGAGAGAGACAGAGAGAGAGAGACTTTGAATAACGTGCAGCGGAAGGCCGCGGGCCGGATTCGAGCCCGGGCTGACCGGGTTCGTCGAGGCGGAGTGCCCGGCGATTCAGTGCGTTTGTCGCCCTCTATTGAGCTCAGAATATAAAGTCTATTAGATCCGACTTGTAGGTGTGAGACCCTTTAATGTAAGAAATTGTCATCTGAGAGCCAATCGGCTTCAAACTCGTCCAGGAGACTCGCAGAGGCCGTAGGACCGCGAATCCCAAGTCCCAACTTTCTAGCACCAAGGGCGGGGGAGAGAGAGAGAGAGAGACAGAGAGAGAGAGACTTTGAATAACGCGCAGCGGAAGGCCGCGGGCCGGATTCAAGCCCGGGCTGACCGGGTTCGTCGAGGCGGAGTGCCCGGCGATTCAGTGCGTTTGTCGCCCTCTAGTGAGCTCAGAATATGAAGTCTATTAGATCCGACTTGTAGGTGTGAGACCCTTTAATGTAAGAAATTGTCATCTGAGAGCCAATCGGCTTCAAACTCGTCCAGGAGACTCGCAGAGGCCGTAGGACCGCGAATCCCAAGCCCCAACTTTCTAGCACCAAGGGCGGGGGAGAGAGAGAGAGAGAGACAGAGAGACAGAGAGAGAGAGACTTTGAATAACGCGCAGCGGAAGGCCGCGGGCCGGATTCGAGCCCGGGCTGACCGGGTTCGTCGAGGCGGAGTGCCTGGCGATTCAGTGTGTTTGTCGCCCTCTAGTGAGCTCAGAATATGAAGTCTATTAGACCCGACTTGTAGGTGTGAGACCCTTTAATGTAAGAAATTGTCATCTGAGAGCCAATCGGTTTCAAACTCTTCCAGGAGACTAACAGAGGCCCCAGGACCGTGAATCCCCAGCCCCAACCTTCTAGCACCTTCCCGAAGCCAGTTATTCACGGGGGCCACTCGGGGGCCCCGAACCACCGAGGCTCAATTCGGCATCCCGCGCCGATCGCGCGTCGCTATTTCGCAGCCGTGAATCCATTTGGAACTTTTCAATCGGCCCATTGTTTCACAAAGGTCACAAAGGGTCACGAAAGGCCTGAGTTGAAGCCTCAAGCAGCATGCATGAAAAAATACTATGTACTATTGTAATGGCAAAATGACATTTAAGCCTGTATTGTTTATTTGTGCCTTGTGTTCTTCATTCAGCACACTGCATTCTCATACACCAATCTAGACGACAGTTCATTTGCATTCCTGCATGTGGATTGGGAGGTGTTTAGACTTCAGAGACTGAGAGTCTCCGAAGAAGGTGTCTGTGCTTTGTGTGAACTGATAAGCCACAAGGCCACAAACTCTAGTATCCTCCTTCCCCCGTATCACGTCTCCCCCTTTACATCTTTTAGATGTACAGGGAGCGTGACCTCAGCAGGGGCAGGAAGGAACAGAGAATTAGATTAAGTGAATTTATCACACATGCCTGTGTTTCTTTTTGAAGATCAGTACCAGACCTATATCTTATCTGTCTCTCAGGAAGAAGAGTCTGGAAGGTTGATGTTTTAATTGTTTGTCAAATGTCACTCCCCTTTTCCCAATGGGCATTTAAGCTCACCTTTTTCCTGTGCTCATTTGACGAATCTTTTACACACTGAGCTACGTGCTTCTTGTGAAACTGTATTCCTCCTATTTGCAAATATATCTTTAATAAAATACAAAAAACCCAACTTGGTTTTAGTCTCAGTTCTGACTTATTTGTTTCAGTTTACTAAACTTTGAAATCGTACGTGTCTCCCTGCTGCAAAGGAAACTTCCACGACAGAATGGCGACGAGGATGGGATCAGAGTGGAGAGGCAGATGAGAGTGGCTCCGTGTGTGACTGAGGACCTGCAATCCGAGATCAAACGATCTTCGCCTCTACCTCGCCCAAAAAGCATTCAGAGAGAGAGGGTCAGAAACCGCGGAGGACTCCTCTGACTCCACACTGATCTCCAAAAAGAACCGATGGAAGCAATTTCACGCAGCAGGGTAAGATCACACTCTAATTTGAGTAATTTGAATTGGCTGTAGTAAAAATACAGAAGCAAATACTGACGTTGGATACTGAGACAGGATAAACATTTGGGGTTGTTTTGTATAGGTTTTTTTTTTTTTTTTGGTATCCTTAAGGTTATTTAGATACATGATTAGGAAAACTCCAGCAGTGTTTTTGCACCATAAAACTGATCCTCCCACGGGTGTGACTTTGCTTTATAGATTTTCGGGGGACAAATCTAATTAGGTTTTGAAGTAAATCTAATAAACAGTTTTTCAGAAACTGTTAGGTTTTTTCGTGCTTGGGTTTTTCCGAAATAAGATAGAAACCCGGCCTTACAGTGACGATTGTAAGTAGGATAGAAGTACTTCTTCCCAGTAAAATGGGTAACGGATCGGGGCGATCCGGGTCACACATCCCTATGGGAACCGTGGTGGATGCCATGGTGCGAAAATACGGCTCGAAAAGCCTGAAGTGTCTGCCGTATTGGTCCAACACTTACGGCTTTCCTGAAAATGGGTCTTTTAGCACTTACAAACTCAAACTGTTGAGACAGGAATTAGAGGAAAAAGAGAAAAAACTGAGAAAGAAAAACAAAATTAAGACGAGTGATTTAGAACAAGCTGAAAAGAATAAGGAGTGTTTTAACTTATGGATGAAAGAAGCAGAAACCAGGGAAAGTAAACGCATGCAGAAAAATATGTCATTGTTGAAAATGAATAGCACTGATGAAGTACAGGCAAAAAAAGCCTGATACTGATTTTTCCCCTTCTCTCTATCCGAGCTTAAGTGACGCTGATCTGTTCCTGGATGTGCTGCCGCCACCCCCAAACCCCCCATCGCCAGAAGAAGCTCCAGCCCCACCAGCAGAAGCTTCAGCACGACCTAGGCCCACAGCAGTGGCTTTCCAAACACAGACCAGAGCCATGCAACAGGCGGGCCACAGCAGTGCGGAACAGCCATCCACAAGTGCGGCCTCTGTGGTACCAGCGACAGCTCCTCCACCACCAGAGAGGACGGAGGAAGGAAAAGTGGTGCTCAACTGTCCAATGCTCCAGGTGCCGACAGCAACCGGAGTGGGTCTCATATACCGACCGTGGACAGAATTGGACCTCAAAAGATCCACCGAGCACCTGCCTCCATGCAAAGACTCTGAGGGAGAGAGACAGAGGAAAAGGCAAAGGACGTGGCCGTGGCCGCATTCCATCTGGGGATCGAGAGACATGTTTCAACTGTCACCAGAAAGGACACTGGAAAAAAAAAAAAAAAAAAAAAAAAAAAAACTGTCCTAACCCCACATGGAACGGCCAGAACGGACAACAGCAGACCCAGGGCTACAACAGCCAGCACGCAGATTGACTGGCTGAGGGGGAAGGGAGTGGTGGTGGTGCAGAAGGGATGAGATCCGTGTTCACAACGCTTGAGGAAGGTAATACAGACACACACACACACATGCTTGCAATGAAGAAACGCTTCCTCGCACGCCACATCTACTTTCCCCACACAACAGACAGGTTGTATTAGATGCTATACAACATCTTGAACAAGAACAAATTAGAGAAAGCACTCCGACTTATTCTATGTATTCATCCAATACTTATAAGAAAATGCCCACTACAGTGTTGAATGTACAGGGGAAACCAGTTGAATTTCTAGTGGACAGCGGGGCTACTAATTCAATTTTGATGCGTAATTTGTTCCCAGGTCAAAAACTTTCGGGTAGACAAGATTTTTCTAAAGGTGCTAGCGGCACAGTGATCCCAGAAAAATTCACTACACCCATGAGTTGTGTGCACACTGACCCTACTGACCCCACACCAGAGAGAAAGGCAAAATGCTCATTCCTGCTTTCTCCTGTGTGCCCTGTAAATCTCTTAGGAAGAGACCTCATGTGTGAGTTTGGAATAGGTGTAGTTCCAACCTCAACCGGTCTCAAAGTCATACTTCTTAGTAAAGACAACACGTCTGACATTTTTGTGTCAGAACCGATTCACACATCTTTGTACATTTTTCAATGGTGGGTTTCCCTCTGTCAGGCTGAAGAATTACTGACAGAAGCACGATGCTTCGTGTCCACCACAGCTGAGGTAATGCAGGCATCAGATCTACACTGTACTTCTTTTGCTGCACCAGACCTAGATGAGGAATACACTGAAAATTTTTTTGTTGACCTAAATGATGAGCTTGAGTGTACTTATCTGTATTGGCATGATAACAAATGTGCAATATCAGTGAACTTGACGGATGAACAGAGAAAGTTTTTCCGTGTCCCTCACTCACATGCTCATATTTCTTTGTGTAAATCTCCAACAGATCAATGGAGAGACTTGGGACTTTTTGTACTGGACTGTGACAAACTGACTGACTGGACTGACGCAGAGGATACCGGAGTCTCCTTCTCTCCCTCGACGGGGTGCTGCAGGAGACTCTTATCACTTCGGGTGTCTTACACACGCAGTGTGTACCAGTTGAGTAACACTGTGTCTGCAACACACACGTACCTACAAAGCACTAGAGATATTCTGCCAACTGATATTTCTCCTCTGCTTTCTCAGGTACCGAGCCAACTCTGGGCAGCGCACAAATATGATGTGGGTCTGATTAAAAATTGCCAGCCTGTAGTCATCACACCGCGTTCGGACTTCAGGCCCCAAAAACATCAGTACCCACTAAAACAGGAAGCAATCGACGGAATCAGACCTGTTTTTAACTCCTTATTGGCCGCTGGGGTTATTATTCCGTGTCCAGATTCTCCCGTTCACCCATTTTTCCTGTAAAGAAAATCAGAGACAGGGGTCGTCCTGTTGAGTGGCGATTTGTTCGGGACCTAAAAGCAGTAAATGCAGCGGTCCATGCGCGTGTGCCGAACGTTCCCAATCCGTACACAATTCTACAGGGGATACCTGGGGATGCTAAGTTTTTCTCTGTTGTAGATTTGTCTAACGCTTTTTTCAGCGTTCCAGTGGACAAAGAGAGTCAATTCTGGTTTGCATTTCTCTTTGATGGTAAGCCCTACACATTCACACGCCTTTGTCAGGGGTACACTGAATCTCCCACAATCTACAATGAGGCTCTGAGAGAGAGCCTGGAAAGTTTGACCCTTTCACCGGGGTCCGGTCTTTTACAATACGTAGATGACTGTCTGGTGGGGAGTCCCACAAAGGAACAGTGCGAACATGACACTACTGCATTGTTAAAACATCTTGCAGCAGAAGGCCACAAAGCTAGCCTGTCGAAATTACAATTTGTGAAAGAAGATGTTCATTTTTTGGGTCATGATATCTCAAAAGCAGGGAAAACCTTGTCTCCATCTCGCATTGAGGCAATAGTTTCCCTCCCTAAACCTGTGACTAAGAAACAAATGATGTCATTTTTGGGCATGTGTTCTTATTGTCGTGTTTTCATCCCAAACTACGCTCAGCTAGTACAGCCACTAGCCGATCTGATTCACGGTAAAAATCTGACTGCGCATGACCGCATGACATGGAATGTGGAGGCTGATCAGGCTTTTGTAAATCTCAAAATGGCCTTTCAGAGTCCTCCAACCTTAGGTTTGCCCAACCCTAACCTTTCTTTCACTCAGACAGTGGATGAACGCTTAGGATGCATGACGTCTGTCCTTTTGCAGCCGCATGGAGACAGACTCCGACCGGTAGCCTATTTCTCCGCGAAATTAGACCCTGTTGCTGCGGGTCTTCCGCTTTGTCTCAGAGCTGTAGCAGCTGCTGAAAAAGCTTTGGCTGCGTCTAGGGACATTGTGGGCTACGCCCCTCTCACACTGCTAGTCCCACATGCCGTCTCTCTGATTCTGCTCGAGCAAAAATCTTCCCATTTGTCTGCGGCACGTTATCTAAGATATCACACTTGTCTCCTGGACATGCCAAATGTAACTGTTAAGCGTTGTACTATCCTTAACCCTGCTTCTCTCATGCCTACACCAGGGGAAGGTGAGCCACATGACCGTTTGGCTGAATTGCAGCACACATGTACTCCTCGTCCTGACCTTTTTGACATTCCATTACAGAATCCAGATGCTATTCTGTACGTGGACGGGTCAGCATCTCGCTGCCCGGAAACAGGCCAGGGACAAGTAGGATTTGCTGTGGTTTCGGATACAGCCACACTAATTGCTAAATCTCTCCCAAAACATCTCTCTGCACAGGCTGCTGAGCTCGTTGCCCTCACTGAAGCATGTAAGTTGGCTGAGGGCTCATCCGTAACCATCTATACGGATTCGAGATACGCTTTTGGGGTTGTACATGATTTTGGTGCACTATGGAAACACAGAAATTTCCTGAAATCGGATGGTAAGCCTATTTTGCATCATCACTTGATCAATGACCTTCTGACTGCTATCCTGCTTCCATCACAAGTAGCTATATGCAAATGCTCTGCACACACTGGAGCTGCAGACACTGTCTCTAGGGGTGATGATAGGGCAGATGCAGCCGCTAAAACAGCTGCACGCCAGCCCTTATCTCATGTTGACACCTTGGTATCAGATACGCAAGGCCTTGAACAGTTCTCACTCCCAGACTCTGTAGTTGCTATGCAAACACACGCTACACCACAGGAAAGACAGCAGTGGAAAGCTGCAGGGTGCACCTTTAACTCTGGGGCCTGGCTAGGCCCAGACTCCAAGCCCTGTCTTCCTCAACACTTCTTCTCCCATTTTGCTAAGTTGACACATGGGTTAGACCACGTGTCAAAAGGGAGTAT
Source organism: Zingel zingel (assembly GCA_023566125.1). NCBI lineage: Eukaryota > Metazoa > Chordata > Actinopteri > Perciformes > Percidae > Zingel > Zingel zingel. The sequence continues at coordinate 22,613,669 of CM042327.1, forward strand.
GATGGCATTGATAACACAAACATGGTACACAAAAGGTTTCACAACATTTGCAGAAAAATTTTGTAAAGCTTGTATCATATGCACACAAAACAACATAGGCAGACCAATAACAGTTACACAACAGGCAGGACACGCACCACCTGAGAGACCATTTGAGCATGTGATGATGGACTTCATAGAGCTATCGCCATCTGAAGGTAAGAAATATGCCTTGACCATGGTGGACATGTTTTCCAAATGGATTGAAGTGTTTCCTGCCTCAAAACAAACAGCTTCAGTGGTGGCAAAAGCCCTAATGACAGAAATCATTCCCAGATGGGGGTTACCAAACCGCCTGTCGAGCGACAATGGTGCTCATTTTGTAAACACTGCCATTACACAGATAAGTCTGTATATTGGCATTGATTTGAGACGGCACTGCGCGTACAGACCGCAATCAGGGGGCGCAATCGAGCGAGAGAATAGTACAATAAAAACGAAGTTAGCTAAATGCTGTGCAGAGACGAATCTCCCATGGACAAAAGCACTTCCAATTGTGCTTATGTACATGAGGATGCGAAAGAGGGCTCGGTCAAATCTTATCTATCTTATCTTATGAGATTCTATTTGGCCGCCCACCACAGGTAGGGACAGAACCACCAAAGGCTCCCCTGCCCACAACGGCTCTATGTAAGCATGACATGTTAAGTTACTGCACGCAACTCTCTTCTGCCCTTTCTACCATCAGAGTTCAGGTTTCTGCAGCGCTACCTCAACTGGCTGAGGGTCCCCTGCACAAACTCCAACCCGGAGACTTTGTGGTGGTGAAGGACTTCAGGAGGAAGAACTGGCAGTCGAAACGCTGGCAAGGACCGTACCAGATCCTCCTGACCACGCACACAGCGATAAAGGTGTCCGAGAGAGCTACGTGGATTCACGTGGCCCATTGCAGAAAGGTTCCAGATCCAGGACAAGGAGCAGGTATTTTTCCAGAACCTGCAACAAGTGACGAGCAGACCGCTGCTTAGTCACCTACGAGGGAGAAATAGGGCAGGCCTGACAGAACGGCGTTTTCTGTGCCACCCTATAGCAGCAGAACAATAAGAGTTTTCTTTGATGAGAACATAAAAGAGAAAAGAAACCTGATCAACCAAACTGGTACCGTACTGCTAACAACTTCCTTTTTGCAAAAGACAGCAGTGACGTACACTGTCATTCCGAGACTCATCACCCAGAGCTGACACTCAGAGTGTGTCACAGACATCCCTCTGACACTCGCAGCACATACACACATTCCACACTGCAGCAGTCTGCTTTGACACTCAAATGGAGCAGACAGGCAGAAGGAGACTGACAAGGTTCCTGTCTCCAACTCGTGATGATGTTTTATTCTGTGCATTTATGGTTTTCCTTACAATAGGGATTGGTCTTGGAGTTGCGTTGTTAACACTGTGTGATGACCCACCGACTAAAAAAACCGTCTGTTCCAACACACCTTCTCCTGATACTACTGACGCACCTTCATACATTAAAGACACTTACGTAGCAGGGAGGGGGGGAAGGCGTCGGGAGCAACGTTCACTGGATTCAAGATCCAGACAACAGTGGCGATCACAGTACAACAATTTTAACAGACCTAACATCACTGTAGTAGTAAACACCACGTCCACCTTCAGGCTCCAACCATGCGATTATTTTCTCTGCGGGGGTGGGGAGTCACAGTGGGGATCGATAGAAATTTACATATGCTATGTATCTATGGTAGCTGATTCTGGATGGGGCCCTGTATGTCAGTCATAGGCGTCTGCTGTTTGGCACACAAGTAGGCCTAATTGGGGTCACACGGTTCCTGGAGATGACACAGATTTAACCCATAGATTAACAATGCAGAGAATTAATTTCTCCTCACCTACGATGTTACTGACACTGAGAAACGCCCAACCCACTGATCAAGGTTATTTTATTGTGTGCGCATGGGTTACTGGGAAAGATCCCTGTGGGTCTTTCTACCTCGAGGTACTTCCACCTCACATACCTGACGATGTTAATCCACCACACCTAACTGAAACATTAGATGCGATATCCAGTAAATGGATATCATCCCCTAATGAAGATGACGGCGCATTTTCCACTAACATTTGGCTGGGGACTATCAGAAAATTTACCCGAGATGCAGGTTACGAGTCTTGTTTTGTTTGTTCACTGTTTGCCCTATCCCAGAAACAAGCTACTCCTGTAAAACCACAGTCGTTAAACTTGACCGACACTATCTGTGTTTTAACCGCACTTAAAGATGTAGAAATGATTGGTAACCAGTTATATTCTGCCTCCTCTCAACCGTCTGCATGTGAGGGATTTGCTAATCGTTTGGTACGCGCTACGAATGGGACAATGGTAAAAACTAAGAGTGGGAGGGTCGCCGATAGCATTGGACAATTTCATCATAGCCTAATGATGAATTTGACACATGCTCTCTGCATTGAACGGGCTCGCCGTCCAGGTTCCCATTATCTAGGTTCAACCACTGGTTGTCAACAGACTCTAAAGGGCACGTGCGGGAAAGGTGACTACGGGATTAGTGTGTGTTTACACACCAGACCTGGCTACCTTAATGCGTCCCTTCTAGATCCCTCCAAAACTCACTTGATGCGCTGGCCAGATGATTCTGGTGCAGGCTCATTGGTGGACTATGTTTGGCTTTGTGGCGATTACTGGTATCAAATTCTACCTCCCCTATGGTCAGGAAGATGTGCAGTTATATACTTGACTCCTTCTATTAAGGTTATGTCCTCCCTTGTGCACACGACACACCATTATCCCCAATACATACCTCCCTCTGGAGGGTTTATAAGGGTAAAGCGAAAATTGACTGGGGGTGGGGGCAAATTTGTTTCGGGACTCCTGCCATGGTACGGGGTGGTTACAAACGCACACAACATTGACGCAATACACGAAAGTCTTGAGAATTTAACTGCCATTGTGATTTCAGGATTTAATGATTTTCCTCCTGCTATGAGAGCTATGCGCAATATGCTGTTACAACATCAGATGGGCCTTGATCTTTTGCTAGCCGCACAAGGGGGCCTCTGTCACATAATCGGAGATCATTGTTGTACTTATATTCCAGATGTAGAGGGGAACATTACTGACACAATCCAACAGCTAAACCTACTCCTAACTGACTTAAAATCACAAGATGTGCCCGGTGAGATTATCGGCTGGGACTGGTGGTCATGGTTAGTGGGAGGAGGGTGGAGCGCCTGGATTGCAAGGTTCATTGTACCCCTGCTTATGTCCTTTTGTGCATTTCTGTTTTGCGTTTGCTGTGTGGTACCACTGGTCAAGAAAATGTTCTCCTCTCTGTTCATGACACATGTGATTCAGTATCAAGCTTTGCACCACACTGAACCTTCATGTTTTCACATTCCCACATATGCTGGGGATGATTACGAGCTGGACACCATTTCCAGCTCAAAGTGATACGTTTGTGTTTTCTTTTGTTTTGATTGTTTTGGCTCATAGAAGTGCTTGTTTTTTTTATTTTTATTTTGTCCCCTCACAAAAAAACAGTTTAAGCAATATTTGTCTTATACACTTAAATGTAATCTATGTATGATGATTAGTTTGTAATCAAAAGGGTGGATTGTAATGGCAAAATGACATTTAAGCCTGTATTGTTTATTTGTGCCTTGTGTTCTTCATTCAGCACACTGCATTCTCATACACCAATCTAGACGACAGTTCATTTGCATTCCTGCATGTGGATTGGGAGGTGTTTAGACTTCAGAGACTGAGAGTCTCCGAAGAAGGTGTCTGTGCTTTGTGTGAACTGATAAGCCACAAGGCCACAAACTCTAGTATCCTCCTTCCCCCGTATCACGTCTCCCCCTTTACATCTTTTAGATGTACAGGGAGCGTGACCTCAGCAGGGGCAGGAAGGAACAGAGAATTAGATTAAGTGAATTTATCACACATGCCTGTGTTTCTTTTTGAAGATCAGTACCAGACCTATATCTTATCTGTCTCTCAGGAAGAAGAGTCTGGAAGGTTGATGTTTTAATTGTTTGTCAAATGTCACTCCCCTTTTCCCAATGGGCATTTAAGCTCACCTTTTTCCTGTGCTCATTTGACGAATCTTTTACACACTGAGCTACGTGCTTCTTGTGAAACTGTATTCCTCCTATTTGCAAATATGTCTTTAATAAAATACAAAAAACCCAACTTGGTTTTAGTCTCAGTTCTGACTTATTTGTTTCAGTTTACTAAACTTTGAAATCGTACGTGTCTCCCTGCTGCAAAGGAAACTTCCACGACACTATGTACGTACATGTATGCATATATAAATATATGTGTATATATCTTTTTTACTCTGTATGCATGTGTATGTATGTGAGTATGCATGTACGTGCGAACGTATGTATGCATGTATGGATGGATGTGTATAAAGGTTATATCTTTATCTTTTTACTTTATGCTGCTATTTGGAGAGGATTGCTCCAACATAATTTCGTTGTATCGCATACAATGCAAAAAAGATCTATCTATCTATCTATCTATCTATCTATCTATCTATCTAAGACACCTGGAGGCCCAACCTTGTATGTATTTCAATTGGAAGAGACCCGGCTCGTAGGTGCGAGACCCTCTAATGTAAGAAATTGTCATCTGAGAGCCAATCGTCTTCAAACTCGTCCAGGAGACTCACAGAGGCCGTAGGACCGTGAATCCCAAGCCCCAACCTTCTAGCACCAAGGAGGTGGAAAGAGAGAGAGAGACTTTGAATAATGCGGAAGGCCCAGGCCGGATTCGAACCCGGGCTGACCCGCTGCGTCGAGGTGGAGTGCCTGGCGATTCAGTGTGTTTGGCGCCCTCTAGTGAGCTCAGAATGTAAAGTCGAGCTGACCCGACTTGTAGGTGTGAGACTCTTTAAGAAATTGTCATCTGAGAGCCATTCGGCTTCAAACTCGTCCAGGAGACTCGCAGAGGCCGTAGGACCGCGAATCCCAAGCCCCAACCCCGCAGCACCTTCCTAAAGCCAGTTCCGTACGGGGGCCACCCGGGGCCCCGCGACAACCGCGGCTCAATTCGACGTCCCGCACAGATCGCGGACTGATGTGTTTCGAGGCTATATCTCGCTTTCAAAATTTCGGTGAGAAAGGTGGCCCTGGGGGCCCTCGCGTACACAAGGCAAATACACTCCTTCGGCCAAGCCACTTTGGTTCTAAGGGACCCACATTGAGAAGATGGGCCCCGGGGGTCCTCCCGGGGGGGTGTGGTGGGGGGGGGCCTTTGGAGTTATGATTATTATATTTATAAGTGTATAGTCGAAAGTTAGTTTGTGAGGGACCCACATTGAGAAGATGGGCCCCTGGGGTCCTCCCGGGGGGGGTGTGGTGGGGGGCGGGGGGGCTTGGAGTTATGATTATTATATTTATGAGTGTACAGTCGAAAGTTAGTTTGTGAGGCACCCACATTGAGAAGATGGGCCCCTGGGGTCCTCCCGGGGGGGTGTGGTGGGGGGCGGGGGGGCTTGGAGTTATGATTATTATATTTATAAGTGTACAGTCGAAAGTTAGTTTGTGAGGGACCCACATTGAGAAGATGGGCCCCTGGGGGTCCTCCTGGGGGGGTGTGGTGGGGGGGGGGGGGGGGGCTTTGGAGTTATGATTATTATTTATAAGTGTACAGTCGAAAGTTAGTTTGTGAGGGACCCACATTGAGAAGATGGGCTCCTGTGGGGAGGGCGTGGCCCTTTGAAGTTATGATATCATATTCATAACACATGTATTATGTAAACAGTCAAAAGTTAATTTGTGAGTGACCCACACTGAGAAGTAGGGCTCCTGGGGGGAGGGCGGGGCCCTTTGAAGTTATGATATCATATTTAAATTACATGTATTATGTAAACTGTCAAAGTTATTTTGGGAGGGACCCACACTGAGAGGTTGGATTCTTGAGGTCCTCCTGGGGGGTGGGGGGGCCACTGTACTTATGATTATTATACTAATATCATATGTATTATGAATACAGTCAAATCTTAATTTGTGAGGGACCCGCAATGACAAGTTGGGTTAATACTAGGCTGTTGGCCTCCATTTTTGCTCTCTGTCGCCATCTAGTGGCGAAAATCGCAGGAGAAGTTGGGCTTTTCCAAGTTGGGTCCACTGAGATGTTGGAAGTTGGTCCCCATTGGGTTCAATGGTGGAATTCTGTGGAGGACCATCTTCGTTTTTTTGACCCAACCTTCCTATTACCGCCATTCAAAAAAGCCCAAACATCTAGTGGTGGTTCCTAACCCCTAACCCTAACCCCTAACCCCTAACCCTAACCCTAACCACTCCCCTAAGCCCCTAACCCTAACCACTCCCCAAACCCCTAACCTTAACCCCTGTAGGGCTTAGAGCCGCACTGTTGTGCAGAGGGGCCCTCCCCTGGGTGGGTGGTGGTGGGTGAAATCCTGACCTCCGCCAGTAGTTTGTGCAATCAGAGCCTCGCCGCCTCTGGCGTCGAGACTCTTTGTTTCTAACTCCTAACCCCCTAACCCTAACCCCTAACCCTAACCCCTAAACCCTAACCCTAAATCCTAGAATTAAAGTCTATGGCGTGAACTCCAGAACGGTACGTCCTACACACTTGGAAACGGGCTCCCTCTGAAATAATTCAACCACCCTGAACACGCAGAACTTGTCCCCGAGTCTCTACGACCTTCCGTTCAGGAGATACAGACGTGTTGACTAAAAAAAGTGACGTAGCACGGAAATGAAAGGTCGTAGAGACAAGTGGGTGGTACCATAGGAAAGCCCATTATTGAAAATGGGGGGATAGGTCAAGGTTTCATCGCTCTAGCCCCTTCCATTCTAAAGATACAGCACAAAAGGTAAACCATATCCCATGATGCTTTGCGTTTGGCAAATCTTGGATATAATTGCCCATATCTCAGCCATTAAACATTAAAAATGCAAAATTTTGCACCGCCGCAGAAGATTATGTGTACTCAGGGGGGTATATATACAAAGTAGAAACCTTTACATTATGTGATGGGGGTTCCTGTTGGCACTCTAAACTTCCCTTATCCAATCTGATCCAAAAGTGCCCATCGTGGTTAAACCCCCCTTTACCCTAACATAACCCTAACAGACAAACTTTACAACGTTTAGCGAAAGCTGTCAGCATTATAACCATGTTTAATCAAGCTACTAGCTAGTGGTAGGCTAACGTTAGCTGCTGTCGAGTATAGTGTTAACTAGCGTCACGTGCAGCAATGTTTCTGTTGCCTGTATCGTCTGTTTCAGAGCATCAGAGAGAAGTGCAGGCATATCAGCGGCACCACAATGAGGCACCGAAATCCGCGTTGCTATTCCTGCAGCAGCAGGAAGTGTTACGAGGAAGTACGGCAAAAAGTAGCCTGTTATGCATGTCACAAAGCCGAGTGAACTGAAAATAAATTAATAAATGCCGGCATGCGATTAATACGGTTAAAAATTTAACGCATTATGCTTGCATTATTGCATCGCGATTAACGCGTTAATGCTGACAGCCCTAATAAGTATATACATATGTATATATGTTACATATGCAGTTATGAAAATAAAAGTAAAGACAATGTGGAAAAACAGAAAGACAAGATTGTAGTACCAACAAGGCACAACATGAGTCAGCAGGTTGATACGTATATATACAAATACATTTTAAAAAGAGTTAGCGTGGGAGAGTTTATTGAAATATCACCTTTAACTTGAGATTACAGATTCACAAAAAGGATTCTTGCGTTGCTGCTACGACTTTGAACAGGAGAAGCATAGTTAAACTATAGTCAAACAAAGTCATTGCAGAAATATGTTGCCTCATCACAGCCTCGGTTACATGACAAGGACACGGAGGCTGCCTTTAATGTATGGAACGTAAATACACAAACAGTCATAATACTATGACTTTGAACAGGAGAAGCATATTTTAAAGTATGGAACGAAAATACACAAACAGTCATAATGAAAACTTAAGGTAAGTCATAGCTAGGAGCAGTCTTCCCGGGCCAATGCACGGTGAGGCAGGGGCAAGTGTGCTCTGGTTGGCCAGGTGCTAACAGTGGCCTGTTGCTGAGAGCTAGCAAGCCGCGTTAGCCGACCGCGTGGGCGTGATATAAACAAAAGCTGGCTCTCTGGGCAGTTTTAACGTAGCCGCCATGTTGCTGGGCAATTTCAATCCTCCGTGGGTCCCGAACTGCGTCGGCGCTGAGAAGAAATTAAGTCCTGAGCGGCCTTAGGGGAAATAAGCCGATGCTTTGGCCCTTCCGCGGTCGAGATAAACAGCTTGGCGATAGTGAAGTGCAGGCCTGAGGCTTAGGCCATAGAGCTCTTTCATCATGTCTCGGTACGCGGAGCGCTGCTCGAGTATCTCGGGAGAATAGTCATCAAAGATGTGGATTGGGACTCATTGTATTTTAGTTTGCCCCTTCGTTTCCGAGCTGGCGGATCTGGAATCTGTGGTAACACATCACGACTTCCCTGGGCTTCTCGCCGGGGCCTGGTTTCGCCATTGACATGCGGTGAGCTCGTTCCAACTCCGGGGCTGAATCCAATATGTGTTCGCCGAGCACCTCCACATTTACTCTTAAATGTGGTGACGGTGTCTGCCCCCTGAACCCAGACTAGGAGCTGGTTCTACAGGAGAGGAGCATGGTAGCTGAAGGCTCTGGCTCCCATTCTACTTTTAGAGACTCTAGGAACCACAGTAGTCCAGCCTGGAAGTAACGAAGGAGAAGGAGTTTAAATTCAACCTGGATTTTACAGGAAGCCAATGCAGAGATGCTAATACAGGAGAAATATGATCTCTTTTCTTAGTTCTTGTCAGAACATGCGCTGCGGCATTCTGGATCAGCTGGAGAGTCTTAAGGGACTTATTTGGGCAACCTGATAGTAAGGAATTACAGTAGTCCAGCCTGGAAGTAACGAATGCATGGACTAGTTTTTCAGCATCGTTTTGAGACAGGATGTGCCTAATTTTGGCAATGTTACCAAGATGAAAAAAGGCTGTTCTTGAGGTTTGTTTTAAGTGGGCGTTAAAGGATATATCCTGATCAAAAAATAACTCCTAGATTTCTGACAGTATTGCTGGAGGCCAGGGCAATACCATCCAGAGTAATTATATCTTTGGATAATGAGGTTCAGAGGTGTTTAAGGCCGAGCACAATAACTTCAGTTTTGTTTGAGTTTAACATCAGAAAATTTTAGGTCATCCATGATTTTATATCTTTAATGCATACTTGAAGTTTAGATAACTGACTGGTTTCGTCTGGCTTGATTGATAAGTATAATTGGTCATCCGCATAACAGTGAAAGTTAATTGAGTGTTTCCTAATAATACTGCCTAGAGGAAGCATATATAAGTAGAATAAAAATGGTCCAAGCACTGAGAATTGTGGAACGCCATGGCTAACTTTAGCGTACCTGGAGGATTTATTGTTAACATTAACAAATTGAGCTCGATCAGAGAAATAGGACTTAAACCAGCTTAGTGAGATTCCTTTAATGTCAACTAAATGTTCCAATCTCTGTAACAGGATGGTATGTTCAATAGTGTTGAATGCAGCACTAAGATCTAATAAGACAAGTACGGAGGCAAGTCCTTTGTCAGCAGCAGTTAGAAGGTCATTACTATTTTTCACCAGTGCCGTCTCTGTGCTATGATGCATTCTAAATCCTGACTGAAAGTCCTCAAATAAACTATTGCTATTTAGAAAACCACATAACTGATTAGCGACTACCTTCTCAAGGATCTTGGAGAGAAAGGGGAGGTTAGATATAGGTCTATAGTTGGCTAAGACATCAGGATCGAGGGTGGGTTTTTTCAGAAGAGGTTTTATCACAGCTACTTTAAATGACTGCGGTACATAACCTGTTACTAAGGACATATTGATCATAACTAGTAATGAAGTGTTAACCACGGGTAATGCTTCTTTAAAGGGATACTTCACCGATTTAGCATTAAGCTTTGTATCAGTAGAAATATGGTAGTATTTTTGAATGTGCTTCCCTCCCTCATGTCCCCCCTGAGGCCAGAGATCTCTGCATTGTGGGTCTGGAAAAAAAATTCCGATGACAGAAAATGAAGATTTTTGTGTCATCGGAAGATTTTTTGACCAGAGGCAATGACCTACAGCCAGTAGTAGGAGCTACTTCTGCATGTTTTCAACCCACCCATAGGGTTTGGACTGTCGTCTTTCTCCGAAGATTCCCGAACCAAAATGATCTTGAATCCTCGCTGAGCAGTAGTCTCTCTCTCAGAAGCAAAGTTTTAAAACAATTATGTGCATTCGAACTACCGCACATGTGTACCACTGGGATATATTGGTACAGATTGGAGAATATGCAGGACACTTTATTACAGACGGAATTCTCAACACACTACGCGAGCTTCGCCTGCTATGGAGACTAGGTGTTGCTCGATGCATCTGGCCGGTAAAGGGACATCATCAGAGGGGAACGCGGAGTGGGTGCCGGTGGAAAGCTAACGCTAGCCGGCCACCTGTTCCATCAATCCATCTTGCAAGTGTCCGCTCATTACAACAAACTGGACTACATCCAACTTCAACAAAACTCCCAACGCGAATTCAGAGACTGCTGTGTTTTTGTTGTTGTGGAAACATGGCTGAACAACAGTGTACCGGACTATCCAGAGTGATAGAGAAAGATGGAGGGCTGTGTTAACACGGACTGGTGCTTGTATCCACCTAACTGCTAACTGCTGGAGGAGTTTGTGACTTTTAAATGCCGACCATTCTACATTCCATGCAAATTTACGGCTGTGTTTATACTCAGTGTTAACAGCCCACCAAGCGCTAATGCTAGTAGCTATGTGTTAGTTGAACTTTAGGGAGCCTATAAATGTGTGTGCACTAAATGTAGCTTGTTTCGTATTTCGTTTTTATATATTTTAATTGTGTAACCACTTGAGCCACGGTGAAACGTTTCGTGTATATGGTTGAAATGACAATAAAGCACATTGAGTTGAGTTGACTGTCTTACTGTCTGTCTGTCTGTAATCGGTAGTCGTGGCTTGGGAGTAGACTCTAAAGCAGCGAAGCAAGTGCATTCTGGGATTTGGTGTCTTTCATCCACATGAGCCAAAAACACATTTTCTGGCTTTTCTTGGCCTAGAAGCCACCAATTTCTAAAAAAAATTAACATTTTTACTGCATAAGTGACACAATTTAAAGATATATTCATCTTTCCAACGGTGAAATATCCCTTTAAGTAGCCTCGTTGGGATGGGGTCTAAGAGACAGGTAGATGGCTTAGCTGAAGAGACCTTAATTGTTGAACGTCTACAGGTTAAAATCAGTCTAAGTATATGTCACATCTTGTCGTTCTTTCTAGCAGTCCTGCATTTAAAGGTGAACCGTTAGAAGTTGAGGGCAAAAGGTGATGAAATGTATCTCTAATTGTTATCATTTTATCATTAAATAAGCTCATGAAGTCATCACTACTCAGAGCTAAAGGAATAGATTGCTCAATACAGCTGTGACTATTTGTCTTAATCTTCAGGATGAGCACTGTATACTCTGACTGCAGCAACACAAGTTCAAATCTCAGCGAAACCTAATTTTTATGGTGAATACAAGACAGAATGCAAATTGTGTATCTACCATGTAACTCAAAGCCTATCACTTCCTGTTAATACTGTCAAATTTGGAGCTCCTTCAAGTTAACTTAAAGACCAGGTGACTCCTTAACATGCCCCCACCAACATACTGTTTTTAGTCTAAATGGCCAAGGACATTTAACCTATGAGCCTACTTTAAACTAGATGTGGAAAGGTTGATTTTCTTTCACCTGTACTCTAGCTTAAAACCAGGTTCCACTGAGATTTAAACTCAGATCACTAGATTCAAGGTTCAGAGTGCTAACCATTACACCATGGAACCACAACTTAAGCCATGCTACATGGGTTTGCTAGGCAGTTTCTTTCATAATATCCACATGCATGCTATTAAAGGCACACAGCGATCGCAAAGTAGATATGATAAAAAAGCAGAAATTACTGGCTAACTTAAGTAATTCAGTAAGCTAAGCGTTCACAGAGGATGTGGGAAAAGGCAAGTCAAGAAAAGGATTTGAAGGACTTGCCACACACAATGAATACATCAGTAGATAGGTCTACTGTGTACAAACACATGGTAACTTTACATGGGTTGACAATAAAGATGCTCAATAAAGATGTGGCTCTACTCACAATTCTGTATCTTGCACATATTAATGTGCCCTAAAATACAAAGAATTGCTAAATTGTTTTTTTTACCCATATCATGTTCAAGAGGAAAATTCCGACTGTCTGAAGTGGGATTTGAACCAACGCCTCCAGTGGAGACTGCGACATGAACACAGCGCCCTGGACCGCTCGGCCATTCTGACTGGAAGCTCAGAAGATTAGTAGGAATTGTTACAAAAATTATAATACAGTAAATCAAATATGTCATGATGAAAGCCGGAAGAAAAACGCAGTGTGAGAGTGTGGAGGGGAGAAAAGACTGACGGAGGAATTTTGTGTTATTTCGAGATAAATGTTGTACTATTTGCTTAGTTTTTTTGTTTCTTTTAGCCCCCTGGTAGCCCTTAGTCTCTAGAAAGAGCCAGCATCTACGCAAATCTACGCACCTGTGCGTGGAGGACCGCACTTGTTCTACGAGTAGTAGCTAGCTACACATTAGCTTCAAGCTAACACCAGCCCCATGGCTACCTCCACACCTTGCGAGCCCCCACCTCCCAACAGGATTTCCTCGTTGCTTGAAAATGCAAACAAAGAAATCGATGACCTTAGGGAAGAAGTTCACCGGCTCTCCGAGGACTTGAAAACCAAAGATGCCCTGTTGACCTCCTACCTGGACCTTGCTCAAAACCAGTCGCTTCGCATCACAACTCTCTCGGCGGCACTCCAGGATATTGTAATTTGGGACACATCCGCCTGTCCACACCCATCTTCTAGTTCGACACCGACCACCAGGGCATCCTGGACTGAAGTGGTCTGTGGCCAAAAGAGAGCCTCAGGTAGGGCTCCATCGCCTCCTGCCCTCAGCCTCTCCAGTTGCTTCGATGCCCTGTCGAAGCCGAATATTCCCCCGGTAACGGCCGACGTGGTTACCCGGGCTCGCCCCGCTTCAAAGCCGACGGACCTGCAGGCATCAACGAGGAGCACCGCTGCCTCGCGACGACAATTTCTGAGGGATGCGGTAGTCAGACGGTCCGGTGGCCTCCCCTGCCTGAACCAGCCAAATGACAACGTTCCTCAAAAACAATCTCCCCCACCGAATGAAGGTAAGCAATATTCCTCTTCTTTTCCTTGTCCATCTGAATCCAATACTGGCTGTTTTGTTCCTACCACCGGCCATTCACGCCCCCCCCACTCCTCGTCCGCTCTTCACCCCAACCACAATAATTATCGGCGACTCCATCACCCGGGATATACGGTATTTTAATGCGGTCACACACTGCTTTCCTGGAGCCAAAGTTGCAGACATCCTGGCCAAAGCTGTGGACCTGATACCGTCACTCCCGACCTCTATTAAACGCATTGTGGTCCATTGCGGACATAACGACATGTCCTATCAGCAGAGTGAGCGCACAAAGAAAGACTTTGGCACCCTCCTTGAAGCTTTAATAAGCACTGGGAAGTCAGTTTTTATTTCGGGCCCACTTCCATCTCGAGGTCGCAGAGTAGGTCTTTTTAGCAGACTACTCATCCTCAACACCTGGCTCCAGCATACATGCAGCATTCACAAGATAGGTTTTATTGACAATTTTAATCTGTTTTGGAAACGTGACTCCCTGTTCAGCAGGGATGGAATTCATCCCAATAGACGCGGCAGCCAGGTGCTATGTGAGAACTTGCGATACGCTGTGCAGACCCAGACCTGGGTGCAGACTCGGACCTTAGATTGACTGTTTACACCCCGTAAAGACACGCACAGGCGCACCTCCCAATCACACTCTCCCATAAGCTCTCACTCCTTTACGAATAACTCTGCTAACCCACAGGCCAGCTATATCATTCCAGTAAGAGTCAGTAATAACATTACTCAAAGGTACAGCGCTACACGCACCTCTGTGCACCAACAAGGTGCTATACTTAACAACCTAATTGGAATTAAAACAACCCCTGCAACGATAGAACAGAATAGGAGAATCAAATGTGGACTATTAAATATCAGATCTCTGTCTTCTAAAGCATTACTGGTAAACGATTTGATATCAGATAATCAAATTGATTTATTCTGTCTTACTGAAACCTGGCTGGGCCATGAAGAACATGTTAGTCTAAATGAAGCCACTACTCCCAGTCATATTAATACTCAAATTCCTAGAGGCTCATGCCGAGGAGGAGGAGTTGCAGCCATATTTGACTCAAATCTGTTAATTAATCCTAAACCTAAACTAAATTATAACTTGTTTGAAAGTCTTGTTCTTAGTCTTCAACATCCAACATGGAAATCATTAAAGCCAATCATATTTGTTGTTGTTTACTGAGCGCCAGGCCCATATTCAGAATTTTTATCTGAATTCTCAGAGTTTTTGTCATGTATTGTCCTAAAATCAGATAAAATAATTATTGTAGGTGATTTTAATATCCATGTGGACGTTGACAGTAATAGCCTTAGTACTGCCTTCAACTCACTACTAGATTCAATTGGTTTCAGTCAGAGTGTGTATAATTGTGCTGTCATATGGCATCAAAATTGAAGATTTAATAGTATTTCCACAAAATTCTTTATTATCAGACCATTTTTTAATAACTTTTGAATTCTTACTACCAGACTATATGATATTAAATAAAACCTTCTACGCTAGATGCCTATCTGACAGTGCTATAGCTAAATGTAAGGAAGATATTCCAACAGCAATTAACTCAATGTCGTGCTTTAATATAACGGAGGACCTTTGTGCTAATTTTAGTCCTTCCCAAATTGATAATTTTGTAGACAGTGCTACGACCTGCCTACGGACGACTTTAGACTCTGTTGCTCCCCTCAAAAAGAAGACGATGAAGCAAAGGAAACTAGCATCTTGGTATAACTCCCAAACTCGCAAATTAAAACAAATCTCACGAAAACTTGAAACTAAATGGCGTTCCTCCAAACTGGAAGAATCTCGTTTAGATTGGCAAGACAGTTTAAAAACCTATAGGAGGGCCCTCAGAAATGCCAGATCAGACTATTACTCATCATTAATAGAAGAAAATAAGAACAACGCAAGGTTTCTTTTCAGCACTGTAGCCAGGCTGACAGCTAGTCACTGTTCTACTGAGCCATCTATTCCCCTAGCTCTTAGTAGTGACGACTTCATGAGTTTCTTTAATGATAAAATTATAACAATTAGGGATGGAATTCATCACCTTTTTCCCTCAACTTCTAACGGTTCACCTTTTGTTACATGAGTGCTAGAAAGAACGACAAGACCTGACATATACTTTGACTCCTTTTTTCCTATAGACCTTCAACAATGAATGATAAAGGTCTCTTCAGCAAAGCCTTCTACCTGTCTCTTAGACCCCATCCCAACGAGGCTACTTAAAGAAGCGTTACCCGTGGTGAACACTTCATTACTAGATATTATCAATATGTCTTTATTAACAGGTTATGTACCGCAGTCATTTAAAATAGCTGTGATAAAACCTCTTCTGAAAAAAACCCACCCTCAATCCTGAGGTCTTAGCCAACTATAGAGCTATATCGAACCTTCCCTTTCTCTCCAAGATCCTTGAGAAGGTTGTCGCTAATCAGTTATGTGACTTTCTACATAGGAATAGTCTATTTGAGGACTTTCAGTCAGGATTTAGAAAGCACAGAGACGGCACTGGTGAAAATTGCAAATGACTTTCTAACTGCTGCTGACAAAGGACTTGTCTCCATACTTGTGTTATTAGATCTTAGTGCTGCATTTGACACTATTGACCATACAATCCTTCTACAGAGACTGGAACACTTAGTTGGCATTAAAGGAATCGCACTAAGCTGGTTTAAGTCCTATTTCTCTGATCGATCTCAATTTGTTAATATCAACGATAAATCCTCCAGGTACGCTAAAGTTAGCCATGGGGTTCCTCAAGGCTCAGTGCTTGGACCAATTCTATTCTCCTTATATATGCTTCCTCTAGGCAATATTATTAGGAAACACTCAATTAACTTTTACTGTTATGCGGATGACACCCAATTATACTTATCAATCAAGCCAGACGAAACCAGTCAGTTAGCTAAACTGCAAGTGTGCATTAAAGATATAAAATCATGGATGACCAACAATTTCCTGAAGTTGAACTCGAACAAAACTGAGGTTATTGTGCTGGGCGCTAAACACCTCCGAACTTCATTATCCAAAGATATAATTACTCTGGACGGCATTGTCATGGCTTCCAGCACTACTGTCAGAAATCTAGGAGTTATTTTTGATCAGGACTTATCCTTTAACGCCCACTTAAAACAAACCTCAAGAACAGCCTTTTTTATCTTGGTAGCATTGCCAAAATTAGGCACATCCTGTCTCAAAACGATGCTGAAAAACTAGTCCATGCATTCGTTACTTCCAGGCTGGAGTACTGTAATTCCCTATTATCAGGATGCTCAAATAAAACTCTTAAGACTCTCCAGCTGATCCAGAATGCTGCAGCGTGTGTTCTGACAAGAACTAAGAAAAGAGATCATATTTATCCTGTATTGTTCTTTGTCCCCCCCCCCCGCACCATCATCTTGGATCATGAAGGCACCTACATCACGGTGGCAGCTGTCGCCGTGGTCCTGCCCTACAACCTGCTGTGCCCAATTAGACCCTGCAAAGCCCGGCGTTGACTTGCTATGTCCGGCCAACGCCCTGCCACGCCCTGTTACGCCCTGCTGTGCTGTACGACACCATGAACTATTACAACTACTCTAGTCATTATCTTAATTGTGACATTGTTATTGCCATTGTTCATCAAACCCCCAACCGGCATCGTCAGACACCGCCTACCAAGAGCCTGGGTCTGTCCGAGGTTTCTTCCTAAAAGGGAGTTTTTCCTTGCCACTGTCGCACTTACACATTCATGCATGCTCTTGGGGGAATCACTGGAATTGTTGGGTCCTTTGAAATTACAGAGTGTGGTCTAGACCTACACTATCTGTAAAGTATCCTGAGATAATTCCTGTTATGATTTGACACTATAAATAAAATTGAATAGAATTGAATTGAAAGATTATAATGCAGTAAATCAAATATGTCATGATGAAAGCCGTTAGCTATCACAGGTGTATGGGGATGTATTATGTAACGATACAAGGTAAATGTAAATGTCTGCAAAAGTGAGTCGGGGCCGAACCCTCGCAGATTTTAAGGGACAAGATACAGCTACCCATGAATAGTTATCTAGGGAAGGGTTCAAATCAAGGGCAACTGGACTTGGTAAAAAGAGTCCCGAAGATGTTTTGTCTCACATCAAAGAGAATTCTTTAGTTGTTTTTTTACACAGAAATGGTTGGACAGAGTACCCACTCCCCCACCCCTATACGACAAAAGAAAGCTGTGGGGAAAGGGGGTTTCCAAAGCTTGTTGACCATTCAACAAGCATTTCTGATGCACTATACTGGCCCCTTCAGGATGAACACTGTATACTCTGACTGCAGCAACACAAGTTCAAATTTCAGCGAAACCTAATTTTTATGGTGATTACAAGAAAGAATGCAAAGCGTGTATCTATTATGTAACTCAAAGCCTATCACTTCCTGTTAATACTGTCAAATTTGGAGCTCCTTCGTGTTAACATAAAGACCAGGTGACTCCTCAACATGCCCCCACCAACTTACTGTTTTTAGTCTAAATGGTCAAGGACATTTAACCTGTAAGCCTACTTTAACTTAGATGTGGAAATGTTTATTTTTTTTCACCTGTACTCTAGCTTAAAACCAGGGCCTTTGCCCTAAGGACAAAATCTGGGTAATACCAAATTCCTAGATTGAAGTTCACTTAAGAATCAAGTTCACCCAGATGTTGGAATCTAGGCATGTTTGTTCACGCTCAAAGTAGAAGAATTGGTAACAGACAAAGAAGCCAATCATCTTTTTCTAATTTAATCCAAAAACTGAAGACTTTTTTCTCAGCAGTCGATTTGCGTTTCAGGGTATGGCTCTCGTTTGTCGTTGGCCTGGGGGTATGATTCTCGCTAGAAAGCTCATATGAGTTGATTAAGTCACAGTTACACACAAAGCTTTTTCATTACGATTCCGCTGTCACTTTTGATTGAAATATTCAAGTTTGAATTTTGGTAAAATGTTTTGCGTCAAAAGGATTGTGTCGTCCAATGTAATCAGAAAGCTGAATCTGGCAGTGGAGCCATGGAAAGAGCCCATGCCAAACAAGCTACTTGACCATTCGGGTTCAAATCCCGGATGAGCCCTAAGGGCAAAATCTGGTTAAATCCTAATTTAAAGTTGGCATTATAATCAACTCCACCCAGATGGTGGAATCTAGGCATATTTGTTCACGCACAAAGTAGAATAATTGGTAACAGGTAATGAAGCCAATAAGCTTTTTCTAATTTAATCCACAAACTGAAGACTTTTTTCTGAGCAGTCAATTTGCGTTTGAACCTAATTGGCCTAATCCTCTTCTTGCAATTAAGATGAAATGCCATGTAAGTAACGTGCAACTGAAAATGGTGTAGGGAAATGGTCATTGTGCTGGAATCCATTATTTTGACATCTTCTCTAAAGTTGAAGAATGGGTAATGGGCAATATAGCCATTAAACCTTTCTGATTTAATCCGAAAACTGAAGACTTCACTCTCAGAGGTCGATTTGCGTTTCAGGGTATGGCTCTCGTTAGTCATTGGTCTAGGGATATGATTCTATCTGGCCTTGGAATGCCCTGGGTGCCCCTAACAAGATTGGGAGGAATCACAAATGGAGTGAAGCATCTGGGTGAAAATGCACATCCTGCTTCCACTGCAACCAACAGAAAGAACTGGGAAACATATGAGGAACAAACGAGCAGGATATAGCACTCGTGGATTTGACACCATGGAAAGAGCCCATGCCAAATCCCGGACGAGCCCTAAGGGCAAAATCTGGTTAATACCAAATTCCTAATTGGAAGCTCACTTTAGAATCAAGTCCACCCAGATGAATATAGGCATATTTGTTCATGCTCAAAGTAGAAGAATTGGTAACAGACAATGAAGCCAATCATCTTTTTCTAATTTAATCCAAAAACTGACAACCAACTTCCATCATCATAAAAAGCCAAAACTTTTATCCAAAACAGGAATCACCCATATAATGTTTGTTGATAAGGTTATTAGAAGATTATTGTGATAAAAAAGGCATACTTTTTATCTTTTTTTGCAGATGTTGCTGATACAGAGACCCAGGCTGGGGCAGAGCAGGGAGAGCAGGAGGAGGCTAGGCCTTAGATTTTTTTCTTTTCTTTAAAGTCATCATATTATGTTAATTTTCAGGTTCATAATTGTATTTCAATCAGGAGAGACTTCGTTGCAGATATGCAAAGATTTATTGTACATATGCATGATTTAAAATGTACTGTCTTTGGAGATTAGACTCCATCGTTAATTTAAAAAATAAAATTGTTTTAAATGGATAGAAAGCCGAAAGACATCCCCCGATAGAGTCTAGACACTGATGGTGGCGTGAGGAGCCTGGAAACCAAAACCGAAACGCCGTCGGTAGTGGCCTGCCGGATGAGCCGTGTTTGATGAAGACCGGAGGAGCAAGGGGAGGAGGGTTGTGCTCTTATCCTGAAATGATAACTGAGCGGCAGCGAGAGACAGGTTTAAAACAGGGATGTCATGCAGTGATTGGCTCGTGATTTTCATGGCTGCTTCTGATTGGCTAAGATAAAGTGAACACCTCTACAGCTGATCCGTTTAGAGAAGAGAGAGAGAGTGATTATGTTTTAGAAGTCTTCCTGAAAGAATTTGCGCTGGGCTCCATTTAGTGCACTTTCTGTATATAGTTCAGCATTGCAATTTGGTGCACTTATATTGAAAAAATAAATCTTTATTCGGAATTCAGTTCAACATGGTTTGTCATTTTTGTATCATATATACTAGCATTCTGTAGCATTTTGTCAACTGACAAAGGATGAGTTAATATAGCCAAATTGTGAGATTTTTTTTTTTTGGTTGGTTTACAATGAAAGTAGCCATCAAGCTAAAAGTGTTGGTGTTGATGTGGATCCTCAGGACAGCATTTCAAACGTCCATTCCAAAGCTTCCAGTAAAGGCTCGGGTCGGAGAAGTTCCGTCTTAAACAGCAGCAAATCTTCAACGTCATCTGTAAGGCTTCAAGCAGAGGCAGAAAAGGCTGCACTCTTGGCAGGTGCTGCTGCACTTCAAGAAAAACATGCTTTGGAGGAGCAAGCGGAGCAATTATGAAGGAAAAAAGAACAACTTGAAATTGAAACTGAAATCGCAGCTTCTGCAGCAAAACTAGCAGTGTTGAACACCTCATGTCATGGCAGTACACATTCAGATGGGATGAGTTCCTATTTTGAAAAGGGAACAGCACTGAATCCTCATGCTGAACAATACAACCCACAGCAAAAGGACAGTTCTCAGCAAAAATATGCATTACATGCCAGCACTCATGCAACAGTGGAAAAAACAATGGACAAGGAAAATGCAGCTAAACAGGCAGGCTTTGAGCGGGAAAGGTCTGATCCAACAAAACAGTGGAAAAAACAGTTAAATCCTTCTGGACATCTAGTGTCACATTTTCAAGGCGATCCTCAATTATCCGGAGACTTCTACAGTCTGTTACAAAGGCAAAACGAAATAACAGACACTCTTGTACAGACGCAGAACTCACAGCTGCTGCCTCACAGAGAAGTTCCCGTGTTTGATGGACGTCCCTTGGAATATAGGTCATTCATCAGAGCCTTTGAACAGTGTGTGGAGGTCAAGACAAACAACAAAGGAGATTGTCTGTATTACTTGGAGCAATTCACTAGGGGGCAGCCTAAAGATCTAGTGCGCAGTTGCCAGCACATGCTGCCAGAAAGAGGATATGCAGTGGCCAAAGACCTTCTCCACAAACATTTTGGACAAGAAGTAAAGATTGCAGCTGCTTATGTTTCCAAAATTATTGGATGGCCTTCTATTAAGGCAGAAGATGCTATGGGGCTACAGGCTCATGCATTATTTCTGCGAGAGTGTTGCAACGCTATGGAGGATTTGCAATATTTGGACGAACTCAATATGCCAGCAAACATGAAAACAATAATTCAAAAGCTTCCATACAAGCTCAGAGAGAAATGGAGAACACTAGTGTGTGAAATATCTGAAAAACAAGGACGTAGATCTGGCTTTAAGGATATCATCAAGTTCATTGAGTACCAAGTTAAAATCATGTCTGAACCAATTTTTGGCAATATCCAAGATACTCAAGTTGTAAATAAAGGAGACAACAAGGCAAAGATACAGCAAAGGGAACAACTCAAAAGAAATAGCATTGCAACTGCTGTCTTTATGCCTAAGGAACCAATTATGAACGTAACCAAGAAAAGTATTCATACTCAAACACAAGGCGTATCATCTACAACAGCAAGCTCTGTTTCCTGCTTGTATTGTGCACTAGGACATGCATTGGAGCATTGTCCACAGTTAAAACAGAGATCGCATCGGGAAAGGTTGGACTTTCTAAAAGAAAAGGGAGTTTGCTTTGGATGCCTGTGCATAGGGCACATGAGCAAGGAATGTAACAACCGCATATTTTGCAAAGTTTGTAAACAAAGGCATCCCAGCATTCTTCACATCGAGAAAAGCCAAAAGGGCAAAGATGAAGGCCAGTCTAAGGAACTGTCGGCAGAAAGAAACACCGTCTCTACCTGTGGTCATACAGGGGCCGGAGGCAGTAACGGCATCCTTTCGATCTTACCTGTTAACGTTAAGTGTACAACGGGAACAAAGGTTGTTCAAACGTACGCATTTCTGGATCCAGGAAGTACAGATACTTTCTGTTCTGAAAGCCTTATGGAACGATTAAACCTCAAAGGAAAAAGGACAAAAATTCATCTACACACAATGGGCCACAACACCACTGTCCCAAGCAACATTATCAAAGGTTTGGAAATCTCTGAACTTACCAGCAAGCAGTTTTTCGAGCTTCCTAATATGTTCACACAAGAGGAAATGCCAGTGACGACAAATAATATGATCACCGAAGAAGAGTTGTCCAAGTGGTCTTACCTAAAGGATATACATATTCCCCGGATCAACGCTGGCGTCGACTTGCTGATTGGAACAAACTCCTCAAGTTTAATGGAACCATGGGAGGTGATCAA
This sequence comes from Zingel zingel, assembly GCA_023566125.1. Taxonomy (NCBI): domain Eukaryota; kingdom Metazoa; phylum Chordata; class Actinopteri; order Perciformes; family Percidae; genus Zingel; species Zingel zingel. The sequence goes on from CM042327.1 coordinate 22,635,964, forward strand.
CAGTGAAGGAGAGGGACCATATGCGGTAAGAACCCTATTGGGATGGGTTATTAATGGACCTCTACGTGGGAACAGTGCAGAGCAGTGTGAGAATGGCTACCCTGCTGTCACGGTTAATCGGATTGGTGTTGACAAGTTGGAAGAGCTGCTGATAAGGCAGTACAATCATGACTTTAATGAGGACTTCTTTAATGACAAAGAAGAAATGTCAAGAGAGGAAAAGAAATTTATGGAAATAGTGGAAAGTTCAGTGCAACTTAAAGACGGCCACTACACGATTAAACTGCCTTTCAGGACACTGCATGCCAAACAACTTTTCTGTCGCTAAGCAGCGCGTCAGTGCTTTGAAAAGGAGACTTCTGAAGGATAAAATATTTCACAAGGAATATACAGATTTCCTTACTGATGTCATCAACAAGGGATATGCTGAGCGGGTGCCAGAGAGCCAGTTGGAGTGCTATGAGGGAAAAATCTGGTATCTCCCTCACCACGGAGTGTACCATCCACAGAAAGGGAATCTGTGCATCGTGTTTGATTGTGGGGCAGAATTTAAAGGTGTCTCGCTGAATAAGAAGCTTCTGCAAGGACCAAATTTGACAAGCTCTTTGTTAGGAGTCTTGACAAGGTTCAGGCAGGAACCCGTGTCAATCATCGCGGATGTACAGTCAATGTTCCATCAGGTCAAGGTTGATAATGAACATATGGACTTTTTGAGGTTTTTGTGGTGGCCAGAAGTTAGATCTGCATAGAGACAAGTTACCAGTTGAACGAGCTCTTGGACTACTTTGGTGCAGCAAAACTGACACCTTTAAGTTCAAATTTAACATCAGAGATCAACCTTATGTAAGGCGTGGAATGTCATCTATGATCATTTCTGTGTATGATCCTTTGGGTTTCTTAGCCCCATTCACAATCCCAGCTAAGATGATTTTGCAAGACCTATGTCGGCTGAAGTACGGTTGGGATGAACAAATACCCCAATCCTTTCAACAAAGGTGGAACAAGTGGTGGAAAGATCTTGAAAATGTTGAAGGATTCAAGATCAATAGATGTTACAAGCCAGAAGACTTCGGACAGATAACTTCTGCTCAGTTACATCACTTCTCTGATGCCAGTGAGATTGCACATGGCACAATTACTTACCTCAGGTTGCAAAACAACAAGAACAAGGTCCATACTACTTTCATACTTGGCAAAGCGAGGGTGTCTCCACTAAAACAAGTGACTATTCCTCGCTTAGAACTGACAGCTGCAGTTCTTGCTGTTAAAGTGGATAAGATGTTAAAATCAGAGCTACAGCTTCCTTTGGAGAAATCACAATTCTGGACGGACAGTACAGCAGTATTGAAATACATAAGGAATGAGGATAAAAGGTTCCAAACGTTCGTTGCAAACAGAATAACAACCATCAGAGACAGATCACAGACATTGCACAATGGAGATATGTTCCTTCAGCACAAAATCCAGCGGATGACGCTTCTAACGGACTCAAACTTGAACATCTGATTCAAAGGAGATGGATTAAAAGTCCAAGGTTTCTGTGAAAAGCAGAAAATGAGTGGCCAGCGCATACTTTGGGTACAGACATTGATGATGACCCAGAAGTTAAAAGGAACTTCACAGTGAATGCAGTGGTCATTGAAGACATCTTGAGTGCCACGCATAAACTGATCACTTACTTTTCCAGTTGGAAAAGGTTGAAACTGGCCGTAGGTTGGATTCTCAAGTAAAGAATGATATTGACTGCTTTAAGTAAGGAAAGGAAGCAGTTACTGTCGGCAAATGACGATACGAGTCAACTGACTGTCAATTTGGGCATGCAGAAATGTAAAGCCACCTTAAGAGGGCAAAGGTTGTCTGTAGATGACCTCAACGAAGCCGAGACCTCGATTGTTCGTTTCAGTCAATGGGAAAGGTTTCACAACGAAATTGGTGCATTGACATCTGGAAGGTCCAAAGTAAAGAGAGAGAGCCCCATCTATAAACTTGACCCAGTTTATGAAGAAGGGTTTTTAAGAGTTGGAGGACGGCTAAGCAAAGCGTGCATGCATGAAGCTGCAAAGCACCCACTCATTTTAGCCAAGGAACAACATATCGCCACTCTTTTACTCCGCCATATTCATGAGCAACTGGGCCATGGTGGTAGAAATCATGTACTCTCTACTCTAAGACAAAAATATTGGATTACAAACGGCAACTCAGCAGTGAGGAAAGTAATTGCTGGATGTTACTTCTGTAGACGTTGCAGAGGTAAGGTGGGTGAGCAAAAAATGTTGAATCTACCCACGGAAAGAGTTGTGCCTGATCTTCCACCGTTCAAAAATGTTGGTGTGGATTATTTTGGGCCAATTGATGTCAAGAGAGGTCGTAACATCCTAAAGCGTTATGGAGTACTTTTCACTTGCATGACAAGTAGAGCAGTCCATTTGGAAGTTGTTTACTCACTTAATACAGATTCTTGTATTAATGCATTGAGAAGAAAATAGTGTTTTAGATGGCTAACTGTAGTCTCGCTAAGTCCCGTGGGAATTCAGTTTAGCAGGAGAAAGGTAAATAGCAGTGTGCATGTTGGAGGAGCGTAGTGTGTGAAGAGTGAAGATCGGAGTTGTTCACAAGGGAAGAAGCTTGGAGTTCGAAAAACAAGTGTTGATATACTGTGGAAAAGTTATGGTTCGCGTTTGTGCCTTTCTGAATTGTAAACACTATTTTACTGTATAGGGTACAAACATAATTTTGTCCGTTTCCATGTAGCTACATAGTCACTAATATGGTCATAACCTCTACATTGCTCACTTACCTATTTTTGAGGGTGAAATAAAATACCAATTTTCGCAGCGAAGGCTTGAACGGTCTTCTGGAAGACATCCACCAGACCAGCGGGCGCTCGTTGGATTGTTGTCGGCTGCGTGAAGCCAGGAGGGCGGGGAGGAGGCAGAAGCAGGGACGGCGGCCGGACCTGCTAGCCCGGCTAAGGAAACCACAACGATTGACACGGACAAGACTCCTACTCACCAACACCAGATGGAATGCACAAAAAAATGGATATTTATGCTACAAATACACACGGAACTGCTGCTTGATGATTATTACCAAAGCCGGGCTTGACACACTCACTCATCCCTGACGGTAGCTAGCAGCTATCAGGGTAGGTGAATTTAAACAATGGCTAAGTTGCTAAACGCATCTTGTTGTCATGTAACGGCCCTGTTCATGTTGCACAGACATTTTAATTGCATTTTGTGTCTGTTAAGAGGCACAAAGGCACTCTTTATGATATGCCCCGAAAAATGCCGTTTTAGCTAACTGGGAGCTCTGGGCATTAGCTGCAGTAGCTCGATGTTGCTAGCACCGATTCGGCTTGTGTTTTTTGCTATAGACAGTACTCAAAAAAGTATAGCGATCAAAATTAACGTAAAAATTGCCCGGAGTTCTCCTTTAAGGGTAAAATCTGGTTAATACAAAATCCTTAATTTAAAATCCACATTAGAACTAAGTTCACCCAGGTGGTGGAAACTAGGCAATATAACCATTAACCTTTTCAGATTTAATTCGAAAACTGAAGACTTGGCCCTCAGCAGTCGATTTGCGTTTCAATCTATCTGGAATGCCCTGGGTTCCCCTAACAAGATTGGGAGGAAACAAAAGTGGAGTGAAGCATCTGGGTGACAATGCAGAGCCTGCTTCCACTGCAACCAACAGAAAGAACTGGGGAATAGGAACAAACGTGCAGGATATGGCACTCGTGGATTTGACGCCATGGAAAGAGCCCATGCCAAACAAACTATTTGACCATTGCTTTTCAAGTCAATGTCAAGTCAGTCTTCAAGTGACAGATTGGAGCCGCATTTACTTAAAAGAAATTTGCTAGAATACTGTTTGACAGGGTATGATTCTCGCTGTGGTTGAGAGAGGTCCTGGGTTCAAATCCTGGACGAGCCCTAAAACGACACAATACTTTTGACGCAAAACATTTTACCAAAATTCGAACTTGAATATTTCAATCAAAAGTGACAGCGGAATCGTAATGAAAAAGCTTAGTGTGTAACTGTGACTTAATCGACTCATATGAGCTTTCTAGAGAGAATCATACCCCCAGACCAACGACAAACGAGAGCCATATCCTGAAACACAAATTGACTACTGAGAAAAAAGTCTTCAGTTTTTGGATTAAATTAGATAAAGATGAGTGGCTTCATTGTCTGTTACCAATTCTTCTACTTTGAGCGTGAACATATATGCCTAGATTCATCTGGGTGGAATTGATTCTGAAGTGAGCTTCAACTTAGGAATTTGGTATTAACCAGATTTTGCCCTTAGGGCTCGTCCGGGATTTGGCATGGGCTCTTTCCATGACGCCAAATCCACGAGTGCCATATCCTGCTCATTTGTTTCTCATATGTTTCCCAGTTCATTCTGTTGGTTGCAGTGGAAGCAGGCTCTGCATTGTCACCAGATGCTTCACTCCACTTTTGCTTCCACCCAATCTTGTTAGGTGCACCCAGGGCATTCCAAGGCCAGATAGAATCATACCCCTAAACCAACGACAAACGAGAGCCATACCCTGAAACGCAAATCGACCTCTGAGAGTGAAGTCTTCAGTTTTCGGATTAAATCAGAAAGGTTTAATGGCTATATTGCCCTTTACCCATTCTTCAACTTTAGAGAAGATGTCAAAATAATGGATTCCAGCACAATGACCATTTCCCTACACTATTTTCAGTTGCACGTTACTTACATGGCATTTCACCTTAATTGCAAGAAGAGGATCCCAGGGCCTTCCAAGGCCAGATAGGTTCAAATGCAAATCGATTACTGAGAAAAAAGTCTTCAGTTTTTGGATAAATTAGAAAGAGAGTATTGGCTTCTTTGCCTGTTACCAATTCTTCTACTTTGAGCGTGAACAAATATGCCTAGATTCCACCATCTGGGTGGACTTGATTCTAATGCCAACTTTAAATTAGGATTTAACTGGATTTTGCCCTTAGGGCTCATCCGGGATTTGAACCCAAAAGGTCAAGTAGCTTGTTTGGCATGGGCTCTTTCCATGATTCAGATTCAGCTTTCTGATTACATTGGACGACACAATACTTTTGACGCAAAACATTTCTCATTAGGGGCATTAGGAAATTCTGAAAGAAACTGCCTAGCAAACCCATGTAGCATTTGTTTTTTATGTTGTGGTTCCATGGTGTAATGGTTAGCACTCTGTACGCTGAATCCAGCGATCTGAGTTCAAATATTGGTGGAACCTGTTTTTAAGCCAGAGTACAGGGGAAAAAAAATCAACCATTCCACCTGTAGCTTAAAGTAGGCTTACAGGTAAAATGTTCTTGACCATTTAGACTCAAAACAGTAAGTTGGTGGGGGCATGTTGAGGAGTCACCTGGTCTTCATGTTAACTTGAAGGTGCTCCAAATTTGACAGTATTAACAGGAATTGATAGGCTTTGAATTACATGGTAGATACACACTTTGTATTATGTCTTGTAATCACCATAAAAATTAGGTTTCGCTGAGGTTTTAACCTGTGTTGCTGCAGTCAGACTATACAGTGCTCATCCTGAAGGGGCCAGTATAGTGCATCAGAATTGCTTGTTGAACGGTCAACTAGCTTTGGAAACCCCCTTTCCCCACAGCTTTCTGTTGTCGTATAGGGGTGGTGGAGTGGGTACTGTGTCCAACCATTTCTGTGTAAAAAAAAACAACTAAAGAAGTCTCTTGGATGAGAGACAAAACATCTTTGGAGCACTTTTTACCAAGTCCAGTTGCCCTTGAGTTGAACCCTTCCCTAGATAACTAATCATGGGTAGCTGTATCTTGTTCCTTAAAATCTGCGAGGACTCTGCCCGACTTACTTTTGCAGACATTTACATTTACCTTGTAATGTTACATAATCCATCCCCATACACCAGCCATAGCTAACGGCTTTCATCATGACATATTTGATTCACTGTATTATAATTTTTGTGACAATTCCTACTGGACTTCTCAGCATTCAGTCAGGATGGCCGAGCAGTCCAAGGCGCTGCATTCAGGTTGCAGTCTCCACTGGAGGCGTGGGTTGGAATCACAATTCTGACAGCAACAATTTTCCTCTGGAACTAATGTCCAAAACATGATATGGGTAAAAAAAAAGAAGTTAGCAATTCTTCGTATTTTAGGGCACATGAATATGCGCAAGATACGGATTTGTGAGTAGAGCCACACCTTTCTTGAGCATCTTGATTGTCAACCCATGTAAAGTTACCATGTGTTTGTACACAGTAGACCTATCTACTGATGTATTAATTGTGTGTGGCAAGTCCTTCAAAGCCTTTTCTTGACTTGCCTTTTCCCACATCCTCTGTGAACGCTTAGCTTACTGAATTACTTAAGTTAGCCAGTAATTTCTGCTTTTTCAGCGTATCTACTTTGTGATCGTTGTGTGCCTTTAATAGCATGCATGTGGATATTCTGAAAGAAACTGCCTAGCAAACCCATGTAGCATTTTGTTTTTACATTGTGGTTCCATGGTGTAATGGTTAGCACTCTGTACTCTGAATCCAGCGATCTGAGTTCAAATCTCAGTAGAACCTGTTTTTAAGCCAGAGTACAGGTGAAAAAAAATCAACCATTCCACCTGTAGCTTAAAGTAGGCTTACAGGTAAAATGTTCTTGACCATTTAGACTCAAAACAGTAAGTTGGTGGGGGCATGTTGAGGAGTCACCTGGTCTTCATGTTAACTTGAAGGTGCTCCAAATTTGACAGTATTAACAGGAATTGATAGGCTTTGAATTACATGGTAGATACACACTTTGCATTCTGTCTTGTAATCACCATAAAAATTAGGTTTCGCTGAGGTTTTAACCTGTGTTGCTGCAGTCAGACTATACAGTGCTGATCCTGAAGGGGCCAGTATAGTGCATCAGAATTGCTTGTTGAACGATCAACTAACTTTGGAAACCCCCTTTCCCCACAGCTTTCTGTTGTCGTATAGGGGTGGGGAAGTGGGTACTGTGTCCAACCATTTCTGTGTAAAAAAAATAACTAAAGAAGTCTCTTGGATGAGAGACAAAACATCTTTGGAGCACTTTTTACCAAGTCCAGTTGCCCTTGAGTTGAACCCTTCCCTAGATAACTATTCATGGGTAGCTGTATCTTGTTCCTTAAAATCTGCGAGGACTCTGCCCCGACTTACTTTTGCAGACATTTACATTTACCTTGTAATGTTACATAATCCATCCCCATACACCGGCGATAGCTGAAGGCTTTCATCATGACATATTTGATCTACTGTATTATAATTTTTGTGACAATTCCTACTGGACTTCTCAGCATTCAGTCAGGATGGCCGAGCAGTCCAAGGCGCTGCATTCAGGTTGCAGTCTCCACTGGAGGCGTGGGTTGGAATCCCAATTCTGACAGCAACAATTTTCCTCTGGAACTAATGTCCAAAACATGATATGGGTAAAAAAAAAGAAGTTAGCAATTCTTCGTATTTTAGGGCACATGAATATGCGCAAGATACGGATTTGTGAGTAGAGCCACACCTTTCTTGAGCATCTTGATTGTCAACCCATGTAAAGTTACCATGTGTTTGTACACAGTAGACCTATCTACTGATGTATTAATTGTGTGTGGCAAGTCCTTCAAAGCCTTTTCTTGACTTGCCTTTTCCCACATCCTCTGTGAACGCTTAGCTTACTGAATTACTTAAGTTAGCCAGTAATTTCTGCTTTTTCATCGTATCTACTTTGTGATCGTTGTGTGCCTTTAATAGCATGCATGTGGATATTCTGAAAGAAACTGCCTAGCAAACCCATGTAGCATTTTTTTGTACGTTGTGGTTCCATGGTGTAGTGGTTAGCACTCTGGACTCTGAATCCAGCGATCTGCGCTCAAATCTTGGTGGAATCTGGTTTTAAACCAGAGTACAGGTGAAAAAAAATCAACCTTTCCACATCTAGTATACTGTCCTTGCAATGAGTTGCTTCTTCAAAGCTCGACAGTTAGCTCACAGTGTAAAGTTCTCCAACAAACACAAAGCATAACTTTTCTTGGGTTCAATGAAGAAACTTTAATTTCCTTATACTGTAAAACTGTAGCGACAGAAATTAAATGAAACTAATACAGATACCCAAAATATAGTGCAAACCAACAACTTATAGCAACAGAAAATGCTGAGTCATAACTAATAGCCATGCTAACTATCAATTTAGTAATTTGAAATTAGAAAATTCAAATAAACCAAAGATATGCCAAGTACAATTACTTTTAACATTTTTTAGTAATATATACAATACTTACAGACAAATAGTATCCAAGGCAACAATGTAGAAAGAAAAAATGCAGCAGGAGAAAACAGCACTGGCACTCTGCTCTGCAGCACACTCAATTAACTTCTGATGGAAATTTACAACTGAAAGTGAAACTTAAACTAAAGCTACTGCTGCTGTTTAGCCAAAAGGGGGCGCTGCTCTACACACTTATGTTAAAAACCAAACTCTTTCTTAATTTACTTTAGAGAGGACAGAACATCTAGCTTGAAGTAGGCTTACGGGTAAAATGTCCTTGACCATTTAGACTAAAAACAGTAAGTTGGTGGTGGCATGTTGAGGAGTCACCTGGTCTTTATGTTAACTTGAAGGAGCTCCAAATTTGAATGTATTAACAGGAAGTGATAGGCTTTGAGTTACATGATAGTTACACAATTTGCATTCTGTCTTGTAATCACCATAAAAATTAGGTTTCGCTGAGATTTGAACTTGTGTTGCTGCAGTCAGAGTATACAGTGCTCATCCTGAAGATGAAGGCAGATAGTCAGAGCTCTATTGAGCCATCTATTCCTATAGCTCTGAGTAGTGATGACTTCATGAGCTTCTTTAATGATACAATTATAACAATTAGAGATACAATTCATCACCTTTTGCCCTCAACTTCTAATGGTTCACCTTTAAATGCAGGACTGCTAGAAAGAACGACAAGACGGGACATATACTTAGACTGCTTTTATCCTATAGACTTTCAACAATTAAGGTCTCGTCAGCTAAGCCATCTACCTGTCTCTTAGACCCCATCCAACGAGGCTACTTAAAGAGATATTTCACCGTTGGAAAGATGAATATATCTTTAAATTGTGTCACTTATGCAGTAGAAATGTGAAATTTGGCCAAGAAAAGCCAGAAAATGTGTTTTTGGCTCATGTGGATGAAAGACAACAAATCCCAGAATGCACTTGCTTCGCTGCTTTAGAGTCTACTCCCAAGCCACGCCTACCGATTACAGACAGACACACAGTAAGACAGTCAACTCAACTAAATGTGCTTTATTGTCATTTCAACCATATACACGAAACGTTTCACCGTGGCTCAAGTGGTTACACAATTAAAATATATAAAAACATATAAAAACGACATACGAAACAAGCTACATTTAGTGCACACACATTTTTAGGCTCCGTAAAGTTCAACTAACACATAGCTACTAGCATTAGTGCTTGGTGGGCTGTAAACACCGAGTATAAACACAGCCGTAAATGTGCATGGAATGTAGAATGGCCGGCATTTAAAAGTCACAAATTCCTCCAGCAGTTAGCAGTTAGTTGGATACAAGCACCAGTCCGTGTTAACACAGCCCTCCTCCACTAGTCTTACAGAGCAGCCGGCCTGGAAGCTGTATAGTCCCAGAGCCATCTTTCTCTATCACTCTGGATAGTCCGGTACACTGTTGTTCAGCCATGTTTCCACAACAACAAAAACACAGCAGTCTCTGAACTCGCGTTGGGAGTTTTGTTGAAGTTGGATGTAGTCCAATTTGTTGTAATGAGCGGACACTTGCAAGATGGATTGATGGAACAGGTGACCGGCTAGCGTTAGCTTTCCACCGGCACTCGCTCCGCGTTCCCCGCTGATGATGTCCCTTTACCGGCCAGATGCATCGAGCGACACCGCTAGACTCCATAGCAGGAGAAGCTCACGTAGTGTGTTGAGTATTCCATCTGTAATAAAGTGTCCTGCATATTCTCCAATCCGTACCAATATATCCCAGTGGTACACATGTGCGGTAGTTTGAATGCATTTAATTGTTTTAAAAGTTTGCTTCTGAGAGAGAGACTACTGCTTAGCAAGGATTCAAGATGGCTGACGCTCGTTTTGGTTCGATAATCTTCAGAGAAAGACGACAGTCCAAACCCTATGGGTGGGTTGAAAACATGCAGAAGTAGCTCCTACTACTGGCTGTAGTCCATTGCCTCTGGTCAAAAAATCTTCCGATGACACAAAAATCTTCATTTTCTGTCATCGGAAGATTTTTTTCCAGACCCACAATACATTATATTATATCATTATCCAAAGATATAATTATAATTACTCTGGATGGTATTGCCCTGGCCTCCAGCAATACTGTCAGAAATCTAGGAGTTATTTTTTGATCAGGATATATCCTTTAACGCCCACTTAAAACAAACCTCAAGAACAGCCTTTTTTCATCTTGGTAACATTGCCAAAATTAGGCACATCCTGTCTCAAAACGATGCTGAAAAACTAGACATGCATTCGTTACTTCCAGGCTGGACTACTGTAATTCCTTACTATCAGGTTGCCCAAATAAGTCCCTTAAGACTCTCCAGCTGATCCAGAATGCCGCAGCGCATGTTCTGACAAGAAATAAGAAAAGAGATCATATTTCTCCTGTATTAGCATCTCTGCATTGGCTTCCTGTAAAATCCAGGATTGAATTTAAAATCCTTCTCCTGACCTACAAAGCTCTAAATAACCAAGCACCATCATATCTTGAAGATCTCATAATACCTTATTGTCCCACTTGAGCACTGCGCTCCCAGAATGCAGAGTTACTTGTGGTTCCTAGGTGTGGTTACTTGTGAGTCTCTAAAAGTAGAATGGGAGCCAGAGCCTTCGGCTACCAGGCTCCTCTCCTGTAGAACCAGCTCATAGTCTGGGTTCAGGGGGCAGACACCGTCACCACATTTAAGAGTAAATGTGGAGGTGCTCGGCGAACACATATTGGATTCAGCCCCGGAGCTGGAACAAGCTCACCGCATGTCAATGGCAAAACCTGGCCCCGGCGAGAAGCCCAGGGCATTCGTGATGTGTTTCCATAGATTCCAGATCCGCCAGCTGAAACGAAGGGGCAAACTAAAATACAAGGACTCCCAATCCACATCTTTGAGGGCTATTCTCCCGAGATACTCGAGCAACGATCCGCGTACCGAGACATGATGAAAGAGCTCTATGGCCTAGGCCTCAGGCCTGCACTTCACTATCGCCAAGCTGTTTATCTCGACCGCGGAAGGGCCGAAGCATCGGCTTATTTCCACTAAGGCTGCTTAATTTCTTCTCAGCGTCGACGCAGTTCGGGACCCACGGCGGATTGAAATTGCCCAGCAACATGGCGGCTACGTTAAAACTGCCCGGAGAGCCGGCTTTTGTTTACATCACGCCCACGCTGTGGGCTAACACGGCTTGCTAGCTCTCAGCAGCAGGCCACTGTTAGCACCTGGCCAACCAGAGCACGCTTGCCCCTGCCTCACGTACATTGGCCCGGGAAGACTGCTCCTAGCTATGACTTACGTTAAGTTTTCATTATGACTGTTTGTGTATTTTTGTTCCATACTTTAAAATATGCTTCTCCTGTTCAAAGTCGTAGTATTATGACTGTTTGTGTATTTACGTTCCATACATTAAAGGCAGCCTCACTGTCCTTGTCACGTAGCAGAGGCTGTGATGAGGCAACATATTTCTGCAATGACTTTGTTTGACTATAGTTTAACTATGCTTCTCCTGTTCAAAGTCGTAGCAGCAACGCAAGAATCCTTTTTGTGAATCAGTAATCTCAAGTTGCAAGTGATATTTCATTAAACTCTCCCACGCTAACTCTTTTTAAAATGCATTTGTATATATACGTATCAACCTGCTGACTCATGTTGTGCCTTGTTGGTACTACGATCTTGTCTTTCTGTTTTTCCACATTGTCTTTACTTTTATTTTCATAACTGCATATGTAACATATATACATATGTATATACTTATTAGGGGGCCAAGCATAATGCGTTAATGTTTTTTAATCGTATTAACCGCATGCTTTTCTTAATTTATTTTCACTTCACTCGGCTTTGTGTCGTGCCTAACAGGCTACTTTTTGCCGTACTTCCTCGTAGCGCATCCTGCTGCTGCAGGAATAGCAACGTGGATTTCGGTGCCTCATTCTGGTGCCACTGATGTGCCTGCCCTTCTCTCTGATCCTCTGAAACAGATGTTACAGGCAACAGAAACATTGCTGCACGTGACGCTAGTTAACACTATACTCTACAGCAGCTAACGTTAGCCTACCGCTAGCTAGTTAACACTATACTCGACAGCAGCTAACGTTAGCCTACCGCTAGCTAGTAGCTGGATTAAACATGGTTACAATGCTATCGCTAAATGTTATAAAGTTTGTCTGTATTCCACTGTAGAGGATTCCAACACCGGGATGTAACAATCTGCAGCTGCTGTTGTCGGAAAAACACAGACGGTGTGCTCAATGAAACTGGTAATTTACAGCCTCGTGGTGCATTCAAAGTTGTTGTTAAATGCCCTTTTCCCATCTGGTGGTTGTTTTTGTCATTCAACAGCTGTTTACTAGTGAAATAAGTTATTGTTATAGTGATTACATTAATATTAAATATTTCACTTTGACGATATGGCCTTAGCAATAAACAAGCCATCCTTTAATGTCGGCAACTGTTTAGTACCCTTCTTATTTGTAACTTTCTTAAAAAGTATCAGTTCAGGCACCGGTACCGTTTTAAAAGTAACGCTTCAGCACCGGTATCCAAACCGAACAATACCCAACCCTAATATTGACTCTAGATTCAAATGTGTGACTAGATTAAATATATAATAAACAAATACAAATCTTAAAAACAAGTTTATTTGCATTCATTTGATTCCCAATCAAGATAAACTGGTAATAATTGCTTTCCATTGTTAATATGTACTTAAAAACAGTTCTGAAATGCAAAATAATAGAATTTTAGTCATGTGATATAACAAGCGATTAATCGTGATTAACTATCGAAATTCAACGATTAATCGCGATTAAGAAAATGTAATTGCTTGACAGCCCTAATACTTATACATACTTTATAACAGTAATGCTGCCAAACTGATGACCTGTTTATGCTAATATTGTTCTGTTATTGGACTGATCTGTTGTTTGGGGAATTGGGAACACTTGGAACCCAGGCGGATGTGTAGATGGCACAACGCTGTGCAATGGACACTCAAGGTTCGTTAGTTGTTAGGGGATTTGTTGTTGGGGATTTCAGGTCAGGGGACTCAGGTTTGATCGTTGGTTAAGTGATGCTTTATTCTGCCTGTTCTGTGTGTGTGTATGTGGTTGTGTCTGTTGTATGTCATTCCTGTTATTTATTTTTTTTGTTCTCTTTCTTTCTGCCATGAGACTGGGCTGGCTGGACACAAACAGAGGCGTACTATGGGAGGCTTCGAAAGTCTATGTCATAGGCCAGCTTATCTCCTTTGTCTCTAATTTAAAAGAGTCGAAAGGTCCCGAACGGCGAACTTAATACTGCAAACTTGATTCCGCGAATGACTTGGGTGGTCATTCGCGGGAGCCATGAACTCGCTACAGAGCTGTAAATCCCCGGGGCAGGATGGCTTCACTGTTGAGTATTACGAAACATTTTCCGCTCTCCTCGCGCCAGTACTAAGAGATATGTACAATGAGGCTTTTCGTCATTGTCGCCTGCCGGACACCCTGTCGAAGGCCACTATCTATCTAATTCTTAAGAAGGGGAAATATCCCCTGCTTTGCGGCAGCTACAGATCAATCTCTCTCCTCCATGTGGACCTCAAAATTCTCTCAAAGGTTCTTGCACTCTGTCTTCAACGGGTGATGCCCTCCATTATCTCGTTAGACCAGACAGGGTTCATGCCTGGCCGACAATCTTCCCACAACACTGGACGCCTACTTAAAATCATTCACTCGTCAAGTAATGATACCCCGGAAATCGTGGTGTCCCTCGACGCCGAAAAGACCTTCGACAGGGTCGAGTGGGGGTACCTGTAGAAGGCAATGGACGGGTTTGGCATGGGCGAAAATTCTATCCTCTGGGTCAGATTATTATATTCATCCCCGATGGCCTCAGTTCAAACTAACGACACGTTATCACCCGTCTTCTCACTCCGGAGAGGTACCAGGCAGGGTTGCCCTCTGTCGCCACTCCTGTTTGCCATCGCAATAGAACCTCTGGCCGTTTGGCTATGCTCAGAGGAAGGTTTTGAAGGCATCCCTCGATCTGGCACAACTCATAAAGTCTCACTGTATGCGGACGACCTGCTCCTGTACATCTCTAACCCAGCCATCTCGCTTCCTGTGATTTTAAATATTCTGGAACGGTTCAGTGTGTATTCTGGCTACAAGCTTAACTATCAGAAAAGCGAGCTCCTACCAATAAACTCTCTGGCTATGCAGCTCCTACACTTTCTGTCGTCGTTTAAGTGAGCAGAGGACAGGTTTCGCTACTTGTTTTTTTTTTAACAGCCATTTCAGACATGTTCCGCAAAAACTGAAAGTGATTTTGACCACTGGTAAGTCTTACCGCTCTCCCTCATGAGCCAGATAAATCTAATTAAGATGGTTGTCCTCCCCAAATTCCTTTATCTTTTCCAGCACATCCCTGTACTTATCGTTAAATCTTTTTTTGATAAGCTGGACAGGGCAATTTCTAAATTTCTTTAGGGCAGCAAACCTGCTAGGATCCAAAAAACTTTAGACCATATTACTGGGCAGCTAACTTGCAAAAACTTTTATACTGGCTGAACAACTGCACCTCACTGTTTGTCTGGGTACATTTGGAGAGGGCTAGCTCATACCTTCCACTGCGGTCGGTCCTCTGCTCCCAACTCCCTCTGTCTTCAACATCTGTGGGCGCATGCCCGATTGTATCCTTCTCACGATCTGGAGTCAGGTTAGGCAAAACTTCGGCATAAAGGGCCCCTCCGTCTGGACCCCACTGCTTAAAAACCATGTCTTTACACCTTCAAGTTCAGACCTGGCTTTTAGGGCCTGGCACAGAAATGGCATCGTCAGTGTCAAGGCCCTATACAAGGATGGCCTTCGTGGCCTCCCACGGCCGACAACAATCCACGAGCACCCGGTGGTCTGGCTATGTCTTCCAGAGGACAGGTCATACCTTTGCGACGAAAAGTGAGCTACAACTACACACGGAACTGCTGCGTGCGATGATTATCACTGAAGCCTGGCTGAACACACTCATCCTGGACGGAAGCTAGCAGGGTGAGCTAGCTACTGGCAGGATCGAGACAGGGTAGGTGAATTTAAACACATCTTGTTGTCACGTTAGGGCCCTGTTCATGTTGCACAGACATTTTAATTGCATGTTGTGTCTTTTAAGAGGCACAAAGACAATCTTTAGAACATGCCCACAACTGCTGTTTTAACTAACTGGGAGCTCTAGACATAGCTGCAGGGAAATGGCAGACAGCTAAGTGTTTTTTATATAAATATTATATATAATCTTCACCTTTATCACTAAGGCTTGTTTGGATGTAATATAAAATTATGTTAAATCTAGGTCTGGTATATCGAAGCTGTCCTTGAGTGACGAAATGCCTGCCGTCTGACAGTATTATTAATATAGGTAGTCTATAGATCAGGTTTCCCTACACTGTGCGAGAACAGGCCGAAATTATTATTCAATGTGCAGCAATTCCCGACCCTCTGAGATGTTTTTTGCTTTTTCCTCCTGCCAGTCGTCATGATTCGGCGTAACGAAAGAACAACTGCTATGGTCATTAACATACTGATCAGCATTCATGAGGTGCTTTGCTTTGACTATTTATGGTTCAAAATGTGCGTGTACAGGGCAGTATAAAGGGCTGATTCACATATGCACACTTGTGAGTAATCTGTGATTTACAGGGTTCATACACCTTTTACAAGGTCAAATTCAAGCACTTTTTCAGCACTTTTGAGGTCCATATTAAAGCTTTTTCCATCACCTTACACCACCGTAAATTGCATACCAATACATAGTCAAAATGATTATTTAGTGTATCACATTAAAAGAGATAATGCTATAAACAGCCTAAATTGTGTTTCGTAATAGCAGAAGGATCAGATATTTAAGCAAAAGTAAGTAGAGTTTGCTTGCTATCTAACCTGCCTTAGTCAATGTAAAAACAATTACCCCAAACAAAATCACTCCACAGGTTCACTTCACTTTAAATTCATTTATTGAAAATATAAAAAATGCAAACATTCGTCTTTGAGGTAGACGGTCAATCATATTCAGCTCATTGACCTTTTTTTTTTTTTTTTTACAATATTGTGCAAATCAAAACAACTTGAGTTGACAAATACACAGAATTAACAACACAAAATAATGCAAAAGTATATGCGGCCAAAAGTGCTACATGTGCTTTATAAAGATTAGGCCTAAAGTTGGATTTTATGTATATGGTCTATAACATCAAAGTGCATATTTAACTTAAAGTGTCCAAATTATGCTAATTTTCAGGTTCATAATTGTATTTTGAGGTTGTACCATAATAGGTTTACATGGTTTAATTTTCAAAAAACACCATATTTTTGTTGTACTGCACATTGCTGCAGCTCCTCTTTTCACCCTGTGTACAGGTCTCTGTTTTAGCTACAGAGTGAGACCTCTCACTGCTATAACATCTTTGTTGGCAGTTGCACATGAGCAGTAGCTAGGTAAGGATCACATCATCTAACTAGCTGTTTGTTTCTACAACTTCAGTAGTACAAGGCAGGATTTTGAACAGCTCACCTGGAGACTGAAGGTAGGATACATTCAGAAACCCGTATCTCACTCAAAACAGCATGAATGTTTTCTTTTCCAAGTTTGTATGTGTGTGGAAGCACCAGAGACACAAAATAACACCCCAAATCCCAGAAAAAGTGTTTTTTTCATAATATGGGTACTTTAATTTAACAGAACATTGTACGTTAAGGCCATATAGTATGTTAAGGACCTGTGAAGGAGTGTCTTTGAGCTCCTTGAGCTTGTCGTTTAGCTGTTTTTCTACAGCCTCCAGACTTTTTTGTTTTTCTTTTGCAGCTCTGCGAAGACCATTTGATTTTGAGATGAAGCTGAATTTTCCAACCAATTCAGCTTTCTCTGCATTACTATCTGCAGATTTCAGGAGTCAAGTCAAGTTTATTTATATAGCACATTTCATACCCGTGGCAATACAATGTGCTTCAACAAAACAAAAGCAACGGTCAGTACATGATAATAAAAATAGTACGATTAAAAGCATGAGAACATTATTGCATAAAAAACAGTAAAAGATAAAAGCATAAAATAAAATAAAGAAAAGAATACTAAAAATCATCGGTCTGCCACAATAAGTAATAATGCTTCAGTGAAGCATTAGCAGAAGGCATCTGTAAAGAATTTTGTCTTAAGTCTTGATTTAAAACTGTGAGTAGTTGGGGCGTTTTTGATGCCTTCTGGAAGTTGGTTCCAGAGTTGAGCCGCATAATGGCTAAGTGCTGCATCACCCTGTTTGATGCGGACAGTTGGTTTTTCATGAAGATGTTTCTGCTCTGATCTGAGAGACCTGAGTGGTATATACTGCAGAAACATGTCCGATAGATACTTTGGCCCTATTCCATTAAGTGACTTGAAAACAAGCAGCAATGATTTAAAGTCAATCCTGTAACTTACTGAGAGCCAGTGCAGGGATTTCAAAACAGGGGTTATGTGCTCAGTTCTTTTTGTTTTTGTAAGAACTCTGGCTGCTGCGTTTTGTATCATTTGAAGCTGTTTAAGGGTCTTTTTTGGAAGGCCTGTGAACAGCCCATTGCAATAATCAACCCTTCCGGAAATAAAAGCATGAATCAGTTTCTCTAAGTCATCTTTTGACATACAACCCCTAAGTTTGGTAATGCTTTGAGTTTGTAAAATGCTTATTTAGTAATTGCTTTCATGTGGCTGTTAAAATTTAGATCGCTGTCTATGAGGACGCCAAGATTTCTAACAGTATCCTTTGTTTTAAGTACTTTTTTGTTGTATTAATTTAATGTTTAAATAAGGTAGTGTCTCTAAACTTATTTTTTAAAAGTAAGTGCTGTAGTACAACTACAATGAGACAAGTTATAATTGAGATAAGTTTGGAGACACTACCTTATTTAAACATTAAATTAATACAACAAAAAAGTACTTAAAACAAACAGTGTTGTAGTTTGTAGATGGTCCCTAAACACGTCCGGTCTGACTGACTGCCGTCTCACCTCCGGCTGCTCATAGAGACCAATAATGTTATTTCTCCAGGTCGGAGGACGGCTCGTTTTGATGAAAATGAGTTTGTAGCTCGTTGTTAGCCTTACTACGTTAGGAAAGATGCGTAGTTTGTGTTTTAATAACATTTGGCTATAGAGAATTATCCCAGAAGTTCGAATCTGTGAATATATTTCTAATTTTGCTTACATTTATAAAACCGTGCGCACGGATTAGTTTTTTAGTTTTAGTTTTTTTTTTATCAGCTGACACCAGGGGGGCTCCGTACCATTGACTCTTTGTACTGCTGTCTAACTTTCGTGTTTCCGACTTTTTTGTAGCTGGATATATTATTTGTTGTCTCTAATTATGAATTTGGATAAAGTTAATGATAGTGAGATACTTGCTACAACTGCATTTCGAGTGATAAATCGTTGAAAACAACATTTTATTTCTCTGATTTACTGCTTGTTTTAATGCTGCCTGGCGCTGTCTCTGTTCAGTAACTTTCTACCTCGCTCCTACACATACCGTTATCGTGTAAGCGGCCGCTCGTAAGCCTCTCTCTAAAACACTGCCATTTCAACCAGTTGACAGTTCATGAAATAAAAATTAAACAGACTGCAGTGCACGACGACACCAACAGATGAATGGTGAAGGAAGACTGATTCCACGTAGTGAGTGAATTTCTATGGAGTTGAGATCTAGACCTTGAAATGCTTCTTACGAAGCCACTCCTTCGATGCCCGGGCGGTGTGTTTAGGATTATTATCATGCTGAAAGACCCAGCCACAATTCATCTTCAATGCCCTTGCTGATGGAAGGAGGTTTTCACTCAAAATCTCACGATGCATGGCCCCATTCATTCTTTTCTTTACATGGATCAGTCGTCTTAGTCCCTTTGCAGAAAAACAGCCCCAAAGCATGATGTTTCCACCCCCATGCTTCACAGTAGGTATGGTGTTCTTTGGATGCAACTCAGCATTCTTTCTCCTCCAAACACGACAAGTTGAGTTTTTACCAAAAAGTTCTATTTTGGTTTCATCTGACCATATGACATTCTCCCAGTCCTCTTCAGGGTCATCCAAATGCTCTCTAGCAAACCTCAGACGGGCCTGGAAAGGTACTGGCTTAAGCAGGGGGACACGTCTGGCACTGCAGGATTTGAGTCCCTGGCGGTGTGGTGTGTAACTGATAGTAGCCTTTGTTACTTTGGTCCCAGCTCTCTGCAGGTCATTCACTAGGTCCCCCCTTGTGGTTCTGGGATTTTTGCTCACCGTTCTTGTGATCATTTTGACCCCACGGGGTGAGATCTTGCATGGAGCCCCTGGATGTCTTCCATTTTCTTGTAATTGCTCCCACAGTTGATTTCTTCACACCAAACTGCTTACCTATTGCAGATTCAGTCTTCCCAGCCTGGTGCAGGTCTACAATTTTGTTTCTGGTGTCCTTTGACAGCTCTTTGGTCTTGGCCATAGTGGAGTTTGGAGTGTGACTGTTTGAGGTTGTGGACAGGTGTCTTTTATACTGATAACAAGTTCAAACAGGTGCCATTAATACAGGTAACGAGTGGAGGACAGAGAAGACTCTTAAAGAAGTTACAGGTATGTGAGAGCCAGGAATCTTGATTGTTTGTAGGTGACCAAATATTTATTTTACCGAGGAATTTACCAATAAATTCATTAAAAATACTACAATGTGATTTTCTGGATTTTTTTTCTCATTTTGTCTCTCATAGTTGAAATGTACATATGATGAAAATTACAGGCCTCTCTCAACTTTTTAAGTGGGAGATCTTGCACAATTGGTGGCTGACTAAATACTTTTTTGCCCCACTGTAGCCGCCTTCCAAGAAGTTGACCTGGGTTCGATTCCCAGCCATTGCAGTCAATTTCTTCCTGTGATTTTATACTGTTGCATGCTTTATTTGTCAGGAAGTAAGCAGAAAGGCAACAAATGTGCTATTTTTCCACTATGATTGACAGCATAGCAGTGCAAGCATTTTGCCCAGGTGTGATTTCCAGCCACCACAGTTGCATTTACAGGTTTTAAAGCTATATACAACATTGACATTACATGTTTTACCCAGTTTCCTTCTTTTATTCTGGGAACTCAGAAAAAAAGTCCAAAAAAATCATAAAATAGTCCCAAATTATAACTCCAGTAGTAAACCCTGGATGTCAAGAGCAGTTAAATCTAGCCTAGAGAAGAAGATTGCCTTAAGACAAGGTGGGCCTTCTGAAAATTAGGCAGCTAAACGCAATCCGTTCTCAAGACCTAAAATCTGTTAAGGTACAAATGAGGGATCATATCAATCAATCAAGCGGCCTCTACATGTACCAAATCGCAGATGTGCCTTCATGAACAATATTGTATTATTTCATAGGTACTGAAAGCCAGCCGTCTCCACCAATGCATCTCTTAGCATTTATTTTCAGTCTCAATGCGCAGATGTGTTGCGAGATTTGCAGTGAATGATTTTTTGGCACAGCCATGGTGGTATAGTGGTGAGCATAGCTGCCTTCTAAGCAGTGGATCTGGGTTTGACTCCCAGCCATTGCAGTCAATTTCTTCCTGTGATTTTATACTGTTGCATGCTTTATTTGTCAAGAAGTAAGCAGAAAGACAACAAATGTTCTACTTTTCCACTCTGATTGACGGCATAGCAGCGCAAGCATTTTGCCCAGGTGTGATTTCCAGCCACCGCAGTTGCATGTACAGTTTTTAAAGCCATATACAACACTGACATTACATGTTTTACCCAGGTTTCTTCTTTTATTCTGAGATCCCAGAAAAAAGTCCAAAAAATCTCAAAACCTTGCGGGGATGTAGCTCAGTGGAAGAGTGCATGCTTTGCATATATGAGGCCCTGGGTTCAATCTCCAGCGGGTATTATGTAATAGAGAGGCAAAATATATTACTCTATCTGAGGAAATGAAAGAATGCAACAGTACTACAAAGGCAACACAGTGGAATATTAACTTAACAAGTGTCTAACATCTCTGTGCACTTTACCGATATCCTGCTTTACTCAGCAATTGAGAAGGATCCGATCATTTGAGCAAATTTGTATAGCACATTGTTGTGGGTTGCCGTAACTTCCTTGCATTAATGTCGAACAATGCTAAAATCACAGTCAATTTTCCCATAAGCCCCAAACTTCTTATTTCACCACTTTTTGAGTTGTCATCCTAACGATCTCCTAACTATTCCTAACGCTCTCCTAACAATTCCTAACTATTCCTAACAAGTGCTAACATATCCAGCTAACACAGATCGGAACATTGCTAACACAGTTCCTAAGAAACGTTGTTGCGACGCATCCAATCAACAACTGCTGCCTCGAAGCATGGTTGTCTAATTGGTGAGTGACCTTAGCCATCATACAGCGTAAGGTTGTCATGTGAATCTCGTCGCTGATTGGATGGCCACCGTTTAGTCACAGTTTACAAACTTTTCAGAGACAGAGAGACTTTTCTCGGCGCTCAGGTATGTTATGACAATAATAGACGTTAGGGTGAATGTTTAAGTATATGAGACAGTAGGTTTTGCTAGCTCCTTTAGATTAACGTGGGAAACGATGTTAAAAGGGTAACGTAATGTTATCCCCATACGTTAAGATGACCGCTGTTGTGAACTTTTCTAATTAAACTGCAATACATTTAGTCTCTTTTTTCTGTTACATTAACACATTTGGATTGTACTACGACATTTATTTGTGTAAGGTTAATTATAAGACTAGATGTGAACCGTTTTTAGGTAGGGTAACGTAAGCTAGCCGTTTGTTTGTTTGGTCTGTTAATGTTGTGTAATACATCTTTTATAATCAAGAACAGTGTCCAGCGAAGTTTCTCCTTCACACATCGGCAACGCAGCACTGCAACTAAGATACAACAAAACTTGGCATCATGACCTCAGAACGAGCTGTGATTTGACTGCATCCCGGCTGCTTCAGCGACTCAGCGCCCGCATATAGCCAGATACTACGAGTGAGCATTTTCTCACTGCTTTGGGCGCTGATTTCGTTTATTGCTGCTGTCTATGTATGCTGTCTGATCACACCGTAAAAGACTTTGTGTGGGTGGGCAGCTGCTGTGTCGCTGTGTGAGTGGAGACTTTGTTCTAAATTTATTTGCGTTGAAATCAACGCAACAAGGGGGGAATAAAAGGAAAATAAAGCAAAAGCTTAAGGAAGTTAGAGAAATAGAGAAAAAGGAAAATATAGCAAAGGCTTAAGGAAGTTAGAGAAATAGAGAAAAAGGGAAATAAAACAAAGGATTAAGGAATATATGAGAAATAGAGAAAAGGCAATAAAGCAAAGGCTTTAAAGGAATATATGTAGGATACGCTAAAGTAACGGGACGGTGAGATTTATAACTGTGCAAGTTTTAATGAAGAGAGGGCCCTTTTTCTTCTTAAACGGTAAGACAAGGTAAATTAGATGCATATAACGTGAAAAAAGCTTTACAGGATAGTCTAATTGGATTAAAGGAAAAAAAAGGGAAAAATAAGAGGACTAAGGATATAAGAGGAATAAGGATAAAGGAAAAATAAGGATTACTTAGGACGCCGTTAATGAGGAATAAAGCCCTCAAGGAGCTGAACGACCTCCTGAGGCCATTTTTAAGATGGGCCGATAAATCCTTGAAAAATTCACTAGGTACGTTTCAAGGTCCGCTCTTGGAAACCTGTAGTTTCCAAGACGCTGGGAGTTTGTAGGACAAAAATTCTGTATATACTCTCACATGATTGATGAATCATGTTGGTGGTCTCTCATTGAAATCTACATCTCAGAAGGCAACAAAAATTTAGGAAAGATAAAGGAAATAAGAAGAAACGGTGGAGAAGCATGCTTTTAGGAAAATAGTGTGAATGAGCTCATTAAGAAAAAATGATCCAGAGTGAAATGCTGTTTGTGTGTCGTGATGTTGCTATGAATTTTCACCTAGTTTCATGTGTATGAGTGTTTTTGTTGCGAGCGCTGTTTTTTCATTTCTAGCTGTATGTGTGATGAACTGTAGGGATATATATATATATATATATATATATATATATATATATATATATATATATGGTTTGGTTGAGACCAGGGATTTAGTTATTGTAAGGAAAGCTATTCTGTTCATTACAGTTAAAAAACGTAGATTTGTGTTTCATGTCTTGTGTTATGTGGTACTGCTTGTAGGCTACTTTGTCCTGTGGTGTTATAAATGTGGTCTGTTGGGAAAAAATGGAGAAGACAGCTGGTCTTCTGGGAGAATTTACCAAGGATAAGTTTGAGTTATTTTTAGTTATTCTCCTTGGTTAGTGGTGTACTTTGGGTGCTGTGTGGAAGCTACGCTTTTGACAAAGTCACCCTGGTAACTAAACTGCGCATGCGGCTTTCGCAGAAGCTTAAGCCACTCCCTTGTCTGCACAGAGGTGCTGCTTATTGATTGAAGCTGCAGAGAGGGGGAGAAGTAGGGTAAAAGTCCAGTAAAACATTCTGTTTGTTAAATTGGCTATGGAACTATTTGAATAAGATCCATTACATATAAAAATAAGAGTTATGCTGACCGATAAAAAAGAAAATGTTTTCATAGTGATTAGAAGTGTTCCTGAGTTAAGCTGATTGGTTATTTCTTAAGCTTGAAAGTAAATACAGGTATGTTTAAAAAGATAGGGAAAATATATTGTGATTACTCAAATAGTTAACAACTGTATTTTCAAAAAGGACATGGTTAATTTTAGTTGATGATATAAATAATTAATCAATATGCAAGGTTGAATGAGTTTGTATGAAGCAAGTGTGTTCAACAAGACATTGAATTTTTATTCTTTCATTTATATCTGTACATGAATACTAAAGAGATAGTTGGAACTGAGTTTGTCAGTTCCCGAGGAGAATTGGTGTAGTTGCCAAAACCATTAAAGTAAAAGAAAAAGATAAAAGAAGAATAAAATAGAAAAAAAGAAAAGAGAACGATTAAAATAGGGATAATATACATAAAAAGGATAACTACAAAAGTGGACTAAATATAAAAGAAGTAACTAAGAAAAGAATGCAAATAATTACTGTAAATGACTTATGTTATTCTCTTAGAGACATTGCTGAAATTTCAGAAAAAGTTAGAAACAATGTTGAATAAGGATGATTACATTTGGTATCATGTAGTTAATGTTGTCTATCATAGGCACACATAGAAGGGATTGTTTAAAGATGGTGTAAAGTAGTATTTGAAAGACATGATAAAAGTAGGATAAACAAGGCTTAGGCCTGAAGAGGAAAATAAATAAATATAAAAATGAGGGAAGGAAAGGAAAGGGATTAATAGCTGGCATAAGTGACTTGCTGGAACCCACATCAGTGATTGATCCCCCTGGATTAAGAAAAGTCCAGCCTCTGTACCTCTATTGAAAGTAAGAGATGAGAGGACTGATTGACGGGCTTCAGGATGGTCACCTCTGCCATTCTAAAATGTTGGACCACTTGTTTTGAATGGTGAGGCATCTAAAATGATTTTACTTTGAATAAACTAATTCAAAATTTGATAATTTTATAAGGTTTTTGACTTTGTTTTTTTGGTTTTTGGTAATGTCATTGTACCAAGGAAAAGAGTGACATTTGTGAAGGTAGGAAACAGAATGAATGAATCCGATTTCTGTGAAGAAACAGCGAGTTAATTAAATCCTAATGAAACATTAGACTGAGTTTATCCATATACTATGTATATTAAATGGGTAACAATTGTTACAAAAGATAGTCAGGAAAGTTGAGAGAAGATGGTAAGTGTATGCTGTAGAAAGGGAAAAGAAAGTTTTATGAGACAATGGGAAGAAAAGGGCATGGCTTTAAGGGAAAGTTAAGTCTACAATAATAAAAATACAAGTTTGGTGGAAATGATTAGTTGCTTAAATACTTAGTTGATTGATAGAACTACTGTAATCATTTCCAGTTTAAAAATGTGGGGACTTTTTTGTGTTGTTAATTTTAGTACTTGAAGTACATTTTTTAGGATACTTTTCTTACTTAGGTAAAATTCTTGGAGCAACATTTTTGAATCAATGATGTCATAGGTTAGAATATAGAAAGATAATCAAGAAAACTAAAATGAGTATGATTAAAGTATAAGTAATGCTTCTTGGAGGTGTTGTGTTTTGTGTTTATTTAGTGTGCCTCGATGGATGTCAGAGCGGACCTGTCTCACTCCCCCTACAAGCTGCAGAACCGGAGACGGACAGTACCAGACCCTGAACTACATCAGCTCAATCCAACAGACACAGTATTCAGCGTTCCATTCTGTAGGAAACTTTGGCCCCATCCCCCACACACTTGCACCAGGAAGCATCTGGAGCTGGAGCAGCAGAGAAGGAGGGGTGACAGATTTACAACTGTCCATGATTGAGTGGTTGAAGTGGACACTCAGATGGTTTTCAGGGCATGATCAGAGACTGACATTAAAGAAGCAACGTCACACATACCTACAAAGTACTTTGGTGAAACATTCACAGATGGACTAATAATAGAGAGAGGACAAGCTGAAACGACTATAAAAATGAATCCATGCTCCAAAAGTAAGACGAAAATGAAACACCTGGTAACTAAGGGTAGAATGAAGGACAAGAGGACGGAAGTTGATGATGATGATGATCAGAGTGATTCAGAAGAGATCATTGGTGGATATGATCCTGTGATCAGACAGAGGCTGGCCAGAGTGGAAAAAAGAGGCGTTGAAAAATGGAGGAAACGAAAAGATACAAGAGATCAGACCTCTGATGCAATTGAAAATGGAGACTGCGATGAAGATTTGGAGAGTAGAGGAGCTACAAGATTTTATCCTGCAGCGTCTAGCATGGAAGAGATTGAAAGAAACAAGGAGCAATTGGAAGAGCAATTCGAGAAGCTGAAGATTCAGAGGGACAAATTGTTGAAAAAAGGATCCCAAAAATTGGAGAGGAAGTATACATTGCGCTCAGGAAAAAGGGGCACAAGAAAGAAGATGCTTCCAGTGATCATTCGAGAACGGAATTTGGAGTATAAACCTTTGCAGAATGCCGATATGTCAGATATTCTTGATAAGTTGCCTATTCTTCAAGTTGGAGCACATCCTTGGATTGTAAAGTTGGAAGAAATGTTGACGGGAACACAGTATGCCATGAGAGATATTAAGAGACTTTTGGCTAATCTCATTGGGATTCCGACTATGGAAGAAATTCTACAGAAAGCTAGACTGAATCGATATGTGGGGACTGCTGTGAATGATCCTGAGTTGTTGGCTGCCAGTAGAGGTCGATTGTGGAGAGCACTGAGAGATGCGTTTCCAACAAATGTGCATCCTGACAATATTCTGATTGATCCACGGGGACAAGAAGAGAATCCAAGAGCTTATGTGTCGAGAGCTCACCAAGTATGGAGAAATATTACAGGAAAAGACCCAGATGTGAACCAAATGGAGCAGTCAATTTTGCGAGCCAAACTACAGAAGGGGCTGCCCCTACTAGTAAGGAGTAAACTAGCAGAAGTGGTGGGACTTGGAAGCATGGAAAAAACTGTCTATACAGGTCATATAGTCCATCAAGTGGAGCTATATAGAAATGGCCAGAAAGAACAAGACCGAGAAACTCCCAGAAAACTCAATCAAATACAACTGGTGGAGAATAAGAAGAAGGACAAGAATCAGTGTTCACCAAAACAACAGTCACCACCACAATTTCAGCCTAGCCAACCACCACTAGTGGTTCCAGTTGTTATATATCCACAGCCAGTTTTTGGACAGATACAGAATTGGAGAGGAAGAGGACGATGAAGCTTAGGCAGAGGAAGAGGAGGAAGATGTAATCCGTACATTATGCAATCTCCACAAGCGTGTTTTAAGTGTGGACAGGATGGACACTTTGCCCGTAGTTGTAATAGGCCAAGAGGGAACTCTAGAGGAAATTACAGAGGAGGATTCAGGGGCCAGTCGAGGTCATTTGGAGGACCGGTGAACCCTTACAGGAGCCCGGAGCCAGGATTCTAGAGATGCCCAGAAGATCTGAAAGGCGGGTGTCATCAGGGCCGGAAAGAGATCCAACAATTGGGCTCAAGGACAAGGACAATCACAAGTTGGTACAGATCTCCACAGATGAGCGTTGATATCAGCAGACTGACCAGAGAAAGAGGGGTGAGAGAGACCGGATTTGCTCTGACGCATCGACGCATCGACACAAAAAGGAGGTAATGCACCGACAAACACACATTTTGAAAAAACAAATACTCTAAACAAGTAATTATTTCTACTTAAAAATAGAGTTACTCCTATGTGAACACACCTATATGAATGGTTAAGACATGCATCTAAATTAAGCAACTTGGTATGAAAACCTTAAATTTTGTCAGTACCCAGTGAAATACATTCTGTTAAATTTGTACTGACTTTCCTGTGACAGCTTCTAAAAAGACTAGTGACAAATATGTTACTTCAGCTGGTGTGTCAGGAAATGTTAAAGGAACATTTCACTGTTTTATTTTTGTGCTCTAATGACTTTCTAATGACAAATAACTTTTGAACATGCTTCTATTATTTGAGTGCTGCCCAGATAATTTACTTATTTTTTAAATGACATAACTTTTGTTGCTGACTATCAATGGTCGGCAAAGAGGGAATTGGAGGTTTAATTTATAATGAGGGTTTGGTTTAATTTTTTATTATGGATTATGTTTTTACTGTATGCTTTTTGCGTTTAGGGATTTAGGAAGCACATGGGTTAGTTTGTGTTGCGAAGGAGGGAAGCATTTGATACAGCTCAAACTGATCCTGGTTCTGGAAGTAGGGTGTAGAGCAGGGATCTTAAACAGGGGCTCCGGGACCCCTAGGGGGTCCTCAGAGTCAATGCAAATTACTGCAAAATCTTGAAGTTTTTTCAAAAATTAAAAAGTCTTAACATAAATCTAACATTTTATTAGCAAATATAAATCCCCACTGATGATAGGCTTACTGGCCTATAGGTAAGGTAGTCACTTAGATATCCACCCCCAGACATGGTTAATTCTAAGTATGTACTGAGCCACATGTATGTTTTAACATAAAACATGCTTTATAAAATCGTGCCAACAATTATTAGGCTATTTTAATAACTTAGTATTTTATGCAAAAAAGTTGTAAAGGTTTTAGGCTGCCCACACGTTATTGTAGGCTCAGTTTAATATGCAACTTCATTTTATACAACATATGTAGTAGGGGTTCCCTGCTCTGTCTCTCTTTCAGTTAAGGAGTCCTTGGCCTAAAAAAAACAACATTGAATACCCCTGGTGTAGAGAGATAATGCACAATTTTGTAATCTTGAATCGTATCATTTGAGGATAAGTCTAGGAGTATTTATGGAAAGATATCCATTTTGAATATCTGAGTTTGCCGTGATTTTCACATTTCTTTGAATATTGTAGTGATATTTAGTGTTTTCTTATTAATCAAAGGGGGGAAAATGGAATGTGATTAATAACGGAATGTGATTTATATTATTTGTTTTAATTCATATTATTTGTTTTAATTTCCATGTGTTGTTTTGCAAAAGATACTGGTTGGTGTTCTCTTTTCTTCTAGAGCATATGGGAGAATGTGCAGAGGGGATACTGATACAAATATGGACAATAACAATGGACTGAGAACTTTGAACAAGGACGGTGTGATTTCATACATCATCAACACTGCACCAAAGTCGATACGGCGAAGGAGCTGCAGTGTAGTGGACTACATTCCTGTGTTTGTCTGATATATATACATGTTTGCATGAGTAACACATACTTTGTATTATATTCTTGCATTAATTGTTTGAAGAAAGATGTTTTTTGTCATGGAGTGAATATATGAGGACCTCAGATGTTTTTTCCTTTTTGACGGTTAGGGAAATGGGGTCTAGGCAGGGCGAGAAGTCCTTTTTCGGCTTCGAAGGGTTGACCTGCCTGATTTTGGACATTTTTTGATTTTATTTCATTTTCTGAGGTTTTCACATGTATTTGCTTAAACCATATCTCTAAAGAAATTGATAATGACTTGTAATTGAATTGGAGTACAGTGTGTGGTCGCCTAGGGCAGAGGGGCCGTGAGGGAATTTTCCTGTCTCAGATGTTTTGATGGCTATTTGGAAAGAAAGCTGCCAGACGGGTTTTTCGCTCTCACACTCCATAAAGTTATGTTGTTGAAATCATAATGCAGGGAACATGGGTTGGAGAAATTGTTCTTCGGTTTAATTTTAAACATGTTTTCGAGACTTTATTAAGTCCCGAAGGGGGGAATATGTAGTATCTGATGGATTTATAGGTTTAATGTCTGTTTAAAGCTCAAATGTGCTGATCTCTGATGTAATAAATCTTTTATAATCAAGAACAGTGTCCAGCGAAGTTTCTCCTTCACACATCGGCAACGCAGCACTGCAACTAAGATACAACAGTACAAATTTAGAAATGGCAAGAGGCCGGGGGCAAGGAGATGGAGGGCGGTAATGCAGTGGATTAATGATTGTCCTCTGACCCCCCTGAAAGGTCAAACTACTGTCCCCAAACAAGACATATTTGGAAAAAGGATCCCCTGCAAGTGTGGATACCAACAGGTAAGCGATGCCATTGAATCATTAAACCTGTGATGTCATGCAAATATACTGGAAAATGTACTGAAAAATGGTTTCTCCTCAGTTCTATTGTTTGTTTCTTTCAGTGTTAAACAGTGTGAGTATGTAATTATTTGGGTGCAGAGTATTGTTATGTTTAGGAGAAATGTACTTCAAATGTAAACCCATTTTTTTTCCCCAGTCAGCAGAGAAGGCAGGGACAGCAGCATCCAGTGCAGGTCAGCTGAGTGCTCCACAGGCCAGTGCTGCAGCTGGAAAAAATGAGAGTTTACAGGCCAGTGCAGGTGCAGCAGCTACAGGTTCTTAGGCCAGTGCAACAGCTGGGAATGCTGTTAAAGTTCCAGGACCAAAGACAGGTGTAGGTCAGAAAGCTCCGGCTCTGTGCAGGATGAGTGAGGGGAAGTCTGTCACGTGCTCGCTGTGTAGTCGGGAGGTGATGTGCGAGGACTACACACAGCACCTATCAGACTACCACGTCCAGGAGCCGTGTGAGCAGTGTGGTGCAAAGGCATGGAGGACTGTTGGATTGTCACAGTACCTAGAGGAATGTCACCTTTATACCTGTCCAGATGTTGCTGCTCCTACAACTCCCATAGCCCAAGAGACGACACCAGCACCACCACAACACCCACTCACTCTGTAGCCTCCTGAGGTAAACTGGGTGAGTTTTCTACCAAAGCATTGGCCCACATCTTATATGATAGTACTAGACAACTGAAAAAAATCTGTCTCAGAACTGGTTTCATCCCCCCAGCCCCACCAAATCCATCTCACCTCCTGATCCACATAATTATTTTCACCAGCGGATGTTCCTGTGGGCTCCAATGCGGATGTGGGGCATCCCTCTGAAATGCACCCAGTGTAATAGGAAGATGCACCATTCTGGCATTTACACTAAAGTCAGGGAGGTAATTGACCTTGATTGGAGGAGTGGGCTAGGCGGACCATCGACTACCTCACTGATAGTGAGGTCCACAAAAAGTCCGGTGTCGTCACCCAGTCTGAAGCTGTGTATCAGCCGCCACCACCGTTCAGTCCCCTGCCCCTGGCCCAGTGGTTTGAGATTCATGCCAACTAGGGCTGCAGCTATCGATTATTTTAGTAATCGAGTATTCTACCGATTATTCCATCGATTAATCGAGTAATCGGATAAGAAATACTAAGTAAGAAATACTTAGTAAACAGCAATAGTAAATATTTATTATTGCTGTGTACTAAAAAAAAAGGTCTTTTGTATATATACAATTTTATTGCCAAATTCCAAGTACATTTTTGGTGGCCCAAATGTTAATATTTTTCACCCCCTTCCCCGTCTTGCCTCTGGCTCTTTGCACTGGATATGCAAAAGAGCTGTTCACTAAGTCCAGGTAAATGTGACTGTACAAAGCTTACAGCAGGACTATTCATCTACACTGGGGACACATTTTAAGAAGGCTAATACTGAGTGAGGAGAAAGAATAAACAATGCAGACATCACCGGCATGATGACGTCATTCACGTGCATATTAAGTGGCTATGCTGGGGGGAGGAGCCGGTTTGTCTCTGGCAGCAGCTAAGTTTCCAACGATTAGTAGTAAACTAATAAACAGTTAGACTACAAACCGACAGCTCTCGTTTTAGCTTGTTGGTAAAACATTGCTATTTGTAGAGTAGCATGCTGTAGGCTAATCGTGTAAAACAGCACGGTGGACGAGAGCAGCAGACGTTAGTTAGCTACCTGGTGTCGGGGTCGCTCCGTGGAATGGATGAGTAGACTGGATGTTTTCTACAGAGATGATGTAGCAGCATGTTTGCAGCTTAAAATGATCCCAAACTTTCTGTTGTTTTCTCTCGCCGTCGTTTTCTTAGACCCTCGCTATTTTCGTCTTCGTTCATTGTAATCTCGGCCGTCAGTCTCATGCATAGACAGTATATAAACGGTCTTGTGTCCACAGAAGCGTCAAACTGTTGTGTGCGCTAGTAATTATCCTCTGTGCGGAAACACAGTGAGCCGTACAACCTTAATTACATTGATTTAACGAAGCTTCAAGGCAAAGAATTTCGCTTCGAGGATTTTTTGTCTAATGCCAACGACATTCTCAGTCACTTTGACGAGTCGAAGGGTGTCATCACTTCAATGTTCTCGAATCTTGAAACTGGACTCTACCAAGAAGGTAAATGTAAACCTATGTAAACTTGATTTCATTCAGTTTGTTAGCATAGCTGATGATTTCTGAGACATCATCAGCTATAATAAATATAATTAAAGAACCGGTTCACCAATGCTCCCATCCTCACACAGCCAGACTCCTCCCGTCAGTTCATTGTGGAAGTGGACGCTTCAGATGTGGGGGTTGGCACCATCCTGTCCCAGCGCAGCTCTACTAATAATAAGCTTCATCCATGTGCTTTCCTTTCACGCCGCTTCCAACCAGCTGAAAGGAACTACGACGTGGGGAACTGGGAGCTACTCGCCGTCAAACTCACCTTGGAGGAGTGGCGCCACTGACTGGAGGGGGCTGTTCAGCCGTTCATCGTTTGGACTGACCACAAGAACCTTGCATACGTGCAGCTGCCAGACGCCTCAACTCCCGTCAAGCCAGGTGGGCCTTATTTTTTGGATTTTTTTCTCTCTCACCTTTCGTCCAGGCTCGCCGAATGGCAAAGCTGACGCTCTGTCCAGGGTCTTCTCTAAGACGGAGGAGATTGGAGCAAGGCCTGAGACCATTCTTGCCCGGGACATCGTCGTGGGGGCAGTCCTCTGGAGGATCGATGAAGAGGTCAAGACAGCTCTTCGCAGCAAGCCTGGTCCTGGTGTTTGTGCCCGACTCTGCCCGTTCAGCTGTGTTCCAGTGGGCCCATGCAACCCAGGAGCGGCTTGGACTATGGCGTTACTACGCGTTACTACGCAGTTTTTGTGGCCGGCCATGGGTAAGGAGACCCGGTGTTTCGTTTTGGCCTGTCCTGTTTGTGCACAGAATAAGGGAACCAATCGGCCCAGTTCAGGATTGCTTCACCCTCTGCCTATTCCCCAGCGGCCCTGGTCTCACCTGACTCTGGATGCATGGTTATTCTGACGGTGGTGGACAGAGTCAGTAAATTTGCACACTTCCTGCCCCTCCCTAAACTACCTACTGCAACCGAGACTGCGGCGATCCTGGTCAAGGAAGTTTGTAGAATCCACGCGCTCCCCACGGACATTGTCTCCGACCGTGGTCCCCAATTCACCTCGGCCGTATGGAAAGCTTTTTGTCTTGCCATGGGTGCTACTGTCAGTCTCACGTCAGGATTCCACTAACGGCCAAGCTGAAAGGGCCAACCAGAAGATGGAGTCAACGCTTCGCTGTCTGGCCTCCTCTAATCCCGCCTCCTGGTCCTCTCAGTTGCCTTGGGTGGAATACGCTCACAACACACTCCCGACATCCGCCACTGGGATGTCACCCTTCCAGTGTCTTTATGGCTATCAACCCCCCTTGTTCCCCTCTCAGGAGAAGGATATCACTGTTCCCTCTGTCCAAGCCCTGGCGTCGCGCCAGGGCTAACCTCCTGAGAGTGTCCAACCAGTATCAGTACCAAGTCAACCGTCACCGTTCCCCTGCACCCTCGTATTCTGTGGGGGACAAGGTCTGGCTGGCGACCCGGGATCTTCCACTGCGGACGGAGTCTAGGAACCCTAAGTACATCGGCCCGTTCACGGTGGAGAAGGTCATCAATCCTGCAGTGGTTCGGTTGAAACTACCTAAGTCCCGTAGAGTTAATCACGCCTTTCATGTCTCCAGTGAAGGGATTTGAAGCCAGGCCCTCTCGCACCCAAAGTGATAATCATACCCCTAGACCAACAAGCCCCGTCCAACAGCATTCTAGCAAATTTATTTTAAGGAAATGTGGACCAGATGCTTCACTCCACTTTTGCTTCCTCCCAATCTTGTTAGGGGAACCCAGGGCATTCCAAGGCCAGATAGGTTGAAACGCAAATCGACTGCTGAGGGCCAAGTTTTCGGTTTTCGATTTAAATCTGAAAAGGTTAATGGTTATATTGCCTAGTTTCCACCACATGGGTGAACTTAGTTCTAATGTGGATTTTAAATTAAGGATTTGGCATTAACAAGATTTTACCCTTAAGGCTCATCTGGGATTAAATCCGGGACCTCCTAAGCGAGAATCATACCCCTAGTCCAACAAGCCACATAAAAACAATGTTTTAACAATTTTCCATCAAGGAAATGCTGCTCCGGTCCGTCACTGACTTGAAAGGCAACGGTCAAGTTGTTTGTTTTGCACGGGCTCTTTCCATGGCTTCACTGCCAGATTTAGCTTTCCGATAACATTGGACAACAGGAAACATTTGACACAAAACATTGTACCAAAACTCAGACTTGATTTTGTGATAGTAAAATCCTAATGAACTTGCCACACCAATGACACTCTCTTTTGCATCCCACTTGATAAATAAGCCACATCATTCAATCCATTCATCCTCTTCTATGCAAAGTGGTCTCATCAGGGACCTGTCGCACCCTAAGCGATAATTATACCCCTAGACCAACGAGCCACGAGAGGCATGTCCTGCTCGTTTGTTCCTCATATTTTTCCCAGTTCTTTCTGTTGATTGCAGTTGAAGCAGGTTCTGCAAAGGGGCCAAAATCCTATACTACACCTTTGCTTCGTCCAAAACTTGTTAGGAGATCCCAGGGCATTCAGAGGTCAGATAGGTTGAAACGCAAATCGACTGCCGAGAGTTAAAGTCTTCATTTTTTGGATAAAATCAAAGAAGATAAATGGCTTTATTGCCTATTACCCATTCTTCTACTTTTTGCTTGAACAAATATGCCTTGCTTCCACCACCTGGGTTAACTTAACTGTAAGGTGGACTTTAAATTAGGGATTTGGCATTCACCAGACTTTGCCCTTAAGGCTCGTCCGCAATTTGAAGCCGGGACCGCTCGCAGCCGAAGATAGAATCATACCCCTACACCAACGACAAACGAGAGCCATACCCTGAAACGCAAATCGACCTCTGAGAGCGAAGTCTTCAGTTTTGGGATTACATCAGAAAGGTTTAATGGCTATAAATTAGAAAAAAGATTAGTGGCTTCATTGCCTGTTACCAATTCTTCTACTTTGAGCGTGAACAAACATGCCTAGATTCCACCATGTGGGCAGACTTGATTCTCAAGTGATCTTCAAATTAGGAATTTGATATTAACCAGATTTTGCCCTTAGGAATCATCCAAGATTTGAACCTGGTCCCGCTTGTACCCAAAGCAAGAATCATACCCCTAGACCAACGAGCCCCATCAAACAGTGTTCTAGCAAATTTCTTTTAAGGAAATGCGGCTCAGATCTGTCACTTGAAGACTGACTTGACATTGACTTGAAAAGCAATGGTCAACAAGTTTGTTTGGCATGGGCTCTTTCCATGGCACCAAATCCACGAGGGCCATATCCTGCTCGTTTGTTCCTCATATGTTTCCCAGTTCTTTCTGTTGGTTGCAGTGGAAGCAGGCTCTGCATTGTCACCCAGATGCTTCACTCCACTTTTGCTTCCTCCCAATCTGGTTAGGGGAACCCAGGGCATTCCGAGGCCAGATAGAGCCAGCATGATGGAAAACCACTCTCTGTGTGGTCCAAAGGAGCTTCCCCGATCCTCTCTTTTACAGCCACAAATGTCCGTCTCCTGAATCAAATAAATTAACTCAGCAAGCAGGTCCATCCACTATTTTACGGCTCGTTTTTCTCAAACAATTTTTTCCAACGCAAAGCTAACAGGCTACGAAAGCAATGCTAATGGCAATTGTTGTAATGCTAACGGCTATTCACAGTTAGTAACACAATAGATGATTTCATACTACAACACTTAATTACAGCATATACAATGACACACACACACCCACACACACATGTATATTTACCTCTTGTAGATTACAATATTCCAAAACACAGCAAAAGTGATCATCTGCCTCAGTAATGGAAAACTTTCTCACAAAGATGCTTCGCTTCTGACTGTATCCGACTGCATCTAACAACTAAGCCCCACCCCTCTACATGAGATTGTAATTAGCTACATTGGCTGATAGATCTTGACCCTCCAACTAAAGTAAAGAAAGACGATGATTGACATGTTATAACATAGCTGCTATCACGTTAAGCTGTGTGGCTGCATACACTTGCTGAACTTTTAAGTCTATGGTGCTGAATCATGTACACTGTACTCAAACTAGTCAATTGCATGCTTTCAACCTTTGATCTTTTAAAAACTGTAAATATAACTCTTACATTTTATTCATGTTAACCATTTTAACATATGGCATCAATCTTATATTTTCTTCACCATATTTATATATTTGTATTGCATTTACATAATTTCAATAAATATCTAAATTAAATTTACCAGGGCTAAATATTATTTAGAACACTTCACTCTGCAGTCTGTATGCAGAAACACTTTGATGGTAATATTGTGAACACAAAAAAACCACACTAGAGCAAGTCAAAACGCCTCTACTCCTTAGTTTTTGGTTTAGGAGTTCAGTTTCGGTAAAGTCAAAAAACGTTTTCTTCTTTGTTTTTATTAGCAGACTACAAACCAAGGTTTAAGGTACATGCTGCCCCCTACTGTACCGGTAGGTTCATAAAACATGACGTTAAATACATGTGTCAATTGACTCAATAACACACAACTTCATTCTGAGTTAATGTATAGTATTTTTTTTCAGCACTTCTATTTCCTAATTAGATACAAACAAAATATATATAAATAAAAAATTAAGTCAAAACATCTAATTATTTATTCAAAGATAAACATTGAAAAATACATAATAAACAAGAATTGGAACATGTGATGTTATAATATATACAGCATATATATCATTAATAAACAGGAACTGGAACAGGTGATGTTTTAATATATATACAGTATATATGTATGTAAAATACATAATAAACAAGAACTGGAACATGTGATGTTATAATATATACAGTATATATATATATATATATATATATATATATATATATATATATACAGTGCTATATTAAAAGTCAAAATATTTATAAACAGGAACTAAAAACAGTCAAATAAATAACTAAAAGGATTGGAAATGGATAAGATCTAAACACAAAGTGCATATGCCATAATTTATTAATAATAGTAATTATAACAATATTAGAAATATAACAATTGTTACATTTGAATGTTAATTTAATAATATCAGGAACTATAATATATCAAAACAGCGGCAACATTATTAGGCTATATTTAAAGGTAATAACATATTATGGCATTATTATTAATATTATTTAAATAATAATAATAATAATATTAATTTGTATTCTAATAGAGTTATGATGGCAATGAATGATGTGGGGTAATTACATAACCCCGAAAGTGGGAGACTGAAGAATGCCCTCCTCCATGTGTTTGGCAAAGCTGTTGTATGATGCATGGACAGGCAGCCTAAGTTCGATGCCACAGGTGTTGGCCTCAGGATAAATCCTCCCTGGAGTGTGGAGGAGGTTTATCCTAGGGCTCACAGGGAATCCTAGGCGTGGGATGGCAGAGGTGTTGTGGAAGTTTCCTTTGCAGCAGGGGGAGAGGTGTAGATTCCAAAGTTTAGTAAAAATGAAACAAATAAGACAGAACTGAGACTAAAACCAAGTTGGGTTTTTGTATTTTATTAAAAGATATATTTGCAAATAGGAGGAATACAGGTTCACAAGAAGCACGTAGCTCAGTGTGTAAAGGATTCGTCAAATGAGTAGAAGGAAAGAGTGAGCTTAAATGCACATAGAGATGAAAGGGGAGTGACATTTGAGCACATTCTTACAGACAATAAAGATAGTAACCTACTAGACCTTCTCTTCCTGTGAGACAGATAAGATATAGGTCCAGTAGATTTACATTTTATCAAAGAAACATAGGCATGCGTCATAAATTAGTTTAATCTAATCCTCTGTTCCTGTCTGCCCCAGCTCTGGGTCATGCTCCCTGTGCATCTAACCAGACCAGAGGAGAACATAATACGGGAGAGGAGGATACCAGAGTTGTGGCCTTGTGGGTTATCAATTCACACAAAGGGCATACACTTTTCCTCTGAGGTATAAACAACCTCCAATCCACAGCAAGAATGCCCATGAACTGTCGTTTATATTGGTTTATGAGAATGCAGTGTGCTGAATGAAAAAACACAAGGCCCATTAAACACTAAAGGCTTAAATGTGATTTTGCCATTACAGAGGCACCCCACCCAAAAATCTACATAGTTTCTAGGGTTACCAGAAAATCCAGAAACAAAAAGGACAGTATAAAAAGACAAAAAGCTGTACCACCAAGGACAACATACAGTCTTTTGTCATTTTTTTATAAATGAAAAATAAAAAATAAAATTGCACTTTTTAAAAAAAATAAATTGGGAAAGATCCGTCATTTTAAAATTGTTCCACCTCAACACTGTGTGGGTATGAAGCATCGGTCTAACTGGGGGTGTTCACCACTTAGTCCGGAGTAAAATTGACAAACCTATATGATTGACACCTCAATTTTGGTAATGACAAACAAACAAGGCAGATTTGATGACTGTGTATTTTTTCCATTTTCATTTTAGGCCATGCTGATTAAAACCATGCTGTGCTGATGTGTACTTTCACACAGAGTTTTGCAGTTAAATAACAAACTGATTGATTTGAGTGAGGCCTGAGAACTTTTAATGTGAATAATTTTCAGGAAATTGAATGCGTTTATTCACGATTTTATAGTTGTTTCTTTGACCACCAGTCAGACATGGATAGGCCTAACATTGTTTTGCAACTAACCTTCTACCTCCAGCAGCCAGTCCCGCCAAAAAACGATGGTGCGGGCTTCTGCCCTCCGATTGTTTGTCCCCACCTCAGAAAATACTGGCGTGAAAAGGTTCATTAGGTCAGTAGCCACAAGAGGCTTTTCGACATATACAAAAACCTCCTGGAGAAGGTTTGGGTGTTTCCGCATGTTCTCTAACAGCCCCAAGCATTTTAGACCCTCCTTCAATCTAAAAAAATAATAGAAGAAAGGGGGGGGACAGATACATATTTAAGAGTGGAAAAGTAAAGTTTACCACTTCTTTATAATGCAGTAGAGCTGTGTATGTAAGCTGTCATAAAACAGTTATGAAATAACAGGTGAGTTTATCATGTTTTTTTTTTTTATTTGTGAGAAAAGATCATGTGGGTGTGTTTGCAAAGTTAAAATTAGATTAAGTGTTATGTATTAAGGTTAATTAATTATAAAACATGTATTTATATTCAGGTAAAAATTAGACAGTGAATAAGTAAATAACTGGCACGAACTTTGTGTTTCTAGTTGAGTACTTGTTGATAGGGTTTTGTTGTGTTATGAGTTGTTTCTATGGTTACTAGGTTATAAACAAGTGGTTACTAGGTGCACTAAAAGGAAGCAAATGCCGCCTGTGTAATTATTTCACCTGTTTTACACAAATCTTATCTGTTGGGTTCCCTTATCTGTGACAGGTTCATATTGTCTAGCAGCTCCTCCAACTTTTAGACACACCAACTAGCAGAGCTGTTTCAAGCTTTTTCAGGGCCAAAAGGTTGCCAACTTGGCCTGTGTTTGTGGTGTGACTTATTCATCTCTAGTCTCTAATTTTTTCAGATGAATTTAGTGATGAATTTTAATGATTAATGATTTGATGATTGATCATATAATGATTTTCAAAACATTCAAAACTGTTACTGTGTTATTTCTGTTTCAAAAGGCAGCAATAAATAACACATTAAAATCTAGAATGTTCATGTAATATTACACATTAGCAGTGAAATGAATTAATGTATAATAATCTTGATAATCGTAAAACCATGATTATTTTTTAGACTATAATCGTACCAACAAAATCTCTAATATTTGCATCCCTACTTTTTAATATATATATATGTATATATATATATATATATATATATATATATATATATATATATATATATATATATATATATATATATATATAAAGCCTGAAATAAATGTGTGTATCCTTCTGTGTGCATTCATTAATATAGAGACTGATCTAACTCCATATTTTTTTATAGTGCATTTTAAGTTACATTGTAAAAAAACATTAAGAAAATGAATATATAATGTAACTTAACTTCTTCAGCTTGTCCCTGAAATCCATGTCTGCTATGTCCTCCAGGACTGGTGCAGGGGATGGTAGGTCACACAACTGGCTGTAGAGCCTCTGGGAAAAGAAGTGTGGCTCTACACCCCCATGCACCAGGCAGACAGCCATCATCATTCCAACCAACCGGTAGTGTCCATCATGCAGTGCTAAGACAAAACAAAGTAGACTTTACTTACCTTCCTTATTCAAATAATAAGTATTTGTAATTTCACTTTTTCACTGCCAATACTGACTAAGATTCCTTAAAGTATATTTAGATACCAAGTGACGATTATGGTTTTAGTGTTTACCATTCTATGATATTCATCAAAATCATGGTTGTTTAATTTTCCTAAAAGTTATCATGGTAAAACCAACTTGCAATTTATCCAGCCCATCAACAAACTGTTAGCGACGATGCCAGTGCTAGCAGCATCGGTGCTGCGCCTCTTCCGGAACTGACGTGGGCAGTATACGCTTCAGAGTGTTCCAGACGATACATTCAGAAGTAGGAGGTCACGAACAAGTGGCCAAAGTCACGCCCTTCTACTTCCGGTACATATCTTTTGAAAAAAATATGAACGAGAGTCAGCTCCACCCGACCTAAAAAAACGGCATGTTCACTGCAAACTCCCGGTCTTCTCTTTCCAATTTACAGCCCCCCTCTCTTGGCTTCAAATAACGTTACGCTAGCTAACTGTGAGGGAGGCTGAATTCCACTTAAAAAAGGTTTATTCCATGGGTATTTAGGAATACAACCCTAGTGACGGTAATGCCTTTTTAAAGTGTACAAAAATACTTACTCATTTGCCTGCTCATCTTCCACTATATATAGTTCTGGAGAAGATGGTGGAGAGATGCTGTCATGTCGCACAGGTGCTGCAGCTAAAGGTGGAGCTGGGGCAGCTGATGCTGGGGCAGCAGATGACACTGAGGCTCTCACAGGTGCTGCTGTTATTTGTGGAGCTGTTGGTGGAGGTGGGGCAGCTGATGCTGGGGCAGCAGATGACACTGAGGCTCTCACAGGTGCTGCTGTTTAAAGTGGAGCTGTTGGTGGAGGTGGGGCAGCTGATGCTGGGGCAGCAGATGACACTGAGGCTCTCACAGGTGCTGCTGTTATTTGTGGAGCTGTTGGTGGAGGTGGGGCAGCTGATGCTGGGGCAGCAGATGACACTGAGGCTCTCACAGGTGCTGCTGTTAAAAGTGGAGCTGTTGGTGGAGGTGGGGCAGCGGATAAAGGTGGAGCTGATGCTGGGGCTGCAGACAGCGGAGCTGAGGCTGCAGATGATGGGGCCTCGTCGCAACTTGTAGACTAGGAAAGGATTTAATTAGTTAAAAAAACGTAAGAACAATGGTATTTCACTCAGATAATTCACAAAAAATTTTGAATTATATTAGGGCTGCAACAAATAATCGTTTATAAACAGATTTGCAACCAATTCTATCCTTGATGGGTTGTTCATGTTGGGATGAACAACATCATACACGTTATACTGCAGTGTCTCTCTGACCTCATTTTAGCTAATTAGTGTTACTGTACTGGCAGTCTCCAATAGACTTACCTGTACATTTTCAAAAGAGCATTGTACAAGAACACAATGAAGATATGTTTTTTAAATAATTAATTATTTCTTACACT
Source organism: Zingel zingel (assembly GCA_023566125.1). NCBI lineage: Eukaryota > Metazoa > Chordata > Actinopteri > Perciformes > Percidae > Zingel > Zingel zingel. The sequence goes on from CM042327.1 coordinate 22,677,584, forward strand.
GCACTGTATCTTTTATTCTTGTATTTCTATCTTATTCTATTTTAGCCAATTTTTATTTTATATCGCTTTTTAAACTGTTTTAAAAAAAATTCTCCTTGGGAAAACAGTTACCGTCAAGCCCTGTTATTATTAATTAAACAAACTGGACTTTGAGGTCAAGTGTAGCCATTAGAATTTTGTGTTTCCTTGACATAAAAAACAGACGTTTTCACCAAACGCCCCCCCCCCCCCACGGCACATTCTGAGCCCGGGAAAGCCTGTACTGAAATATTAAAGTTTACCTGTTTTATCAGAATACTAATCAATAAATCGGATGAATATTCGACAGATTAATACATTATAATGATAGTCATTGGTTGCAGCCCTAATTTATAGAGCTACATCAAAAAGGATCAATAACTGACAACTCCGCTTAAGCACACTGAACTACTACTGGCAGGTACAAGAAATACACTTGACTTGTACAGTATTGTAATAGTACCTTATTCCGTACGTAAAGAGCTGATCTCCGTAACAATCCGATGATGACCGAAGGTGTGTTCTAAGTTAACACCAAGGGTGTCACATGCCTTGTAGCATTCACCCTACAAAGCTCAAAAGATTGCCCAAGTTGGGGGAACAGGCTCCTCAGGGATTCCTCAAACTCCATTTGTGATTGGTCCCTTGCCACTACAAGTCTGTGAATGGGTGTACCATCTGTTAAATAAATGGACATTGAAAACAGAAGAGTCAGTGTATAGGCTGTAATGACATTGTTATAACAAATATTGTGTAATGATTAAAAGCTGTAGCATATGCAACTACAATACATACCCCTGGTATTGGTGTACCGCTGTACGCCATCATCGAGCAATACAACCCTGAACGTATACGTCAATCTTCTACGTTGCCTTTGCCGTCCACGGGAGGGTCCACTCTGAGTCTCATTTCTAAACTCTTCAAACCTTTAAGAAGTGGAAACACTTACAAATGATGGCAATGATGGCAAGGAAACATATTACATGATCTTTAGTCTAAACACAGTTATCTTCTTTAATTAAAAAATAATACATATTTCTAAAGATTACATTTTTGGGGGGCTTTTCCCTTTATTATAAAGTGACGGTAGATAGACAGTAAAGGTGGGAGAGAGATGGGGGATGACACGCAGCAAAGGGCCGCATGACAACAATTTCATAATTTCGGCTTTTAATACAGGACCTTGTATAAAACTTGTATTGGAACAAATGTATGCTTTATATTATTTAATTAAGTGAAATGTGCCAGACAAAATAAGTTATTAATAAAAAAAATTACATGTAAATGTACCAATGTGTACGGTATGAGAATGAAGTAAATATGCTGCAAAATGTGATTGCTTTCATACGTTTCACTTGTATGAAAATATTCACATACCCATGTTTAGAATTTGAAGTCACAGTACAAATGATAACAAATGTGTATAATGGTATTTAAATAAATACAATGACAGCTACAAACTTGTAATGCACAATGTACTCATTTTTTATTTTTTTAATTAAGTCAACTTTTCAGTACAACCACAATTGACCGATTACAACCTCTCTTGCATCAGTCACTCCATTATAAAAGTGTAATACTGCACAAAACCTTTTTGAGTTTTCCATACTTCTTTAGGGTTACAGATTTGCGTTTTTTTTCAACAGCCAAATAGCTAATGCAGTCAGTTAGTAATGCGGTCAAAATGATGCCACAGTAAATGAACGTGACGCATTCAAAGTGACTTCCAATTCACTGAATAATCTTGCTTAAGTTCAAAATTCGGTTTGTGTGATCGGCGACGTGCGGTTATGTCAGTAAGAGGCTAGGCACTGAGTTATGAAAACCAGATTACCTAATTTATTGTTTAGGCTAATATGTCAAAACAGTAAACACGCACGGTCGATATCAAGAAATTTACAATCAGAATGACATATTGTGTACTACACTCACAGTCTCTCTCTCTCTCTCTCTCTCTCTCTCTCTCTCTCTCTCTCTCTCTCTCTCTCTCTCTCTCTCTCTCGCGCGCACACACACACACACACACACAGTAGCCAATGTCCAGCATCAGAATGCAACCATATCCTTAATTATTGCACAGCGGCCAATTATGTTTGTCTATCAGCAACAATGAAAGCACACACTGCTCAATTAAATATGATGGCAAATGTGTTATACCAGGATGCAGTTGGCATTAGATCTACCACACTTATCAATTCAATATTAAACCCAAAATAGTTTCTGACTCACTAATCTGTAGATTATTTGTACATAAAATCTATCCGTCGCTCTTTCCTTGTGAAGACGTCGATCACAGCGTTGTAAAACTCGTTTTATACACCAGATGTACTGTACGTAGATGTCTAGCCAACCTCTCGTCTTTCTCAGCTAGCTAGCACATTCAGCAACGCAAGGGATAGCAGTACAGCCGCTGACTGTTAGCACAGCCACATAGCCAAGCTGAACTTCCATACCAGTCTGTTTGAAACGATTGCTGCAGCAGTCCATGTAAGGCTGGCATAGACCTCCTTCTTGCTATTAACTCCTTTTTTTTAAATAAAATTGAGCTTAGAGAAATTCCTCAACTGTAATATCGGCGGACACCGCTGCGGTCATTTTGACTTTGAATTTCGCGGGGATTACGCTTAAAATGTAGCTGGTGTAATGACATTAGATGCACAAATTTCCATTAATATATATATATTAATATACCGTCCGGTGGAGAACTGTCCTCCAGCAAATTATTAAAACTTTCGTTCATATGGGCTCTGAGATTTGATATCCTCCGTCTGAAACGGTCGCCGGTTTCTCGGTTAGACATCTCGTCTTCAAGTAAGGTCTGTGAAGGGCACAGCCTCAGCCTCGATGTCTTTATATACGGTCTATTTTTGGACGATTTCTTTAAATACGGTGTATTTTTGGTCCCAGTGGCCACTCGCGGTATTGCAACTAAAATACCCACTGTGGCCCAAAAAAGTAGACTTTAAGTCTGTAAAAGTTTTGAATTTACCTCCAGCTCTTTCCATTCTATTTTTTAAGACATGGGGGTTTGATATTTGGAAAACTTTTATTCTTACTCACATCATCGATTTATGTTGTCTCGGGAACAATGGTCCTGATGTTAAAAAAAGATCAATAATTATAAAGGCATTCACAAGAATCAGAATCAGAATCAGAAATACTTTAATAATCCCAGGGGGAAATTATTTCAACAATTATTTCAACAACCTCTTACATAGGCCTACGAACAGGATTGTGTAGTAACAGATTACATGTCATCTGGATTACGTAATCAGATTACAAAAATCAAGAGATTACAATAAAAATAATGTTTAATCAGATTACTGTTACATTGTTGAGGATTACCTGATTACATTTTATTATGCAAACAATGCAACTTTTTTTATGATAGCCTAACTATGTATTAATGTTTTTAGTTTTAAACATTAAATATGATGTGAGAAAAGACAAACAGATTGATGGGGATATGTACTGAGAAATGTATATGTTCAGAGTAAAGAAAGTACCAATAAATATAACGTTTTTAGTTAACGTTTTTAGTTAGTTCACACAGGAATGCTTTAATGACAGAAAAAAGATTTATTAGATGTAATGAAATGTTATAGAGAAAAAAAATTGAGAATTCATTGATCAATTCTGTGGTGGTGTCTTTTACTTAATGTGCATATGTATTGAAGTGATCTAAGAGTAATTCTAAATAATCAGATTACGTTACATGTTTTGGGTAATCCAATTGATTACATTACTGATTATAAAAATTGCCATGTAATTTGTAGTCAGTAATGGATTACATACACAGTAATCTGACCCAATATAATACAAAATGGCTTTTTTTTTCAAAAGCTGGCTAATGGTATATAAATGATTAAATGTCATTAACAGTTTGTCAAATAGGCTACATACCTGCTGTGAGGAAAATAAAAGGCCAGCATCCCCTCCCAATCTTTATGATCTTCCATTCATTTGAACCTCTTTTGAACAGCTGCTTATGTACAATCAGAAACCCCAATGACTAGTGTTTGGCAACAAGATTAACACATATTAACTGTACTGTTGTCCTATTAAAGATACCCAGCAAAGCCTTGAAGACCACAGTATGTAGGCCTACATAACTCAGCTACCAGGGTTCCCACCTGCACCAAGCCTTGGCAGCAGATCACCCCATCACCTTCAGTGTGTCCCAGTCAAGCCTGCATCACATTTTAAATCCCTATCCTCACCTACAAATAACTTAATGCACTCACCCCCAAAGCTTATCATACCTTTCCACCCCAATACACATCCGGTCTTTAGACAGTCTTCTCACCACACCACACATTACCAATGTCTTCTAATTAATGCACTTCATGCATAAAAGGCCAGACATAACACCATAATATATTCCAGTAGGCCTAGATACAAACATACAATAATAATAATAATGGAAACACAAACATTATGATTTCTTAAGGTAAATAAACTGTAAAAATGACAAACATTACTATTCCTTAGTGGTTTTGTTGTTAATGCAGCATCAATAATTGCCCAAATATGTGCATTCACTTTTGGCATTGTATAAAGCCACTGTAGACCAACTCTAAAATCTTGCTTGATGATGATGACATTATGACACCCCCCTTGTATGAGTTTGAACTTAACACGTTGTGTTTTTGTTTTGGCGTGAGTCCATTTTAATTTTCAAATATTTGTTTTTTTAATGTGTTGTTGTTTTATAAATATAGTTTTTTTTAGACTCATGTAAACTACATCCTGGGTCCGTTTTTCATAGGTGCGGTAGGCCTATGCATAAAAAAGTGCATTTATCCATAGTAAATATTGGATGTATTAGAACGTTAATATAATTGCAAGGAGTTTTTACATTTTGATGTTTAACATTGACAATTGACATTTAGGATGTTAGTGGTCTAAAGTTAAACAGAGAGGGTTTAGCATGGCGCCAACAAACACGGAAGAAGAAGAAGAAGAAGAAGAAGAAGAAGAAGAAGAAGAAGTTGTTTTTGTTCTATCGAGATTGTGATCGTGACAATGGCGAGGAGAAGTTTCATTTTACGTTGCAAACAAACAGCGAATGATTGTACTCGGCTTTTACTATCGGACAATGCAGGATCCGATACGTTTAACTCAACATTAACAAGGTAAGGTGAAGTGCTTTGTGTTTCATTATGATAACATTGTATTTGCTTTGTTTAGCTAAGCTAAGCTAACAAGCCAACTGAGATCGTTAGCAAGATGGTCGGCAAATTAGCAACTTTTTAAAAAGTTACAAACCAGTGGACCGTTTCGAGTTTCTAAAATGTTAGGATTATTCTTTACTTTTAATACTTTAACGGCATTTTCCTGATGATACTTACAGACTTTTACTGAAGTAACATTTTCAATGCAGGACTTTTAATGTAACAGTGTGGTATAAGTACTCCAGTTGAGGGCCTGAATACTCTTTACACCCCTGTTACTCAGCTGCTGTGCCTCAATTCATGCACTTCTGTAAGTAACGTTTCACCTTTTATTTTGATTGCATAGTGTGTTCACACTGACGAAATGGAATGCCAAAATACAGTCCAAAACGAGTATTCCTAACGGTCAAAGAGTTGAAAGTAGAATGCTGTATTAAACGTGGGTCACTTCTTGCCCTCAAACAGTCGCCATCTTTGATATGGAGGGGAACCTCTTATTTCATTTGTATTCACAAATTTGTTTAAGAACACTTTTCCAACAGTGAGGCAATCACTACATGCAGACACAACTTAAGCCTAAACAGTTACAGAGAATACAAACTATATATATATATATATATATATATATATATATATATATATATATATATATATATATATATATACACACATTACATGCATACATACATACATACATACGCTACCGGTCAAAAGTTTGGGTTCCAATGAATGCTACCTGAAATATTGATACTATATTTAGATTTCCACGATCTTTCTCTTGCAGAATGGAAACCTTGCGGAGGAGCACGGAGTGGGCAAGAGGGAGGCTAAGTAATGAAACGTCAGCAGATGAGCTCCTTCAGCAAGTGAATGAGTACATTCAGGAGATCAGAGCCGCTAGTCACCTTGCACATGATTCACAAGGTAAATAGTAAATTAAACCTCACAATTACAGGGTTTCATTGAAAACTCTTCAGGGTTCTTGCTGTCTGTCCTTGAAGTAGTCATCCAACACCTGTTGACAGTTTCTGTTAACAGGTGTTGGATGACTTAAGTGCTATATAAATATTGAGTGCAATTTTTTTTTGCTTAGGCTACTACAGTGTGACACGTAACCTTGGGCTAATTAATAACTGTAGACAAACTAGTCATTCCAAGACAGCGCATGCTTCATTCACATATATTTTATAAGGCGTTAAAAACATTTTTGTGTTTGATCATTTCAGCCAGTTCGGGTTACACGGCTCCCTTGACCTGGACTGGAGCTCGAGGTCCGCCCCAGTATGCCATTACTCGTGGACAGCTAGAATTCCTCATGTCATGTGGATTCAGACCGTCGCAGATGGCGGAAATTTTAAATGTTTCTCTAAAAACCGTGAAACGGCGCTTAAGGTGAGTTTCACTTGTATGAAAATTGTGGACTTGTGGAATTTTTTGCTCAAACTAACTTTTTGGCCTTGAGTTTGTGTCCTTTTATACCAGGTATAAATGGAACCCCCCAGTGTAGCTGAAGGATTATTTGTTGGTTGACATTTATGTCTGCACTTGAAGGCAGCTCCATTTCTAGGGAAAAAAGGGATGGTTCATATGGAGGATATATTTATTCATAATTTCAATTGAAAGTCCAAAAATAGATCAAATTAAAATATTATTATTTAACAATGCTACTAGAAATTGAATTTAGAACAACAAAAGCAAAGTGGAAATGTAAAAAGTAAAATTTAAAATGCAAAGCTTAAATATAAATGCTCTAACTGAAATTTTCAATTGAAAGATGATATTTTTTTGAAATAAAAAAAGAGAAATTCAAATATGAAACTCAAAATGTGAAATGGAAAAGCTTAACTGGAAATATTAAAATCTCAAATTGGAAAAAAAGGTTAGCCTTTGCACCTTTTTGAATTTGAAATGTTATATTTTGAATTTAACATGTGGCAAATTTCCCTTGTCATTTTAAGTTTCACCATTTCTATTTGGATTTACCATCTAGCTTTTTTAAAGCATATGCAAATGAGGAGGTGTTACCCAAAGGCTGGTGGAGGGTCTGAAACAGAGGGTGCTGAGGCACAGCAGGGGGAGCTGACTACTACTACTACGGCGACAACAGAACAAGTTGAGGGAGCAGGGCTGTAGGGAGGACTGTTATTTATAAGACATTGGCTTAAACTTGATGGTGACATTTTTCTTACATGTCTGCTCACGTGGCATCACACACAAAATCAACAGGACTAAAAAGGAGCATTAATGGCCGCCTGGGTAGATCACCTGGTAGAGCACGCACCCGTCTATAGAGGTTTACTCCGCGATGCAGCGGCTGTGGGTTTGACTCCGACCTGTGGCCCTTTGCTACATGTCATTCCCCCTCTCTCTCCTTTTATGTCTTCAGCTGTCCTATCAAAATAAAGGCCTAACATGCACACAATTTTGTCTTTAAAAAGGAGCCTTAACAACTCCACAAAGCTTCACATTAGGCTTACAAAATGACAAAGTTATGAAAAAATCATCTTTCACTGCCGATTCCCACAGCCATAGTAACTCACTTAAACTTTACACTTGACTACAAAGGCACTTAGAACAAATTATGCAAGTAAAAGTCAAAATTGCAATTTGAATAACTGACTCATTTTAAGGTTAGGGCATCATCTATTGTATGTTAAGCGGGACAAACGACTCTCTGCATGAGTTTTTGGGCCTTTTTTAGGGAGCTGTTTCCATTGCAGAAAGTGATGTTCAGGACACTCCATGTTGCAGGAGTAGAAATGTCTAAGAGTTTGAGAGATAGAGGGTGCTAAACAATGCCTACCAGTAGTGATGCAGTCGATTCTGGCATTTTTTCATTTTGAATTTACAGTCTTTCCTTTCAGTGGCCACAAAGCACATCTGAGCCTTCTCTTTGTCTCATGTAACCCAAATCCCAGGATTCACATTTGCTATAGCACCTCATGATGTTTTGATTGCTTTGCATATCAACCAAATGTTTGTTTTGATTTAGGTGGAGGATAGTTGTTCATGGCAGCATAGATGGCTACAGCCGCCTTATTGTGTTCCTCCGTGCGTCCAACAACAACTGCAGCAGCAGCACTGTGTTGGAGTGCTTCATGAGTGCAGTGGCCAAGTATGGAGTCCCCTCGAGGGTACGGACAGACCATGGTGGCGAGAACAATGACGTTTGCCTGCTGATGAATGTCTTTTGAGGTTCTGGTAGAGGCAGTGCCATAAGAGGAACAAGCACACACAATCAGCGGATTGAAAGACTCCGGGGTAACATGTGGCGTGGAGTTATCAATGTTTACCATGACCTCTTCCGTTTTCTTGAGAGAGAGGGTATAGTGGACCCTGATAATGAAATGCATCTCTGGGCACTGCAATATGTATATTTACCGAGGATCAACAGGGACTTGAATGCCTTCACAACTGAGCCCTTGGAAGTTGCTGGTGAGACAGACGGCACTGCGGGAGCAATGGATGGTGGCCGTGCTGAAGCTGCAGGGACTGGGGGCGCGGCTGCTGCAGGAGAGCCCCCTGATATCGACTGGCCTGAACGAGTGCAAGTGCCTCAGACACGGTTTACACTGGACGCTGTGATGACTCAACAACTTGAAGAACAGTTTGACCCTCTTGAAGGCCAAAGAGTAAACCTTGGAATTGAAATCATCAGAGATCTCATTACTTACCTGGAGTCCCGAAATATACATTGAAAGTAATTTTTGCTTGCAACTGACTGTTTGTGCTAGTGAAATGACTAAACAAGCAAATTATTTTAAGTTTCATTTTTTCTCTCTTACATTTAGTTTGGTGTATTTTTTTGTATTTCTGCAACCATTCTTACTCGTCAATGTGACTTTTTATTGCCTAATGTATTTGCAACCATAACACATTTGTTTTGTTTCAATGTTTGTTAAATGTTTTTGAATAAATATTTTCATATTTTGAGTCAATTTTTTTTATTTCCATTGCTTTTTAGTATCTACTTAGGAAATGCAATGGTTAAAACGAAATACTACACATGAAGTCAGCATTGAAATGTGTGTTATTCAGACACATTACACCTGTGCTAGTAATTAAACCAATCACCACTATGTTAACCTTTTGAACTGACTCATATGACACAGGAGTCAAGATGGATGGGCTATTTGTAAGTATTTTATTTTGCAATCGGGCACAACCATTCAGTTCAGGAAGATAAATAGATTGCTTGCTTCCACCACATTATGAAAATCATACTTTGTTGTAGGTTTCAAAAACTTCAAAATTGCAGACTTAAGTTTGTGCTCATGTTGTAATCCTACAATAAAATTTAATTTCTATTGAAATAAAATATTTACAATAATGCCACAACCACAATGTGTAACAGTTAAACAAAAACTAGAATAGATTCTATAGAATAGAAATACATGACAGTTTATTAGAGCGAATAATTTACATAGTGTCCTCTGCTGCCACCCTCAGGAATGTTAGAGCAAAGGTAGGCAAACTTGTTTAGCTCAGTCAACAAGAACAAATAAATGCTTTTTAAATGATATAACTATACTCCACATACTTTATTATACAGCCATATGAATAAATAAGAAATAAATAGTAAAATAACACCCAAGTGCATACTGGGGATTTATTTTCAGCTTCTCAAACAAACAGCAAAGGAGATCAGTGTTCCTCAGGAATGTTAACAAGAACAAAGGAATGCTTATTAAATGCTATAATTATACTCTAGTTCACATATTTCAACATGTATTGATATGTAGAAATAATAAAAACTAAAATAACACCCAATGTGAATACTATTTTCTTTGGGCTACTCAAACAAGATGTAAAAGAGATCCGTGCTTGATTAGTGTGGCCTGACCTCCTTATTTACTGATTGGGTGATTAGAGTTCAAATCTATTGGCTGTGAAAGCCAGAGGGCGGAGTTGATTATCAAAACGCCACCAGGTGTCTAATAAGCATCTGGTGGCGTTTATTAAACGCCTGGTGACGTCACATGCATGGTGGCGTTTAATAAATGCCAGGTGGAGTTTATTAGATGTGTAGTGGCGTTTAATAAACGCCAGGTGGCGTTTATTAGACGTGTGACGTGTGACGTGTGAAATGTGAAATGTGAAATGTGACTCTTTTGGCGTTCCATAACCCTCTGACTCGTGCGCGCGTTAAACTCCTTGGTCCGAGTTTCAAGACGGCTCGGGTGGGTTGCCGACATCGACTTTTTTACGTGAGCCGATCCCCGCCCTGGTGACGCAACGCAGTTGGAGCACACTGAGGACAGTCCGCCCCGGTTGACAGCTGCACCGGGAGCAGGGGGCCCCGCCCCTCCCCGTGGGGAGAGAGGACGCAGCGAGGGTTATTGAGGTAAAAGTCACATCAAATCCGCCTCAGATCTGGGTCTGATTCAGGACCACATATAAGGACAAAGGGCACTCACTGCTAGAGTAGTACAATGGGAAGTTTAACATACTCATTTAACATACATAAAAGGTACTGGTGACATAATAGTAAATACTATACGCTAAAAATATTATACCTGTAGTACCTTTGGTAAAACAGGAGGTGGGAAAAAAGCATGATTGGATGCTACAAGACTACACAGGAGCAGGAGGACATAAAATAAGCTGACAGAAGAGGAGTTTACCTCTTTTCTCCATCCTTTTGAGCTTGTCTGCTGGTCGTGCAGTTGAGGTGCTTTGAGTCAAAATGTCTGGTTGTTCTTCTACACCAAAGAAACATATCACATCAGTAGTATGTACAATTAGCCATACAGACAGATAAATTGATACCAAAACCCTTACTACTTACTAATACTAATTCATTTATCAACTAATCCACTGATAAAAAATGATGCTGCAACTATTTTGATAATCAATTTATCTGAGTCATTCAAGCAAAACTGCAAAACAGTTGATTATTCCACCTCTGATGTGATTTATATTATTATATATTTTATATACCGTACTGAATATATTTGATGTTTTTGACTGTTGGGACCAAACAAGACATTGTAAGATGTCACCCTGGACTCTGGGAAACTGGGATGAACATTTTTCATTATTTTCTGACATTTATAGAAAAGAAAGCAATTTATTGAGAAAGGAGCCCGGGTAACTTCATACCATCTGTGTCTTGAGTTGGTTCCAAAGACTTCTCAGTGAAGACGTCTGCATCACTTTCACTGACTTCAGACTCTTGTACAGCTCCCACTTTTGAACACAAAGCATCTGTTTTGATCAGCCCAGTCTTATGGCAGTTTGTGAAATGGTGACGTTATTTAATCTATTGATTCGTGTACAAGGACACGTTTTTCTGTGTTTTATAAATATTACATATGCATATTTATTTTAAACTAATGTATTTGAATGGGAAGCATATTACGTGATAACACCACGATTATGGTAGCGATTAGTATTGAAAAGCCGAAAATCCGCGTAAGCAGGTTGGCTGAGGTGGTGGGTGGGTCAAACAACACAGGACTTTTCACCCTGGAGACCAGGGATCGCGTCCCGCGTGTGGTAGTTCCTTTCGCGTTCTTCTTCTCCTAACCACAACCTTTCCCCGTCTTTCTTTTCCCAACCACAACCGTCCCGTTGTTGTAGCACGTCCCGTTGTTGTCGATTAGGGTTAGGCCGTTGTTGTCACCGTCTACCACGTGTGGCATCCCCGTTCTTGCATCTCCCAGAGCACCCCCATGTCATGGCAGTTGTCGCCGGCGTGCAGTGTTTAATTTCCCCGTTGTTGTGTCCCCCAGAGACCGCGGATCATGTTGTCACCATCTCCCCCAGAGCAGGCTGCAGCCCAGTCGCATGGCGGTTTGTGAAATGGTAACGTTCCAATTTTGTGGTGACCAACCACGAAATAATGTAGAAAATCGTTTCCCTGTACACGAATCAATAGATCAAAATAACGTCACCATTTCACGAACTGCTGTGAGACCGGGTTGGTTTTGAAAGAACAGACAAGACATTTTGTTAATATTAAACTCACCTCATACTGTTCACATACTAAAATAGCAAGTATAACAAGAAACACTTCTTTAGTATAAAAATGTATAAAATATGACAAAGCTATTTTTACTCACTTTCTAAGCCTAAATCAATCTCATCAAGAGATTTGCCTTTGTACACCTCAGTTCCAAGTTCTATTGCCATGAGGAGCTTGCTAATCTTCGCAAGCTGAAGTGTGTTTTCTGTTAGCCGGTAATATTCACGATGAACACGAATATCATGTCCCATGAATTTAGCAAGTTGATTCAACTCATTTTCTTTCAGATTCATAATCTGACTCAGAGTAGCCACCTGTTTCCTCAGGTGGGTTGAAGTGAGTGTTTCAGGCTTCTTTGCCCCACTTGCAGCTGCATACTTCCTCAAACGGTCTGAACCTCGGAGATGGGATTCTGAATTCTGTCTTACAAAGACATACTCATTGCTGTCCAAAATGTAATTGTCCTCACCCCTTTGTTCAATGAGGAAATCAAGCTATTTGGTCATCTCCTTGGTAAGAAGCAAAGGCACTTCACAACCCCTCTTCCCTCTGATCACCAACCTGGTAAACTCGTGACTCAAATTTCGTTTAAGTTTTGAGAGGCACTGCATCACATCCACATTAGGTTCTTCTGTGGCTCTGTCCCTGTACGTCAGCAGAGGTCATTTTGCTGCCTCACCTTGCCGTCTCCGGTTAAAAAGTATGAATTGTGAGAAAAGGCACTCACTGAGAGTCTTGTATATCGGGGGGTTAGGTCCTTGCAAGAGTTTTTCTTTTGCTTCCTCCTCTGTGGACTTCAACACAATTCATGAAGCTTCCTCACATCTTCTGTGAATGGGATCATTTCTTTTTTGTTCCATCTGTCCTCTTCTAAGTTTATTTGTGCACGGCGGGACACAAAGAGGTCCCACCCTGCAACTACCAAACCCAAGAAGCTCATTACTCTCCCTGCAGCTGCTTCATCTTCTGCCTTTACATGTTGCACAATCACAATGTCACATACTGCCTTCGGTGAGTTTCCTAATTTCAGAGCAAGAGATGGTGTGTCATACCTGGACTTGGACTTGGTGAAACCAGATGCTTTTCTTGCTGCCTCCAGAGCTAAACTAAACTTAGGTTGCACCAAACCATATTGTAGTGTCTTCAACTTGTGGTCCAGGGACTTGGCAGCAAGTACAAATCTACCCAACTCCCTCATCTTTTTACTCGCATGCCCATCTCTTGATCTATCGCTCCCATGTTTCTCCAGCAGTCTATCACCAAATTCACATATGAGTGGGTGATGTCGTACTTCGAGGGACACCTTATCAATAACCATTCTGCTAACAATGTTTGAGCACCTTTGCGATGACTGTCCTCTGTATGGAAGAAGAGATGAAGCAGCCCTTTGAACTCTTCTTTTTTCTTGGACTTCACTTTTGGCTCACCCATTGTTTTACGGCACAGTTGGCTGTGTCTCCATAGTTCATCTTTTATGAAGAAGCCATAACACATGTTACATGGCAAATAATCTTCTGGATCTGCATGTTCTGAAGGCTGTCTGTAGGTTACTATCTCTGTCTTGTCCCTTCTGCAACACTTCAACGTTGTGAAAGTAATTGCCTTTCCTGCGAAGTTGCTCTAGTATTTGGCGACGTTTCTTTGATGTTGGTGGAAGACATTTAGCTAGGGCCACTTCTTTTTCACCACCATGTTTACGCTGTAGATGCCGTGCCATTTTACTTTGTGGTTTTTTGCAGTATACACAGTAATGTTGCCTGTCCCACTTTCATTTTTCTCCCTTGACACAGCATTTTACAGTAACTTGTGACATACCCTTATTTTCATCCATACTGTCAGCACTGTAATCAGGGTCTGTGGCAATGTTGTCTGTGTTGCTGAGCTCCTTATCTGCATCAGTAAAGTTTTTGTTAGCTGAAGTTGTGTCAGCTTCACTGATTCTCAGTTTATCAGATTTCTTCTTGAAAGGTAACTTTGTGTTAGAACCTTGAAAACTGAAAAAAGTCACTGATTCTTGAGAGTTGGGACAAAACACGTTTCAAAAAACTTTTTTTTTAAATACACACTATATCAATTAGAGTTATATGTTTCTACAGATAAAGGTCTTAGCTATTTAACCATGTCAAGGAACAGGTTCTAAATAAAAACATTTTTAACAAATAAACATATTTCCCTTCAGAACTGGATTTGTGTCAACTCCATCAGACACACTAAAAAGTATACAATTTTAATTCTTCCAATCCAACAAGAATCTAAAGTTCTGAAGTATGTTGTAATAGTGTTTGGTGTTTAGTGTTGTAATAGTGTTTAAAAAATACAATATATAAACTTAAGTTGTGATTTCACACTATTCTGAAAACCCAGATTTCTAAATATTTGCATTTTCAAACTTTGATTTTAATTTCAATATTGTAAAAACAAATTCCTTAAATAAATAAGACATAAGAGGATGTAGATCAGATGGTCCTTTATTACAAAAACAACATAAACTGAAGGAAGAATAGTTTTTTTTCCCAAAAAATTAACAAAAACATACATCCAACGCTGTTGACGAAGATCTGACGGTTTTGACGAAAAACTGACGGTGTTGACAAAAAATGTGTGTGCATTGCTGATTATTGAACAAATGTGCTCTTTAAACACTACTACTAAAATTACTCCTTGTTATTAGAGTATTGAACTTACTGTAAAGCAAACTATAATAAACATATTGCACATACACCGTTTCCAACTATTATAAGTTACACCGTTTCCAACTATCAAAAAAACAATAAGGGAAACCAGGGGCCCTCCTCCCTCCCCTACACCACTTCCTGCTCTCCTTTTTCTCATCCACCTCATCTCCTCTTCCTTTCCTCCTTTGTAAGTAGTCATTTACTTTAAAGTGGCATGTGTGTGTGTGTGTGTGTGTGTGTATGTTTGGGTGTGTTGGATGTGTGATTGCCCTGCACTGCCTACTTTATACTAGGTGTGATCTTAAATTGACATTCCCTGACAACAATACTGCAACACATGATCTGTAGCTTAGAATCAGGTTCAATTAGCTTACTTAAGATTTCATTTTTGTCTAACCTGCGCTTATGCTTTGAGCAGCAGGCGTCGGACATGCTCACGCTCTATGAAGTCCATCACATCAGGGGCTATGCTGTAGATCTCTCGTGTTCTTAATTGGACTGGTGATGCATTTCCCATTAGTTTCACTATGATGTCTTCAACTGGGCAGAAACAGATATCCTTTGTGAGAAGCTTAGGCTGATACTTTGCTGTTGGACCATGGGGATGCAGAAACTCCACTTTCACATCTTGATGCTCAGTATCCACAGCAATGGTCTTGGCTAGCCACCAGTGGTATTCATATACTACTGCTAGCCAGTCTCCATTATTAAGGCTGCTAACAGTCGTTACTGTCACAGTACCCTCAGGACTTTTCAGAGGCTCCTCCTCCAACTCCTCCTCCATCACATCTTCCATTTCCATATCCTCTTCCATCTCCCCTCCCATCTCTTTTTCCATCTCCTCCAACAACATGGCCAAAGGTCTTTTCTTCCCTGCCCTCCTTGTATCACTCTGCTGTTCCTCTGGGTAGCCATGGAAATAGAAGGTAGCTGGGCAGAAGCACTGGCAAACCAACGTCTTGCGGCAAAAGCAAGATAGTTGTCTGTGCTGGATCCTGTTCTCATGTGGGATGACCTGGTGTATTTGCCTTGTTGAGGGAACCTGTTTGAGAGGATGCATGAGAAGTGTATCATATCTTTGCATGTCTTCTTCTGCAATGTGTCTTCTTGAACTCTCTCCCACTGCTTCCACTGAACATGGATTTTGTCTTGCTCTTGGGTTGTAACTGTACCTTTGTTTAGACATTGTCAGCAGGTGCGAAGAAGGCAGGCCTCACTTGCTGTAGAGCAACAAACTAATTGAAAACTGTCATCCAGACTTCACAACACCAGACGTTCTAAGGACCTCAAGCATTAAGTATGCATTTTCATGCTTTTGACACAGACATGTCTTCCGATCAGATGCTTTTGGTGCTGTAATATAGAATGGCTTCAGAGTACTGAAAGAAGAATAGCTCAGCTTCACAGTGGGGTTCCTAATGAGGGAATCAGTGTGGAGGTTGATCATGGATTCTGCCAGGATCATTCTCTGCTGCTTCATCTTATTCCTAGTGATGGTGTCAGTCTTATCGGTGGTCACACGTGCAGAGTTCAGGAAGAAATCCTTAACAGTCTCTGTTATACCCTTTAGGAATGTTGGCTTTTTCTTTGTCTGTTTCTTTCCTCTTATTAACTTGTAGGTCATCCCAAACTGGTGGAGTTGGTGAAGGAGACGATACTTTTTGAGAATCTTGCCTGATGACACACTTAGTGCTGGTTCCTGACGCCGTGGCCCAGGAGTTTGTTTGTTTTTCTTCAGCTCTCTTCTGAGGATGTTGTGGAATAGAAGCACTTTCTTGATTTTTGGATTCCTAATGTTGCTTCCTGATAGCATCTTCTTTGTTTCTGTGCATGGGGAGTCAAGTGGTGTTTTATTTGTAGCGTTTCTTCTTCGACATATTTTTTGTTTGTTTCGTTGCTTTGTTACCTTCTTAAGCTTCTCTTTCAAAGTTTTTATTTCTCTTGAATGCCTTTTTCTGGTTTTACTTTATCTGCTGTGTCTGGCATTGTATTCTTGAATATTCTGATCTTGCGGACTATATGGAGGGGTGTGTGCCTCCAGCACTGCATCTTCATTGGATCTTTTCTGTCTGGACCTTTTCTGTGCCTCTCTCCAATACTTTCTCCAATTCCTCTTTGCCCTGTCTCCCATCTCGTCTATTTGTATTACTTTTTTTTCTTTAACTCTCTTCTTCCACCTTTGTCTTTCCATCTCTTGCATAGCATGCTTGCTCTCTTGGTCACTGTTTAATTTTTCTCTTCTCTTTCGTTGGTACTCTCTATTTCTTTGCTCCTCAACTGACAATTTCTTTCCAGCCATGCTTTTGTACAATACAAATTGAAATAATGAAAAATGTACTTGAATAAGACTATAGAATCAGATTTGTATTTACTAGACATGATTGATTGACTGATGGATGGATGTAAAATCCTCAAGGTGCGGTATGTACATCATAAACAGATGTTGTGAAAAGCTAAACACTGGCTTATCATCTTCTCATCTCTCTATCTCTGTCTCTACATATATAAATACATATATTAAAGTGCTGGGAAAGTTACACGTTACACAATAATAAGCAGACCACTGCCTGCCCATTCTCTACAAGTCAGATGCGTATGGTTAAATAATGTAATGCATGCTATGTATGTGCATTTATGTGTAAATAAAACCCTGAAATAACATTTTAACCCTTCACTATATTCACAAATAATATTATATTCACACATTAAGAAGTTATTGATGGATTTGTCAACTCCGGCAGCTTACAGGTCAACTCCGTCAGACATAGAACCTAACGGAGTTGACGTCTGACGGAGTTGACGTAAGGGCATGTATTTTACACAAACATGTATTGTACACTGCAGCTAGCTAGTTTTT
Organism: Zingel zingel; assembly: GCA_023566125.1. NCBI lineage: Eukaryota > Metazoa > Chordata > Actinopteri > Perciformes > Percidae > Zingel > Zingel zingel. The sequence goes on from CM042327.1 coordinate 22,695,275, forward strand.
CCACAGTTGCTAGATGTCCCAATAACCTCACTAAAATGCTTAAATTCAATCCACTATGGTTAAAAAAAGTATCTTAACAGAAAGATGGTATTGACGTGGTGCAGCTGTGACCATAGGAATATTGACATTGTTTGTCTAAAATATCAAAAAATGTAAAACGTACCAGAGCATGTGTGGTAGTGTTGCATTCACCACAGGCAGGGATATGAAAAGGGGTCCTCAGGGTTATATATATAGCTGACCATGCTATTTCCTGATTTAATGAGCTTCATGAAAAAATCTGACATAGTCGACAGAAACTGAGGACACAACTTTAATTAATTAGGCAGATTTTTATGGAAAATATTGTTTGACGTTCACTTCATGCATTGTTTTTTATATTTATACCCCTTCTTTTTTATTTGATATATATGTTTTCACAATTTTAGAGCTTTTTTAAAGTTTCTTTGGGATGGTTAATATTGTGACCTCTTGCTGAGGACAAGTGCAATAACATGGACCTTCTAACCACAGACCATACATTTAAACAAATTTTCCCCAAAAAGATAAACAAGTATATTCTAAAAATCACATAGGTATGTACAATTCATATAGATTTAAATTTGTAAGTATGTCAATCATGATGAATTTCTTCATTTTTGATATAAATTAGACTTTTCTATGTGGGACATGTTTTGTCCCAACTCTCAAGAATCAGTAAACTGTTATGGCTGCCACCGGCACCCTCGTGTGTGTGGATGTAATTGATTGTGCTTGATCTGAGATGCAAAGCAGGCTGTGCCATTCCGTGCTCTGGATTGGATGGACAAGGGAAGTCCCGCCCAGTTCCTGGAGGAGGACGCTGATTGGTGTGGCATACCACCTCTACCGCTGCTGAATCAAGCTCACCTCCTGCTTAAATAGCCTGATTGATTGCAGCCCAGTGCAGCTGCCAGACCAGATTTGTTTGTCGAGATGTATGGGAGTGTGAGGAAGTGGGCCAGGGTTGAGATTTAAAAAGTCAAACCTGTTAGATGCAAGAAGAATATCTTCTTCTTGCATCTAACAGGTTTGACTTTGTATAGTGACATTCAGGGGTGCTGTGTGCATTTTGTTTTTGTTTTACCAAGTACCTTAGTTAGAGAGGATTTTTGTTTATCCTTTTGTTTAATATAGTTGTATTAATAGTCTTCCTTTTTGAGGATCTCCTTTTGTTATATTTCAGTTTTTGAGGTCCACACTACTCATCGGCCCATTTTTCCTGTTGTAAGTTCTTTTTATATATACATATATTGGCAAAAGTTATTCCGATTTACATGAAACTTAGAATGTGTGGTCTACATGTGATGTTGCTTCTGCCAGTACCCCCGACTGCAAGAAGGCGAGGGCCCGTTCATCGCTGCTTGCAGCTTTAATTATTATTAGGGGTCCAAGCCCGAGTCTGCAAGAACCGGCAATAGCAAAGTTATGCCGTTCGCACAGCAGGGCTGTGGAACCCTATTGTTTTTCTACTGATTAATCATCATCATCATCATTATTTTTCTTCTCTGCCTAAAACTCAGACTACAGCCTAAACCGTACATGGTGGGGCGTTGCCATTTTCAGGACTGGTCCAAAACTCCACAAGGACCTCAGGCGCAACAATTCACCCACTTTGACCAATAGGTGGCGCTATAGCAGAAAAAACGCGTTTGGCCCTATAACTCCCACACCGTACAACCGATATTTAAAAACCATGTATCCACGCGTTCCCTGGATCCAACTGAATCACGTGTTATAGGCCACGCCCATTTCCGCCTAAACCTTTATGCGTGAAAAATCGTGATTTATCAAAAACCTACTTTTTCGAACTCCTTCTAGACCGTGCAACCGATCGGCACGAAGTTTTGCAGATCGCATCTACAGATGGGCCTGACAGCAAGTTAATGAAAACATGTGGAATAGTAGATGGCGCTATAGCTTTTTTTTGCCTTTGAGTTTAGTTTATTTATGGAAGGGGACAGCGCAAATTAATAAAACATGATTTCCCATAAGCCTACAGGCTCATCTGTAGTCCACTTTAACTCCCACATAACACATCGCACATTAGAAAACCTAACATCTATGTGTTCCTTGAATAAAGCTGAATCACATGATATAGGCCACGCCCATTTCTGCTTAAAAGTTTTTTTTTCGCAATATTGCGCAATGCACAAAACCAACTTTTTCGAACTTGTCCTAGGCCTCGCGACCGATCTGCACGGAACATGGTACATAGCATCTGCAGATGGACCTGACCAAAAGATATTCAAAGAATTTTGCTACGTTAAAGTACGCGCATTTGACAACCAAACAAATTGTCCTGGTTATGTTATGTTATTTCTTTATTTGAAAGGGGACAGTGAACATTAATCAACATTATATGGTTAGCTAGCACACACATAATATCTCGGCCAAATTAAATGTTATCAGGAAAGAACTTGAGATCCTTGTTCAACATCCCACTAAGAAGTTCTCTGCCAAATTTGGTGAAGATCAGCCGTAAGGGGGCGCCATAATCAATGTTTATTTGTTTTGGCCAATAACTCAATGCATTTAAATGGGAAATTTGCAATTGCAATATCTCTGCCACAGTAAATGCAATCAACACGAAACTTCTGATGGTCGTTCGGCATTCCGCTCTGGGGTTCTGTTCCCATTTTGGCAAAGATCGGCCATTAGGGGGCGCTATAATCAACGTGGACAAGTTTTGGCCCTTTTACTCAATCAATGTTAATGGCATATTTGCAATGGGAATGTACCACAGACCTTGCAGCTCACACTTCTCAATATTTACTGATGTTTACCTCCTACCGTTACATTTGGTTTTTGCTTTCGCATGCTCCCCTGGTTTTCTACAATAAACAAACTTCTTAAACCACCTGACAAAGTTTCTACAACCTTCAGTGGACACATGCAACTCTTTTCTCTCACTTTTTCAATCCAAAATCAACACCACTCAAAGGCGCCAATACTAGGGTTAGGGTTAGTAAGGGTTAGGGTTACTGTTAGTAACATTAATTTTGCGGCTGGTTTCTCGGTCACATCGGATGGGTCCTTATATATTTGGCTATATTTCATTAGGTGACCTGCATACCAATGACCCTAATAAGTGATAGGAACGAGGTTTGCTTCTGATAGAGGTCACGCCACTTGTGTTATGTTTGGGGTGGTCTATATTCTCCTGCAGAAGGATAGAGCCCAGAGTTTGCTCATTCCTGATTATTTAAGCACAAAACATCCCTGGGTGGACTTGAACCACCATCCTTTCAGTTAAGCTGCCAACTGCGCTGACCTATTGCGCCACAGAGACTGCGCTTATCTCACTTTATGCCTCACTTTAAAAGCGGGCGCTTGATCTCAAAGCCACTTCCTCTTGCATTTGTTTTATTACTTTTCGAGGTTGAGCTGCACATGTATGCTCATCAGGGTATTTTCCTGTAAATCAAAAATTGGGAAAGCTGACTCACGCGGACATTTGGAAGCTGGACGTACATTGTATTTTTGTTATATTTCATCAAGTGACCTGCATACCAATGACCGAAATGAGTCAAAAGTACATGGTTTGCAATACTCTACCTTCTGAAAGAGGTCACACCATGTGTGTTATCTTTGGGCTGGTCTATGTTCCCCTGCAGATGGATTGAGCCCAGTGTTGGCGCCTTCCTGATTATTTATGCACAAAACGTCCCTGGATGGACTTGAAGCACCATCCTTTCGGTTAACAGCCTACTGCACTGACGTATTGCACCACAGAGACTACCCCAGCCCGATTTTAATGGGCGGGCACTTGATCTTCAAGGCCCCTCCACTCGCATTTGCTATATTACTTTTAGAGGTTGAGCTGCACATGTATGCTCATCAGGGTATTTTCCTGTGAATCAAAAATTGGGAAAGCTGACTCACGCGGACATGTGGAAGCTGGACGTACATTGTACTTTTGTTGTATTTCAATTGGACTCTGACTTTGAATTCCTATATTTAGCATACAAGAATATTCTGCTTTTGACGATGTAGCAGTAATTTTGCTGCTAGTTTCTCGGTCACATCAACTAGCATGTTCATTGACATAAAGTTGCCCTTCACGTACCACAAACCTGTCGGATGGGGCCTTATATATTTCATCAAGTGACCTGCATACCAATGACCGAAATGAGTGATAGTTACATGGTTTGCAATACTATACCTTCTGAAAGAGGTCACGTGTCTTATCTTTGGGCTGGTCTATATTCTCCTGCAGAAGGATGGAGCCCAAAGTTGGCTCATTCCTGATTATTTAAGCACTAAACATCCCTGGGTGGACTTAAACCACCATCCTTTCGGTTAACAGCCGACTGCGCTGACCTATTGTGCCACAGAGACTACTCCTACCTCATTTAAAGGCAGGCACTTGATCATCATCTTGATAATCATCGCACGCAGCAGTTCCGTGTGTAGTTGTAGCTCATCCATTTTGTGTGTGATCGATCTGGCATTGGTGAGTAGGAGGCTTGGCAGTGGCGATCTGTGGTAGGTCCCTTAGCCAGGCTAGCAGGCCCAACTGGCATCCTTGCTTCTGCTTTCTCTCCCGTCCCCGCCTTCGTCACCTCCCGTGGCCGACAACAATCCTCCGAGCGCCCAGTGGTCTGGCTATGTCCTCCAGAGGACAGGTCATGTGTTCACAATGAAAAGTTGAAGTTTATTCCCCCCTTAAAAATAGGTAATTGAGCACTGTAGTACTATGTAACTACATGGAAACGGGCCAAATGATGTCTGTAGCTTGCACATTGATAGCGTTAGAGAAGGCTAGCTGTAGTCTCGCGCTGAAGTCCCGTGGGAATTCAGTTGTAGCAGGAAAAGGTAGAAAAAGTAGGTGTGCAGATCGCTCCGACACTTTTTCTATTATTATTATTAATTTTTTTTTGAGGGGGCAATAAACTTCAACTTTTCGTCGCAAAGGCATGACCTGTCCTCTGGAAGACATAGCCAGACCACCGGGTGCTCGTGGATTGTTGTCGGCCGTGGGAGGCCACGAAGGCCATCCTTGTATAGGTCCTTGACACTGACGATGCCATTTTTGTGCCAGGCCCTAAAAGCCATGACATGGTTTTTAAGCAGTGGGGTCCAGACGGAGGGGCCCTGTAAGCCGAAGTTTTGCCTAACCTGACTCCAGATCGTGAGAAGGATACAATCGGGCATGCGCCCACAGATGTTGACGGCAGAGGGAGTTGGGAGCAGAGGACCGACCGCAGTGGAAGGTATGAGCTAGCCCTCTCCAAATGTACCCAGACAAACAGTGAGGTGCAGTTGTTGAGCCAGTATAAAAGTTTTTGCAAGTTAGCTGCCCAGTAATATGGTCTAAAGTTAGGGAGTGCCAGACCTCCCTCAGTCAGTCTTTTGGATCCTAGCAGGTTTGCTGCCCTAAAGAAATTTAGAAATTGCCCTGTCCAGCTTATCAAAAAAAGATTTAACGATAAGTACAGGGATGTGCTGGAAAAGATAAAGGAATTTGGGGAGGACAACCATCTTAATTAGATTTATCTGGCTCATGAGGGAGAGCGGTAAGACTTACCAGTGGTCAAAATCACTTTCAGTTTTTGCGGAACATGTCTGAAATGGCTGTTAAAAAAAAAACAAGTAGCGAAACCTGTCCTCTGCTCACTTAAACGACGACAGAAAGTGTAGGAGCTGCATAGCCAGAGAGTTTATTGGTAGGAGCTCGCTTTTCTGATAGTTAAGCTTGTAGCCAGAATACACACTGAACCGTTCCAGAATATTTAAAATCACAGGAAGCGAGATGGCTGGGTTAGAGATGTACAGGAGCAGGTCGTCCGCATACAGTGAGACTTTATGAGTTGTGCCAGATTGAGGGATGCCTTCAAAACCTTCCTCTGAGCATAGCCAAACGGCTATTGCGATGGCAAACAGGAGTGGCGACAGAGGGCAACCCTGCCTGGTACCTCTCCGGGGTGAGAAGACGGGTGATAACGTGTCGTTAGTTTGAACTGAGGCCATCAGGGATGAATATAATAATCTGACCCAGAGGATAGAATTTTCGCCCAGGCCAAACCCGTCCATTGCCTCGTACAGGTACCCCCACTCGACCCTGTCGAAGGTCTTTTCGGCGTCGAGGGACACCACGATTTCCGGGGTATCATTACTTGACGAGTGGATGATTTTAAGTAGGCGTCCAGTGTTGTGGGAAGATTGTCGGCCAGGCATGAACCCTGTCTGGTCTAGCGAGATAATGGAGGGCATCACCCGTTGAAGACAGAGTGCAAGAACCTTTGAGAGAATTTTGAGGTCCACATGGAGGAGAGAGATTGATCTGTAGCTGCCGCAAAGCAGGGGATATTTCCCCTTCTTAAGAATTAGATATATAGTGGCCTTCGACAGGGTGTCCGGCAGGCGACAATGACGAAAAGCCTCATTGTACATATCTCTTAGTACTGGCGCGAGGAGAGCGGAAAATGTTTTGTAATACTCAACAGTGAAGCCATCCTGCCCCGGGGATTTACAGCTCTGTAGCGAGTTCATGGCTCCCGCGAATGACCACCCAAGTCATTCGCGGAATCAAGTTTGCAGTATTAAGTTCGCCGTTCGGGACCTTTCGACTCTTTTAAATTAGAGACAAAGGAGATAAGCTGGCCTATGACATAGACTTTCGAAGCCTCCCATAGTACGCCTCTGTTTGTGTCCAGCCAGCCCAGTCTCATGGCAGAAAGAAAGAGAACAAAAAAAATAAATAACAGAAATGACATACAACAGACACAACCACATACACACACACAGAACAGGCAGAATAAAGCATCACTTAACCAACGATCAAACCTGAGTCCCCTGACCTGAAATCCCCAACAACAAATCCCCTAACAACTAACGAACCTTGAGTGTCCATTGCACAGCGTTGTGCCATCTACACATCCGCCTGGGTTCCAAGTGTTCCCAATTCCCCAAACAACAGATCAGTCCAATAACAGAACAATATTAGCATAAACAGGTCATCAGTTTGGCAGCATTACTGTTATAAAGTATGTATAAGTATTAGGGCTGTCAAGCAATTACATTTTCTTAATCGCGATTAATCGTTGAATTTCGATAGTTAATCACGATTAATCGCATGTTATATCACATGACTAAAATTCTATTATTTTGCATTTCAGAACTGTTTTTAAGTACATATTAACAATGGAAAGCAATTATTACCAATGTATCTTGATTGGGAATCAAATGAATGCAAAGAAACTTGTTTTTAAGATTTGTATTTGTTTATTATATATTTAATCTAGTCACACATTTGAATCTAGAGTCAAGATTAGGGTTGGGTATTGTTTGGTTTGGATACCGGTGCTGAAGCGTTACTTTTAAAACGGTACCGGTGCCTGAACTGATACTTTTTAAGAAAGTTACAAATAAGAAGGGTACTAAACAGTTGCCGACATTAAAGGAGGGCTTGTTTATTGCTAAGGCCATATCGTCAAAATTAAATATTTAATATTAATGTAATCACTATAACAATAACTTATTTCACTAGTAAACAGCTGTTGAATGACAAAAACAACCACCAGATGGGAAAAGGGCATTTAACAACAACTTTGAATGCACCACGAGGCTGTAAATGACCAGTTTCATTGAGCACACCGTCTGCGTTTTTCCGACAACAGCAGCTGCAGATTGTTACATCCCGGTGTTGGAATCCTCTACAGTGGAATACAGACAAACTTTACAACGTTTAGCGATAGCATTGTAACCATGTTTAATCCAGCTTCTAGCTAGCGGTAGGCTAACGTTAGCTGCTGTCGAGTATAGTGTTAACTAGCTAGCGGTAGGCTAACGTTAGCTGCTGTAAAGTATAGTGTTAACTACCGTCACGTGCAGCAATGTTTCTGTTGCCTGTAACGTCTGTTTCAGAGGATCAGAGAGAAGTGCAGGCATATCAGTGGCACCAGAATGAGGCACCGAAATCCACGTTGCTATTCCTGCAGCAGCAGGATGCGCTACGAGGAAGTACGGCAAAAAGTAGCCTGTTAGGCACGACACAAAGCCGAGTGAAGTGAAAATAAATTAAGAAATGCATGCGGTTAATACGATTAAAAAACATTAACGCATTATGCTTGGCCCCCTAATAAGTATATACATATGTATATATGTTACATATGCAGTTATGAAAATAAAAGTAAAGACAATGTGGAAAAACAGAAAGACAAGATCGTAGTACCAACAAGGCACAACATGAGTCAGCAGGTTGATACGTATATATACAAATGCATTTTAAAAAGAGTTAGCGTGGGAGAGTTTAATGAAATATCACTTGCAACTTGAGATTACTGATTCACAAAAATGATTCTTGCGTTGCTGCTACGACTTTGAACAGGAGAAGCATAGTTAAACTATAGTCAAACAAAGTCATTGCAGAAATATGTTGCCTCATCACAGCCTCTGCTACGTGACAAGGACAGTGAGGCTGCCTTTAATGTATGGAACGTAAATACACAAACAGTCATAATACTACGACTTTGAACAGGAGAAGCATATTTTAAAGTATGGAACAAAAATACACAAACAGTCATAATGAAAACTTAACGTAAGTCATAGCTAGGAGCAGTCTTCCCGGGCCAATGTACGTAAGGCAGGGGCAAGCGTGCTCTGGTTGGCCAGGTGCTAACAGTGGCCTGCTGCTGAGAGCTAGCAAGCCGTGTTAGCCCACAGCGTGGGCGTGATGTACACAAAAGCCGGCTCTCCGGGCAGTTTTAACGTAGCCGCCATGTTGCTGGGCAATTTCAATCCTCCGTGGGTCCCGAACTGCGTCGACGCTGAGAAGAAATTAAGCAGCCTTAGGGGAAATAAGCCGATGCTTCGGCCCTTCCGCAGGCGAGATAAACAGCTTGGCGATAGTGAAGTGCAGGCCTGAGGCCTAGGCCATAGAGCTCTTTCATCATGTCTCGGTACGCGGATCGTTGCTCGAGTATCTCGGGAGAATAGCCCTCAAAGATGTGGATTGGGAGTCCTTGTATTTTAGTTTGCCCCTTCGTTTCAGCTGGCGGATCTGGAATCTATGGAAACACATCACGAATGCCCTGGGCTTCTCGCCAGGGCCAGGTTTCGCCATTGACATGCGGTGAGCTTGTTCCAGCTCCGGGGCTGAATCCAATATGTGTTCGCCGAGCACCTCCACATTTACACTTAAATGTGGTGACGTGTCTGCCCCCTGAACCCAGACTAGGAGCTGGTTCTACAGGAGAGGAGCCTGGTAGCTGAAGGCTCTGGCTCCCATTCTACTTTTAGAGACTCTAGGAACCACAAGTAACTCTGCATTCTGGGAGCGCAGTGCTCCACTGGGACAATAAGGTATTATGAGCTCTTCAAGATATGATGGTGCTTGGCCATTTAGAGCTTTGTAGGTCAGGAGAAGGATTTTAAATTCAATTCTGGATTTTACAGGAAGCCAATGCAGAGATGCTAATACAGGATAAATATGATCTCTTTTCTTAGTTCTTGTCAGAACATGCGCTGCGGCATTCTGGATCAGCTGGAGAGTCTTAAGGGACTTATTTGGGCAACCTGATAGTAAGGAATTACAGTAGTCCAGCCTGGAAGTAACGAATGCATGGACTAGTTTTTCAGCATCGTTTTGAGACAGGATGTGCCTAATTTTGGCAATGTTACCAAGATGAAAAAAGGCTGTTCTTGAGGTTTGTTTTAAGTGGGCGTTAAAGGATATATCCTGATCAAAAAATAACTCCTAGATTTCTGACAGTATTGCTGGAGGCCAGGGCGATACCATCCAGAGTAATTATATCTTTGGATAATGAGGTTCGGAGGTGTTTAGGGCCCAGCACAATAACTTAAATTTTGTTTGAGTTTAACATCAGAAAATTGTAGGTCATCCATGATTTTATATCTTTACTGCGTACTTAAAGTTTAGCTAACTGACTGGTTTCGTCTGGCTTGATTGATAAGTATAATTGGTCATCCGCATAACAGTGAAAGTTAATTGAGTGTTTCCTAATAATATTGCCTAGATGAAGCATATATAAAAAGAATAAAAATGGTCCAAGCACTGAGCCTTGTGGAACGCCATGGCTAACTTTAGCGTACCTGGAGGATTTATTGTTAACATTAACAAATTGAGCTCGATCAGAGAAATAGGACTTAAACCAACTTAGTGAGATTCCTTTAATGCCAACTAAATGTTTCAATCTCTGTAACAGGATGGTATGTGTTGTGGAAGTTTCCTTTGCAGCAGGGGGAGAGGTGTAGATTTCAAAGTTTAGTAAAATGAAACCAATAATACAGAACTGAGACTAAAACCAAGTTGGGTTTTTGTATTTTATTAAAAGATATATTTTGCAAAATAGGAGGAATACAGTTTCACAAGAAGCACGTAGCTCAGTGTGTAAAGGATTCGTCAAATGAGTAGAAGGAAAGAGTGAGCTTAAATGCACATTGGGAAAAGGGGAGTGACATTTGAGCACATTCTTACAAACAATAAAGATATTAACCTACTGGACCCTTCTTTCTGAGAGACAGATAAGATATAGGTCTAGTACTGGCATCTATCAAAGAAAAACAAGCATGCGTCATAAGTTCGCTTCATCTAATCCTCTGTTCCTTTCTGCCCCAGCTGAGGTCACGCTCCCTGTGTATCTAACCAGACAAGATGAGGAACGGAAAGGGAGAGGAGGATACTAAACTTTGTGGCCTTGTGGGTTATCAGTTCACACAAAGCACAGACACCTTCTTCTGAGACTCTCAGTCTCTGAAGTCTAAACAACCCCCAATCCACATGCAGGAATGCAAATGAACTGTCGTTTAGATTGGTGTATGAGAATGCAGTGTGCTGAATGAAAAAACACAAGGCACAATAAACAATAAAAGGCTTAAATGTGATTTTGCCATTACAATCCACCCTTTTGATTACAAACTAATCACCACACATAGATTACATTTAAGTGTATAAGAACAATATTGCTTAAAATGGTTTTTTTTGTGAGGGGACAAAATAAACCCTCTAGTAAAAAACAAACACTTCTATGAGACAAAACAATAAAACAATAAAAAAAACATGTAAACAAGTATCACTTTGTGCCGAAAATGGTGTCCAGCTCGTGATCATCCCCAGCATATGATGTGGGAATGTGAAAACATGAAGATTCAGTGTGGTGCAAAGCTTGATACTGAATCACATGTGTCATGAACAGAGAGGAGAACATTTTCTTGACCAGTGGTACCACACAGCAAACACAAAGCAGAAATGCACAAAAGAAAGTAAGCATGGGTACAATGAACCTTGCAATCCAGGCGCTCCACCCACCTCCCACTAACCATGACCACCAGTCCCAGCCGGTAATCTCAACGGGCACATCTTGTGATTTTAAGTCAGTTAGGAGTAGGTTTAGCTGTTGGATTGTGTCAGTAATATTCCCCTCTACATCTGGAATATAAGTACAACAATGATCTCCGATTACGTGACAGAGGCCCCCTTGTGCGGCTAGCAAAAGATCAAGACCCATCTGATGTTGTAACAGCATATTACGCATAGCTCTCATAGCAGGAGGAAAGTCATTAAATCCTGAAATCACAATAGCCGTTAAATTCTCAAGACTTTCGTGTATTGTGTCAATGTTGTGTGCGTTTCTTAGCGTCAGTAACATTGCAGGTGAGGAGAAATTAATTCTCTGCATCGTTAATCTATGGGTTAAATCTGTGTCATCTCCAGGAACCGTGTGACCCCAATTTAGTAGCATTTGTATGCCGGACATCCTAATGCCTGTTGAAACCATAAAGGTAGATGTAGTGTTAACCATTACAGTGATATTTGCTCTGTGGTACTGATTGTACCCCGAACGCCATTTACTTCTCAACATGGAAAGTAGTGAATTACACGTCGTTTCCCCCCCATGTTCTTCACTAGTGTTCCTAGTGTGCTTGTGTGTATCAGTGTAGTCAGGAGAAGAAATGTTATCAAGTTACACATTATCATACTTTTCTAAGACCACGAATGCAGTAACCATAAATGCTATTAAAAAAAAAAATCATAAATGCAGTAATGAAGAATAAACACACTACAAATGTGGACACCCCTAAAATCTTCTGAGAGGGTACCCATTTCAGTTTATTTTATTTATTTTTTTGTCCAGCTGCTCCATGTGTGTGTATGTGTTTCAAAGCACTCTGCTCCTGTGTCTGTGAGGAATGTCAGATGCTCCTCAGTAAACAAAAGAATGTGCTGTGAGCATCAGAGGAATGTCTGTGACACACTCTGAGTGTCAGCTCTGGATGATGAGTCTCAGAATGACTGTGTATGTCACTGCTGTCTTTTTGCAAAAAAAAGAAGTTGTTAGCAGTACGGTACCAGTTTGGTTGATCAGGTTTCTTTTCTCTTTGATGTTCTCATCAAAGAAAACTCTTGTTTTTCTGCTGCTATAGGGTGGCACAGAAAACGCTGTTCTGTCAGGCCTGCCCTATTTCTTCCTCGTAGGTGACTAAGCAGCGGTCTGCTCGTCACTTGTTGCAGGTTCTGGAAAAATACCTGCTCCTTGTCCTGGATCTGGAACTTTTCTGCAATGGGCCACGTGAATCCACGTAGCTCTCTCGGACACCTTTATCGCTGTGTGCGTGGTCAGGAGGATCTGGTATGGTCCTTGCCAGCGTTTCGACTGCCAGTTCTTCCTCCTGAAGTCCTTTACCACCACAAAGTCTCCGGGTTGGAGTTTGTGCAGGGGACCCTCAGCCAGTTGAGGTAGCGCTGCAGAAACCTGGACTCTGATGGCAGAAAGGGCAGAAGAGAGTTGCGTGCAGTAACTTAACATGTCATGCTCACATAGAGCCGTTGTTGGCTGGGGAGCCTTTGGTGGTTCTGTCCCTACCTGTGGTGGGCGGCCAAATAGAATCTCAAGGACTAAGATTTGATCGAGCCCTTTTTCGCATCCTCATGTACATAAGCACAATTGGAAGTGCTTTTGTCCATGGGAGATTTGTCTCTGCACAGCATTTAGCTAACTTTGTTTTTATTGTACTATTTTCTCGCTGGATTGCGCCCCCTGATTGCGGTCTGTAAGCGCAGTGCCGTCTCAGGTCAATACCAATATACAGGCTTATCTGTGTAATGGCAGTGTTTACAAAATGAGCCCCATTGTCACTCGACAGGCGGTTTGGTAACCCCCATCTGGGAATGATTTCTGTCATTAGGGCTTTTGCGACCACTGAAGCTGTTTGTTTTGAGGCAGGAAACACTTCAATCCATTTGGAAAACATGTCCACCATGGTCAAGGCATACTTTTTACCTTCAGATGGCGATAGCTCTATGAAGTCCATCATCACATGCTCAAATGGTCTCTCAGGTGGTGCGTGTCCTACCTGTTGTGTTACTGTTATTGGTCTGCCAATGTTGTTTTGTGTGCATATGATACAAGCTTTACAAAATTTTTCTGCAAATGTTGTGAAACCTCTTGTGCACCATGTTTGTGTTATCAAAGCCATCATACTCCCTTTTGACACGTGGTCTAACCCATGTGTCAACTTAGCAAAATGGGAGAAGAAGTGTTGAGGAAGACAGGGCTTGGAGTCTGGGCCTAGCCAGGCCCCAGAGTTAAAGGTGCACACTGCAGCTTTCCACTGCTGTCTTTCCTGTGGTGTAGCTTGTGTTTGCATAGCAGCTACAGAGTCTGGGAGTAAAAAATGTTCAAGGTCTTGCGTATCTGAGACCAAAGTGTCAACATGAGATAAGGGCTGGCGTGCAGCTGTTTTAGCGGCTGCATCTGCCCGATCGTTACCCCTAGAGACAGGGTCTGCAGCTCCAGTGTGTGCAGAGAATTTGCATATAGCTACTTGTGATAAAAGCAGGATAGCAGTCAAAAGGTCATTGATCAAGTGATGATGCAAAATAGGCTTACCATCCGATTTCAGGAAATTTCTGTGTTTCCATAGTGCACCAAAATCATGTACAACCCCAAAAGCGTACCTTGAATCCGTATAGATGGTAACAGATGAGCCCTCAGCCAACTTACATGCTTCAGTGAGGGCAACGAGCTCAGCAGCCTGTGCAGAGAGATGTTTTGGGAGAGATTTAGCAATTAGTGTGGCTGTATCTGAAACCACAGCAAATCCTACCTGTCCCTGGCCTGTTTCCGGGCAGCGAGATGCTGACCCGTCCACGTACAGAATAGCATCTGGGTTCTGTAATGGAATGTCAAAAAGGTCAGGACGAGGAGTACACGTGTGCTGCAATTCAGCCAAACAGTCATGAGGCTCACCTTCCCCTGGTGTAGGCATGAGAGAAGCAGGGTTAAGGATAGTACAACGCTTAACAGTTACATTTGGCATGTCCAGAAGACAAGTGTGATATCTTAGATAACGTGCCGCAGACAAATGGGAAGATTTTTGCTCGAGCAGAATCAGAGAGACAGCATGTGGAACTAGCAGTGTGAGAGGGGCGTAGCCCACAATGTCCCTGGAGGCAGCCAAAGCTTTTTCAGCAGCTGCTACAGCTCTGAGACAAAGCTGAAGACCCGCAGCAACAGGGTCTAATTTCGCGGAGAAATAGGCTACTGGTCGGAGTCTGTCTCCATGCGGCTGCAAAAGGACAGACGTCATGCATCCTAAGCGTTCATCCACTGTCTGAGTGAAAGGAAGGTTAGGGTTAGGCAAACCTAAGGTTGGAGGACTCTGAAAGGCCATTTTGAGATTTACAAAAGCCTGATCAGCCTCCACATTCCATGTCATGCGATCATGCGCAGTCAGATTTTTACCGTGAATCAGATCGGCTAGTGGCTGTACTAGCTGAGCGTAGTTTGGGATGAAAACACGACAATAAGAACACATGCCCAAAAATGACATCATTTGTTTCTTAGTCACAGGTTTAGGGAGGGAAACTATTGCCTCAATGCGAGATGGAGACAAGGTTTTCCCTGCTTTTGAGATGTCATGACCCAAAAAATGAACATCTTCTTTTACAAATTGTAATTTCGACAGGCTTGCTTTGTGGGCTTCGGCTGCAAGATGTTTTAACAATGCAATAGTGTCATGCTTGCACTGTTCCTTTGTGGGACTCCCCACCAGACAGTCATCTACGTATTGTAAAAGACCGGACCCAGGTAAAAGGGTCAAACTTTCAAGGCTCTCTCTCAGAGCCTCATTGTAGATTGTGGGAGATTCAGTGTACCCCTGGCAAAGGCGTGTGAATCAAAGAGAAATGCAAACCAGAATTGACTCTCTTTGTCCACTGGAACGCTGAAAAAAAGCGTTAGACAAATCTACAACAGAGAAAAACTTAGCATCCCCGGGAATCCCCTGTAGAATTGTGTACGGATTGGGAACGTTCGGTACACGCGCATGGACCGCTGCATTTACTGCTTTTAGGTCCTGAACAAATCGCCATTCGATGGGACGACCCTTGTCTCTGATTTTCTTTACAGGAAAAATGGGTGTGCGCACGGGAGAATCTGGACACAGAATAATTACCCCAGCGGCCAATAAGGAGTTAAAAACAGGTCTGATTCCGTCGATTGCTTCCTGTTTTAGTGGGTACTGATGTTTTTGGGGCCTGAAGTCCGAACACGGTGTGATGACCACAGGCTGGCAGTTTTTAATCAAACCCACATCATATTTGGCCGCTGCCCAGAGTTGGCTCGGTACCTGAGAAAGCAGAGGAGAAATGTCAGTTGGCAGAATATCTCTAGTGCTTTGTAGGTAAGTGTGTGTTGCAGACACAGAGTTACTCAACTGGTACACACTGCGTGTGCAAGACACCCGAAATGATAAGAGTCTCCTGCAGCACCCCGTCGAGGGAGAGAAGGAGACTCCGGTATCCACGGCGTCAGTCCAGTTAGTCAGTTTGTCACAGTCCAGTACAAAAAGTCCCAAGTCTCTCCATTGATCTGTTGGAGATTTACACAAAGAAATATGAGCATGTGAGTGAGGGACACGGAAAAACTTTCTCTGTTCTTCCGTCAAGTTCACTGATATTGCACATTTGTTATCATGCCAATACAGATAAGTACACTCAAGCTCATCATTTAGGTCAACAAAAAATGTATCAGTGTATTCCTCATCTAGGTCTGGTGCTGCAAAAGAAGTACAGTGTAGATCTGATGCCTGCATTACCTCAGCTGTGATGGGCACGAAGCATCGTGCTTCTGTCAGTAATTCTTCAGCCTGACAGAGGGAAACCCACCATTGAAAAATGTACAGAGATGTGTGTGTCGGTTCTGACATAAAAATGTCAGACGTGTTGTCTTTACTAAGACGTATGACTTGGAGACCTGTTGAGGTTGGAACTACACCTATTCCAAACTCACACATGAGGTCTCTTCCTAAGAGATTTACAGGGCACACAAGAGAAAGCAGGAATGAGCATTTTGCCTTTCTATCGGGTGTGGGGTCAGTAGGGTCAGTGTGCACACAACTCATGGGTGTAGTGAATTTTTCTGGGATCACTGTGCCGCTAGCACCTTTAGAAGAAAACTTGTCTACCCGAAAGTTTTTGACCTGGGAACAAATTTCGCATCAAAACTGAATTAGTAGCCCCGCTGTCCACTAGAAATTCAACTGGTTTCCCTTGTACATTCAACACTGTAGTGGGCATTTTCTTATAAGTATTGGATGAGTACATAGAATAAGTTGGAGTGCTTTCCCTAATTTGTTCTTGTTCAAGATGTTGTATAGCATCTAATACAACCTGTCTTTTGTGTGGGGAAAGTAGATGTGGCGAGCTAGGAAGCGTTTCTTCATTGCAAGCATGTGTGTGTGTGTCTGCATTACCTTCCTCAAGCGTTGTGAACACGGATCTCATCCCTTCTGCACCACCACCACCACTCCCTTCCCCCGCAACACGTCAATCTGCGTGTTGGCTGTTTTTGCCCGTTGTCCGTTCTGACCGTTCCATGTGGGGTTAGGACAGTTCTTTCTCCAGTGTCCTTTCTGGTGACAGTTGAAACATGTCTCTCGATCCCCAGAGGGAATACGGCCACGTCCACGTCCATGCCCTTTTCCTTTTCCTCTGCCTTTGCCTCTCGGTTTTCTGCTTGCCAGGTCTGCCACAGTGTTCCGGAGTGTCAGCTGACCCTCATCATTCTTTTCACGCCTTTGTTTCTTTTCTTGCTTATTCCACTGGGCCCAGATTGTGGAGCAAGATTCGTCTTACTTCATGCACAGTGGGTGTGAAAGTCTCAAGAAACCTAAAAAGGCATACGCCGAAGCGTTTGCCAGAGTCTTTGCATGGAGGCAGGTGCTCGGTGGATCTTTTGAGGTCAGATTCTGTCCAAGGTTGGTATATGAGACCCACTCCGGTTGCTGTCGGGACCTGGAGCATTGGACAGTTGAGCTCCACTTTTTCTTCCTCCGTCTTCTCTGGTGGTGGAGGAGCTGGTATCACAGAGGCAGCACTTGTGGATGGCTGTTCAGCCCTGCTGTGGCCTGCCTGTTGTATGGCTCTCGTCTGTGTTTGGAAAGGCACTGCTGAGGCTTCTGCTGGTTGGGCTGAAGCTTCGTCGGGCGGTGGGGGGTATGGGGGTGGTGGCAGCACATCCAGGATCAGATCAGCGTCACTTAAGCTCGGATAGAGAGAAGGGGAAAAATCAGTAAGAGGCTTCTTTGCCTGTACTTCATCAGTGCTATTCATTTTCAACAATGACATATTTTTCTGCATCTGTTTACTTTCCCTGGTTTCTGCTTCTTTCATCCATAAGTTAAAACACTCCTTATTCTTTTCAACTTGTTCTAATTCACTCGTCTTAATTTTGTCTTTTTTCTCAGTTTTTTCTCTTTTTCCTCTAATTCCTGTCTCAACAGTTTGAGTTTGTACGTGCTAAAAAACCCATTTTCAGGAAAGCCGTAAGTGTTGGACCAATACGGCAGACACTCCAGGCTTTTTGAGCCGTATTTTCGCACCATGTCATCCACCACGGTTCCCGTAGGGATGTGTGACCCGGATCGCCCCGATCCGTTACCCATTTCACTGGGAAGAAGTACTTCTATCCTACTTACAATCGTCACTGTAAGGCCAGGTTTCTATCTTATTTGGGAAAAACCCAAGCACGAAAAAACCTAACAAAAACCCAAATGTTTATCCTGTCTCAGTATCCAACGTCAGTATTTGTTTCTGTATTTTACTACAGCCAATTCAAATTAGTCAAATTTAATTTAAATTAGAGTGTGATCTTACCCTGCTGCGTGAAATTGCTTCCATCAGTTCTTTTTGAAGATCAGTGTGGAGTCAGAGGAGTCCTCCGCGGTTTCTGACCCTCTCTCTCTGAATGCTTTTTGGGCGAGGTAGAGGCGAAGATCGTTTGATCTCGGATTGTACAGGTCCTCAGTCACACACGGAGCCACTCTCATCTGTCTCTCCACTCTGATCCCATCCTCGTCGCCATTCTGTTGTGGAAGTTTCCTTTGCAGCAGGGGGAGAGGTGTAGATTTCAAAGTTTAGTAAAATGAAACAAATAAGACAGAACTGAGACTAAAACCAAGTTGGGTTTTTGAATTTTATTAAAAGATATATTTTGCAAAATAGGAGGAATACAGTTTCACAAGAAGCACGTAGCTCAGTGTGTAAAGGATTCGTCAAATGAGTAGAAGGAAAGAGTGAGCTTAAATGCACATTGGGAAAAGGGGAGTGACATTTGAGCACATTCTTACAAACAATAAAGATATTAACCTACTGGACCCTTCTTTCTGAGAGACAGATAAGATATAGTTCTAGTACTGGCATCTATCAAAGAAAAACAAGCATGCGTCATAAGTTCACTTCATCTAATCCTCTGTTCCTTTCTGCCCCAGCTGAGGTCACGCTCCCTGTGTATCTAACCAGACAAGATGAGGAACGGAAAGGGAGAGGAGGATACTAAACTTTGTGGCCTTGTGGGTTATCAGTTCACACAAAGCACAGACACCTTCTTCTGAGACTCTCAGTCTCTGAAGTCTAAACAACCCCCAATCCACATGCAGGAATGCAAATGAACTGTCGTTTAGATTGGTGTATGAGAATGCAGTGTGCTGAATGAAAAAACACAAGGCACAATAAACAATAAAAGGCTTAAATGTGATTTTGCCATTACAATCCACCCTTTTGATTACAAACTAATCACCACACATAGATTACATTTAAGTGTATAAGAACAATATTGCTTAAAATGGTTTTTTTTGTGAGGGGACAAAATAAACCCTCTAGTAAAAAACAAACACTTCTATGAGACAAAACAATAAAACAATAAAAAAAACATGTAAACAAGTATCACTTTGTGCCGAAAATGGTGTCCAGCTCGTGATCATCCCCAGCATATGATGTGGGAATGTGAAAACATGAAGATTCAGTGTGGTGCAAAGCTTGATACTGAATCACATGTGTCATGAACAGAGAGGAGAACATTTTCTTGACCAGTGGTACCACACAGCAAACACAAAGCAGAAATGCACAAAAGAAAGTAAGCATGGGTACAATGAACCTTGCAATCCAGGCGCTCCACCCACCTCCCACTAACCATGACCACCAGTCCCAGCCGGTAATCTCAACGGGCACATCTTGTGATTTTAAGTCAGTTAGGAGTAGGTTTAGCTGTTGGATTGTGTCAGTAATATTCCCCTCTACATCTGGAATATAAGTACAACAATGATCTCCGATTACGTGACAGAGGCCCCCTTGTGCGGCTAGCAAAAGATCAAGACCCATCTGATGTTGTAACAGCATATTACGCATAGCTCTCATAGCAGGAGGAAAGTCATTAAATCCTGAAATCACAATAGCCGTTAAATTCTCAAGACTTTCGTGTATTGTGTCAATGTTGTGTGCGTTTCTTAGCGTCAGTAACATTGCAGGTGAGGAGAAATTAATTCTCTGCATCGTTAATCTATGGGTTAAATCTGTGTCATCTCCAGGAACCGTGTGACCCCAATTTAGTAGCATTTGTATGCCGGACATCCTAATGCCTGTCGAAACCATAAAGGTAGATGTAGTGTTAACCATTACAGTGATATTTGCTCTGTGGTACTGATTGTACCCCGAACGCCATTTACTTCTCAACATGGAAAGTAGTGAATTACACGTCGTTTCCCCCCCATGTTCTTCACTAGTGTTCCTAGTGTGCTTGTGTGTATCAGTGTAGTCAGGAGAAGAAATGTTATCAAGTTACACATTATCATACTTTTCTAAGACCACGAATGCAGTAACCATAAATGCTATTAAAAAAAAAAATCATAAATGCAGTAATGAAGAATAAACACACTACAAATGTGGACACCCCTAAAATCTTCTGAGAGGGTACCCATTTCAGTTTATTTTATTTATTTTTTTGTCCAGCTGCTCCATGTGTGTGTATGTGTTTCAAAGCACTCTGCTCCTGTGTCTGTGAGGAATGTCAGATGCTCCTCAGTAAACAAAAGAATGTGCTGTGAGCATCAGAGGAATGTCTGTGACACACTCTGAGTGTCAGCTCTGGATGATGAGTCTCAGAATGACTGTGTATGTCACTGCTGTCTTTTTGCAAAAAAAAGAAGTTGTTAGCAGTACGGTACCAGTTTGGTTGATCAGGTTTCTTTTCTCTTTGATGTTCTCATCAAAGAAAACTCTTGTTTTTCTGCTGCTATAGGGTGGCACAGAAAACGCTGTTCTGTCAGGCCTGCCCTATTTCTTCCTCGTAGGTGACTAAGCAGCGGTCTGCTCGTCACTTGTTGCAGGTTCTGGAAAAATACCTGCTCCTTGTCCTGGATCTGGAACTTTTCTGCAATGGGCCACGTGAATCCACGTAGCTCTCTCGGACACCTTTATCGCTGTGTGCGTGGTCAGGAGGATCTGGTATGGTCCTTGCCAGCGTTTCGACTGCCAGTTCTTCCTCCTGAAGTCCTTTACCACCACAAAGTCTCCGGGTTGGAGTTTGTGCAGGGGACCCTCAGCCAGTTGAGGTAGCGCTGCAGAAACCTGGACTCTGATGGCAGAAAGGGCAGAAGAGAGTTGCGTGCAGTAACTTAACATGTCATGCTCACATAGAGCCGTTGTTGGCTGGGGAGCCTTTGGTGGTTCTGTCCCTACCTGTGGTGGGCGGCCAAATAGAATCTCAAGGACTAAGATTTGATCGAGCCCTTTTTCGCATCCTCATGTACATAAGCACAATTGGAAGTGCTTTTGTCCATGGGAGATTTGTCTCTGCACAGCATTTAGCTAACTTTGTTTTTATTGTACTATTTTCTCGCTGGATTGCGCCCCCTGATTGCGGTCTGTAAGCGCAGTGCCGTCTCAGGTCAATACCAATATACAGGCTTATCTGTGTAATGGCAGTGTTTACAAAATGAGCCCCATTGTCACTCGACAGGCGGTTTGGTAACCCCCATCTGGGAATGATTTCTGTCATTAGGGCTTTTGCGACCACTGAAGCTGTTTGTTTTGAGGCAGGAAACACTTCAATCCATTTGGAAAACATGTCCACCATGGTCAAGGCATACTTTTTACCTTCAGATGGCGATAGCTCTATGAAGTCCATCATCACATGCTCAAATGGTCTCTCAGGTGGTGCGTGTCCTACCTGTTGTGTTACTGTTATTGGTCTGCCAATGTTGTTTTGTGTGCATATGATACAAGCTTTACAAAATTTTTCTGCAAATGTTGTGAAACCTCTTGTGCACCATGTTTGTGTTATCAAAGCCATCATACTCCCTTTTGACACGTGGTCTAACCCATGTGTCAACTTAGCAAAATGGGAGAAGAAGTGTTGAGGAAGACAGGGCTTGGAGTCTGGGCCTAGCCAGGCCCCAGAGTTAAAGGTGCACACTGCAGCTTTCCACTGCTGTCTTTCCTGTGGTGTAGCTTGTGTTTGCATAGCAGCTACAGAGTCTGGGAGTAAAAAATGTTCAAGGTCTTGCGTATCTGAGACCAAAGTGTCAACATGAGATAAGGGCTGGCGTGCAGCTGTTTTAGCGGCTGCATCTGCCCGATCGTTACCCCTAGAGACAGGGTCTGCAGCTCCAGTGTGTGCAGAGAATTTGCATATAGCTACTTGTGATAAAAGCAGGATAGCAGTCAAAAGGTCATTGATCAAGTGATGATGCAAAATAGGCTTACCATCCGATTTCAGGAAATTTCTGTGTTTCCATAGTGCACCAAAATCATGTACAACCCCAAAAGCGTACCTTGAATCCGTATAGATGGTAACAGATGAGCCCTCAGCCAACTTACATGCTTCAGTGAGGGCAACGAGCTCAGCAGCCTGTGCAGAGAGATGTTTTGGGAGAGATTTAGCAATTAGTGTGGCTGTATCTGAAACCACAGCAAATCCTACCTGTCCCTGGCCTGTTTCCGGGCAGCGAGATGCTGACCCGTCCACGTACAGAATAGCATCTGGGTTCTGTAATGGAATGTCAAAAAGGTCAGGACGAGGAGTACACGTGTGCTGCAATTCAGCCAAACAGTCATGAGGCTCACCTTCCCCTGGTGTAGGCATGAGAGAAGCAGGGTTAAGGATAGTACAACGCTTAACAGTTACATTTGGCATGTCCAGAAGACAAGTGTGATATCTTAGATAACGTGCCGCAGACAAATGGGAAGATTTTTGCTCGAGCAGAATCAGAGAGACAGCATGTGGAACTAGCAGTGTGAGAGGGGCGTAGCCCACAATGTCCCTGGAGGCAGCCAAAGCTTTTTCAGCAGCTGCTACAGCTCTGAGACAAAGCTGAAGACCCGCAGCAACAGGGTCTAATTTCGCGGAGAAATAGGCTACTGGTCGGAGTCTGTCTCCATGCGGCTGCAAAAGGACAGACGTCATGCATCCTAAGCGTTCATCCACTGTCTGAGTGAAAGGAAGGTTAGGGTTAGGCAAACCTAAGGTTGGAGGACTCTGAAAGGCCATTTTGAGATTTACAAAAGCCTGATCAGCCTCCACATTCCATGTCATGCGATCATGCGCAGTCAGATTTTTACCGTGAATCAGATCGGCTAGTGGCTGTACTAGCTGAGCGTAGTTTGGGATGAAAACACGACAATAAGAACACATGCCCAAAAATGACATCATTTGTTTCTTAGTCACAGGTTTAGGGAGGGAAACTATTGCCTCAATGCGAGATGGAGACAAGGTTTTCCCTGCTTTTGAGATGTCATGACCCAAAAAATGAACATCTTCTTTTACAAATTGTAATTTCGACAGGCTTGCTTTGTGGGCTTCGGCTGCAAGATGTTTTAACAATGCAATAGTGTCATGCTTGCACTGTTCCTTTGTGGGACTCCCCACCAGACAGTCATCTACGTATTGTAAAAGACCGGACCCAGGTAAAAGGGTCAAACTTTCAAGGCTCTCTCTCAGAGCCTCATTGTAGATTGTGGGAGATTCAGTGTACCCCTGGCAAAGGCGTGTGAATCAAAGAGAAATGCAAACCAGAATTGACTCTCTTTGTCCACTGGAACGCTGAAAAAAAGCGTTAGACAAATCTACAACAGAGAAAAACTTAGCATCCCCGGGAATCCCCTGTAGAATTGTGTACGGATTGGGAACGTTCGGTACACGCGCATGGACCGCTGCATTTACTGCTTTTAGGTCCTGAACAAATCGCCATTCGATGGGACGACCCTTGTCTCTGATTTTCTTTACAGGAAAAATGGGTGTGCGCACGGGAGAATCTGGACACAGAATAATTACCCCAGCGGCCAATAAGGAGTTAAAAACAGGTCTGATTCCGTCGATTGCTTCCTGTTTTAGTGGGTACTGATGTTTTTGGGGCCTGAAGTCCGAACACGGTGTGATGACCACAGGCTGGCAGTTTTTAATCAAACCCACATCATATTTGGCCGCTGCCCAGAGTTGGCTCGGTACCTGAGAAAGCAGAGGAGAAATGTCAGTTGGCAGAATATCTCTAGTGCTTTGTAGGTAAGTGTGTGTTGCAGACACAGAGTTACTCAACTGGTACACACTGCGTGTGCAAGACACCCGAAATGATAAGAGTCTCCTGCAGCACCCCGTCGAGGGAGAGAAGGAGACTCCGGTATCCACGGCGTCAGTCCAGTTAGTCAGTTTGTCACAGTCCAGTACAAAAAGTCCCAAGTCTCTCCATTGATCTGTTGGAGATTTACACAAAGAAATATGAGCATGTGAGTGAGGGACACGGAAAAACTTTCTCTGTTCTTCCGTCAAGTTCACTGATATTGCACATTTGTTATCATGCCAATACAGATAAGTACACTCAAGCTCATCATTTAGGTCAACAAAAAATGTATCAGTGTATTCCTCATCTAGGTCTGGTGCTGCAAAAGAAGTACAGTGTAGATCTGATGCCTGCATTACCTCAGCTGTGATGGGCACGAAGCATCGTGCTTCTGTCAGTAATTCTTCAGCCTGACAGAGGGAAACCCACCATTGAAAAATGTACAGAGATGTGTGTGTCGGTTCTGACATAAAAATGTCAGACGTGTTGTCTTTACTAAGACGTATGACTTGGAGACCTGTTGAGGTTGGAACTACACCTATTCCAAACTCACACATGAGGTCTCTTCCTAAGAGATTTACAGGGCACACAAGAGAAAGCAGGAATGAGCATTTTGCCTTTCTATCGGGTGTGGGGTCAGTAGGGTCAGTGTGCACACAACTCATGGGTGTAGTGAATTTTTCTGGGATCACTGTGCCGCTAGCACCTTTAGAAGAAAACTTGTCTACCCGAAAGTTTTTGACCTGGGAACAAATTTCGCATCAAAACTGAATTAGTAGCCCCGCTGTCCACTAGAAATTCAACTGGTTTCCCTTGTACATTCAACACTGTAGTGGGCATTTTCTTATAAGTATTGGATGAGTACATAGAATAAGTTGGAGTGCTTTCCCTAATTTGTTCTTGTTCAAGATGTTGTATAGCATCTAATACAACCTGTCTTTTGTGTGGGGAAAGTAGATGTGGCGAGCTAGGAAGCGTTTCTTCATTGCAAGCATGTGTGTGTGTGTCTGCATTACCTTCCTCAAGCGTTGTGAACACGGATCTCATCCCTTCTGCACCACCACCACCACTCCCTTCCCCCGCAACACGTCAATCTGCGTGTTGGCTGTTTTTGCCCGTTGTCCGTTCTGACCGTTCCATGTGGGGTTAGGACAGTTCTTTCTCCAGTGTCCTTTCTGGTGACAGTTGAAACATGTCTCTCGATCCCCAGAGGGAATACGGCCACGTCCACGTCCATGCCCTTTTCCTTTTCCTCTGCCTTTGCCTCTCGGTTTTCTGCTTGCCAGGTCTGCCACAGTGTTCCGGAGTGTCAGCTGACCCTCATCATTCTTTTCACGCCTTTGTTTCTTTTCTTGCTTATTCCACTGGGCCCAGATTGTGGAGCAAGATTCGTCTTACTTCATGCACAGTGGGTGTGAAAGTCTCAAGAAACCTAAAAAGGCATACGCCGAAGCGTTTGCCAGAGTCTTTGCATGGAGGCAGGTGCTCGGTGGATCTTTTGAGGTCAGATTCTGTCCAAGGTTGGTATATGAGACCCACTCCGGTTGCTGTCGGGACCTGGAGCATTGGACAGTTGAGCTCCACTTTTTCTTCCTCCGTCTTCTCTGGTGGTGGAGGAGCTGGTATCACAGAGGCAGCACTTGTGGATGGCTGTTCAGCCCTGCTGTGGCCTGCCTGTTGTATGGCTCTCGTCTGTGTTTGGAAAGGCACTGCTGAGGCTTCTGCTGGTTGGGCTGAAGCTTCGTCGGGCGGTGGGGGGTATGGGGGTGGTGGCAGCACATCCAGGATCAGATCAGCGTCACTTAAGCTCGGATAGAGAGAAGGGGAAAAATCAGTAAGAGGCTTCTTTGCCTGTACTTCATCAGTGCTATTCATTTTCAACAATGACATATTTTTCTGCATCTGTTTACTTTCCCTGGTTTCTGCTTCTTTCATCCATAAGTTAAAACACTCCTTATTCTTTTCAACTTGTTCTAATTCACTCGTCTTAATTTTGTCTTTTTTCTCAGTTTTTTCTCTTTTTCCTCTAATTCCTGTCTCAACAGTTTGAGTTTGTACGTGCTAAAAAACCCATTTTCAGGAAAGCCGTAAGTGTTGGACCAATACGGCAGACACTCCAGGCTTTTTGAGCCGTATTTTCGCACCATGTCATCCACCACGGTTCCCGTAGGGATGTGTGACCCGGATCGCCCCGATCCGTTACCCATTTCACTGGGAAGAAGTACTTCTATCCTACTTACAATCGTCACTGTAAGGCCAGGTTTCTATCTTATTTGGGAAAAACCCAAGCACGAAAAAACCTAACAAAAACCCAAATGTTTATCCTGTCTCAGTATCCAACGTCAGTATTTGTTTCTGTATTTTACTACAGCCAATTCAAATTAGTCAAATTTAATTTAAATTAGAGTGTGATCTTACCCTGCTGCGTGAAATTGCTTCCATCAGTTCTTTTTGAAGATCAGTGTGGAGTCAGAGGAGTCCTCCGCGGTTTCTGACCCTCTCTCTCTGAATGCTTTTTGGGCGAGGTAGAGGCGAAGATCGTTTGATCTCGGATTGTACAGGTCCTCAGTCACACACGGAGCCACTCTCATCTGTCTCTCCACTCTGATCCCATCCTCGTCGCCATTCTGTTGTGGAAGTTTCCTTTGCAGCAGGGGGAGAGGTGTAGATTTCAAAGTTTAGTAAAATGAAACAAATAAGACAGAACTGAGACTAAAACCAAGTTGGGTTTTTGAATTTTATTAAAAGATATATTTTGCAAAATAGGAGGAATACAGTTTCACAAGAAGCACGTAGCTCAGTGTGTAAAGGATTCGTCAAATGAGTAGAAGGAAAGAGTGAGCTTAAATGCACATTGGGAAAAGGGGAGTGACATTTGAGCACATTCTTACAAACAATAAAGATATTAACCTACTGGACCCTTCTTTCTGAGAGACAGATAAGATATAGTTCTAGTACTGGCATCTATCAAAGAAAAACAAGCATGCGTCATAAGTTCACTTCATCTAATCCTCTGTTCCTTTCTGCCCCAGCTGAGGTCACGCTCCCTGTGTATCTAACCAGACAAGATGAGGAACGGAAAGGGAGAGGAGGATACTAAACTTTGTGGCCTTGTGGGTTATCAGTTCACACAAAGCACAGACACCTTCTTCTGAGACTCTCAGTCTCTGAAGTCTAAACAACCCCCAATCCACATGCAGGAATGCAAATGAACTGTCGTTTAGATTGGTGTATGAGAATGCAGTGTGCTGAATGAAAAAACACAAGGCACAATAAACAATAAAAGGCTTAAATGTGATTTTGCCATTACATATGTTCACTAGTGTTGAATGCAGCACTAAGATCTAATAAGACAAGTATGGAGGCAAGTCCTTTGTCAGCAGCAGTTAGAAGGTCATTACTAATTTTCCCCAGTGCCGTCTCTGTGCTATGATGCATTCTAAATCCTGACTGAAAGTCCTCAAATAAACTATTGCTATTTAGAAAATCACATAACTGATTAGTGACTACCTTTTCAAGGATCTTGAAGAGAAAGGGAAGGTTAGATATAGGTCTATAGTTGGCTAAGACATCAGGATCGAGGGTGGGTTTTTTCAGAAGAGGTTTTATCACAGCTACTTTAAATGACTGCGGTACATAACCTGTTACTAAGGACATATTGATCATATCTAGTAATGAAGTGTTACCCACGGGTAATGCTTCTTTAAAGGGATACTTCACCGATTTAGCATTAAGCTTTGTATCAGTAGAAATATGGTAGTATTTTTGAATGACTGTGCTTCCCTCCCTCATGTCCCCCTGAGAGGGGAGATCTCTGTATTGTTGGTCTGGAAAAAAATCTTCCGATCGGTGTCATCGGAAGATTTTTTGACCAGAGGCAATGGACTACAGCCAGTAGTAGGAGCTACTTCTGCATGTTTTCAACCCACCCATAGGGTTTGGACTGTCATCTTTCTCTGAAGATTCCCGAACCAAAACGAGCGTCAGCCATCTTGAATCCTCGCTAAGCAGTAGTCTCTCTCTCAGAAGCAAACTTTTAAAACAATTAAATGCATTCAAACTACCGCACATGTGTACCACTGGGATATATTGGTACGGATTGGAGAATATGCAGGACACTTTATTACAGATGGAATACTCAACACACTACGTGAGCTTCGCCTGCTATGGAGTCTAGCGGTGTCGCTCGATGCATCTGGTCGGTAAAGGGACATCATCAGCGGGGAACGCAGAGCGAGTGCCGGTGGAAAGCTAACGCTAGCCGGCCACCTGTTCCATCAATCCATCTTGCAAGTGTCCGCTCATTACGACAAATTGGACTACATCCAACTTCAACGAAACTCCCAACGCGAGTTCAGAGACTGCTGTGTTTTTGTTGTTGTGCAAACATGGCTGAACAACAGTGTACCGGACTATCCAGAGTGATAGAGAAAGATGGTTCTGGGACTATACAGCTACCAGGCCGGCTGCTCTGTAAGACTAGTGGAGGAGGGCTGTGTTAACACGGACTGGTGCTTGTATCCAACTAACTGCTAACTGCTGGAGGAATTTGTGACTTTTAAATGCCGACCATTCTACATTCCATGCACATTTACGGCTGTGTTTATACTCGGTGTTTACAGCTCACCAAGCGCTAATGCTAGTAGCTATGTGTTAGTTGAACTTTACGGAGCCTATAAATGTGTGTGCACTAAATGTAGCTTGTTTTGTATGTCGTTTTTATATGTTTTTATATATTTTAATTGTGTAACCACTTGAGCCACGGTGAAACGTTTCGTGTATATGGTTGAAATGACAATAAAGCACATTGAGTTGAGTTGACTGTGTGTCTGTCTGTAATCGGTAGGCGTGGCTTGGGAGTAGACTCTAAAGCAGCGAAGCAAGTGCATTCTGGGATTTGTTGTCTTTCATCCACATGAGCCAAAAACACATTTTCTGGCTTTTCTTGGCCTAGAAGCCACCAATTTCTAAAACAAATTTCACATTTCTACTGCATAAGTGACACAATTTAAAGATATATTCATCTTTCCAACGGTGAAATATCCCTTTAAGTTGCCTCGTTGGGATGGGGTCTAAGAGACAGGTAGATGGCTTAGCTGACGAGACCTTAATTGTTCTTTCTAGCAGTCCTGCATTTAAAGGTGAACCATTAGAAGTTGAGGGCAAAAGGTGATGAATTGTATCTCTAATTGTTATAATTTTATCATTAAAGAAGCTCATGAAGTCATCACTACTCAGAGCTATAGGAATAGATGGCTCAATATAGCTCTGACTATCTGCCTTCATCTTCAGGATGAGCACTGTATACTCTGACTGCAGCAACACAAGTTCAAATCTCAGCGAAACCTAATTTTTATGGTGATTACAAGACAGAATGCAAAGTGTGTATCTATCATGTAACTCAAAGCCTATCACTTCCTGTTAATACTATCAAATAAAGGAGTTCCTTCAAGTTAACATAAAGACCAGGTGACTCCTCAACATGCCCCCACCAACGTACTGTTTTCAGTCTAAATGGCCAAGGACATTTAACCTGTAAGCCTACTTTAAGCTAGATGTGGAAAGTGGAAAGGTTGATATTTTTTCAGCTGTACTCTGGCTTAAAAACAGGTTTCACTGAGATTTGAACTTAGCTCACTGGATTCAAAGTCCAGAGTGCTAACCATTACACCATAATATAAAAATGCTACATGGGTTTGCTAGGCAGTTTCTTTCATAATATCCACATGTACGATATTAAAGGTACACAACAATCACAAAGTAGATAGGATGAAAAAGCAGAAATTACTGGCTAACTTAAGTAATTCAGTAAGCTAAGCGTTCACAGAGGATGTGGGAAAAGGCAAGTCAAGAAAAGGCTTTGAAGGACTTACCACAAACAATGAATACAGCAGTAGATAGGTAATTTTTAGAGTTTTTTATTGAGCATATATATTTTACAGTTTTCAATCAACATTATAAAAGAGGCTCAGGTATTTTTGTATAAATGTACACATAAACCAAAACAGAACAGAAAAGGAAAAAAAGCAGAAGTAGAATACAATTTTGTAGCAAGAAGTAAAATAAGAGTTTATATAAATAAAATGAAAGAAAGTAAGTGTTTATACAGATACTGATTGTAAGAAGTCTATGAAGGGTTGCCAAATATTACAAAAACCTGAGAGATTATCCAACAAATACCTAATTTTTTCCAAATTTAAAGTATTGGTCAGATCCCGAAGCCACATTTTGTCAGTCGGTATCGCTGGTCCTTTCCATTACATCAGAAGTAACTTTTTTGCAGCAATAAGAGAGTAGGAAATGAACCGCTGCTGGGCTGAAGTAAATTTTCTAAATAACTGTGATGTGCCAAGGATAATCAACAATGGTTCTGGTGACAACGTAGTCTTAAAAATTCTAGACAGTACATTAAATACATCAGACCAATAAGCGGCAACTTTAGGGCAAGAAAAAAAGGCATGAAAAAGTGTTGCGTTGAAGGACTGACATTTATCACAGCTTGATAAAGCATTCGGGAAAATGCTGTGGATCTTTACTTTTGAAAAGTGAAGCCTATGTATAATTTTGAAATGTATAAGACAATGTCTCGTATTATTGGAGCAGGAGTGTATGTATTCCAGAGATTCTTCCCAAATATCATCAGGAATACGGATCCCCATGTCCTTCTCCCAACTATCTTAATATTTATTGGACGAGGGGGAAGACATTGTTTGTAGTTTGTTATATCTATTAGAGATAAATGTATCTTTATACGGGGGTATAGTGAAACATTCATCTAGCATAGATTGTGGTTGTGTCTCGAAACCTGGCATGAATTTTCAGATGTAGTCTCTGATATGTAGGTATCTAAAGAAATTATTGCTATGTAGTTTGAACTTTGTCTGTAGTTGTGCAAAGGAAGTAAATTTACTCTCAGAATACAGGTCACGGATACAACATAATCCTAATTTCCTCCAATCAGAAAATGTCTGATCTAAATTAGAAGGGGCAAAGGATGTTTTTTTTTGCAATTGGTAAAGAAAGGGGTAATGTTTTGTGGGAAAAGTGCGATTTGATTTGCTTCCATATACAAAATAAATTATGGATGATTGGGTTTTGAACGTCCTTTGATTTGTCAAGCGGCGTTGGTGAAAGTACTAGGGCTGCAGGTAAATATGGATCACAGTCTTCCATTTCAATAGCTAACCAAGTGGGACGTGTGTTAGAAGTGATGTTGAAGGAGTTTATACTTTTAAAAGTGCACGCCCAATAATACATCATAAAATTTGGGAGGGATAGACCTCCGTTTGTTTTAGATTTGGTTAAATGTTTTTTGTTAATTCTTGGAGTCTTGTAATCCCGCAGGAAGGGTTGAATAATTGAATCAATTTTCTTGAAAAAGGATTTTGTTAAGAAAACAGGAATATTTTGAATGGTAAAAAGATCATCTTGATGGCGTTTATCCTCCCGAGTAGTGATATTGGTAAGGTTTTCCAAAACTGAATTTTGTTTTTAAGTTATTCCAATAAAAGTGGAAAGTTAGATTGCATGAGAGAGGAAAGTTGCTTTGTAACCTCTATGCCTAAGTATGTGAATTTATCAGTGGTAACTTTAAAGGGGAATCTTGCCAACATTGTTTGAGGGATGTCATGAACTGGCATTAGTAAACTCTTGGTCCAATTTATCCGATATCCTGAAAATTTCCCAAACATTTTTTCAAGAATGGATGGTATAGAGAGGAGAGGTTTGGTCACGTATAGCAGAATATCATCTGCATATAGCGAA
This sequence comes from Zingel zingel, assembly GCA_023566125.1. Lineage (NCBI taxonomy): Eukaryota > Metazoa > Chordata > Actinopteri > Perciformes > Percidae > Zingel > Zingel zingel. The sequence continues at coordinate 22,726,913 of CM042327.1, forward strand.
ATTTTATTTGTTGTAGTCTTAGTCTGATAGCCCTATACAGTGAGGAAAATAAGTATTTGAACACCCTGCTATTTTGCAGGTTCTCCCACTTGGAAATGATGGAGGGGTCTGAAATTGTCATCGTAGGTGCATGTCCACTGTGAGAGACATAATCTAAAAAAAAAAAAAATCCAGAAATCACAATGTATGATTTTTTAACTATTTATTTGTATGATACAGCTGCAAATAAGTATTTGAACACCTGAGAAAATCAATGTTAATATTTGGTACAGTAGCCTTTGTTTGCAATTATAGAGGTCAAACGTTTCCTGTAGTTTTTCACCAGGTTTGCACACACTGCAGGAGGGAGTTTGGCCCACTCCTCCACACAGATTTTCTCTAGATCAGTCAGGTTTCTGGGCTGTCGCTGAGAAACACGGAGTTTGAGCTCCCTCCAAAGATTCTCTATTGGGTTTAGGTCTGGAGACTGGCTAGGCCACGCCAGAACCTTGATATGCTTCTTACAGAGCCACTCCTTGGTTATCCTGGCTGTGTGCTTCGGGTCATTGTCATGTTGGAAGACCCAGCCTCGACCCATCTTCAATGCTCTAACTGAGGGAAGGAGGTTGTTCCCCAAAATCTCGCAATACATGGCCCCAGTCATCCTCTCCTTAATACAGTGCAGTCGCCCTGTCCCATGTGCAGAAAAACACCCCCAAAGCATGATGCTACCACCCCCATGCTTCACAGTAGGGATGGTGTTCTTGGGATGGTACTCATCATTCTTCTTCCTCCAAACACGGTTAGTTGAATTATGACCAAAAAGTTCTATTTTGGTCTCATCTGACCACATGACTTTCTCCCATGACTCCTCTGGATCATCCAAATGGTCATTGGCAAACTTAAGACGGGCCTTGACATGTGCTGGTGTAAGCAGGGGAACCTTCCGTGCCATGCATGATTTCAAACCATGACGTCTTAGTGTATTACCAACAGTAACCTTGGAAACGGTGGTCCCAGCTCTTTTCAGGTCATTGACCAGCTCCTCCTGTGTAGTCCTGGGCTGATTTCTCACCTTTCTTAGGATCATTGAGACCCCACGAGGTGAGATCTTGCATGGAGTCCCAGTCCGAGGGAGATTGACAGTCATGTTTAGCTTCTTCCATTTTCTAATGATTGCTCCAACAGTGGACCTTTTTTCACCAAGCTGCTTGGCAATTTCCCCGTAGCCCTTTCCAGCCTTGTGGAGGTGTACAATTTTGTCTCTAGTGTCTTTGGACAGCTCTTTGGTCTTGGCCATGTTAGTAGTTGGATTCTTACTGATTGTATGGGGTGGACAGGTGTCTTTATGCAGCCAACGACCTCGACCAGGTGCATCTAATTTAGGATAATAAATGGAGTGGAGGTGGACATTTTAAAGGCAGACTAACAGGTCTTTGAGGGTCAGAATTCTAGCTGATAGACAGGTGTTCAAATACTTATTTGCAGTTGTATCATACAAATAAATAGTTAAAAAAATCATACATTGTGATTTCTGGATTTTTGTTTTTAGATTATGTCTCTCACAGTGGACATGCACCTACGATGACAATTTCAGACCCCTCCATGATTTCCAAGTGGGAGAACCTGCAAAATAGCAGGGTGTTCAAATACTTATTTTCCTCACTGTATTTGGGGGTCTAAACGGATACTTTGTGCAAGTGGTTCAATAGCAAGAGCGAAAATTAGTGCTGACAGGGGACACCCTTGCCGTGTTCCTCTGAACAGATGAAATGAGGAAGATAAGTTGCGATTTGTATGAATTTGTGCTTTAGGATTTGTGTATAAGAGTCTTATCCATTTTATGAACCTCTCACCTAAATTAAATCGTTTAAGTACTTCAAACAGATATTCCCACTCTATCTGATCAAATGCCCTTTCAGCGTCGAGAGTCAATATGGCTAGTTCATTGTGAATTTTCCTGTCATTGTATAGAATATCAAACAATTGTCGTAAATTAGAGGTTGAGGATTTATTTGATATAAATCCCATTTGATCGTTGTGAACTATTGTATTCATTAGAGGAGTTAATCTATTGGCCAGGATTTTTGCATATATTTTATAATCTATGTTTAATAGAGAATTTGGACGATATGAGCCTACATTTAGATCGTCTTTACCTTTTTTATGAATAACAGTGATTGTAGCCTGAGTTAATGTTGATGGTAGGGTGCCATCTAGTTGGGCTTGGTTGTACATTCTATGGAGAAATTGTGTAAGAATATTACTGAATTTTTTATAAAGTTCAACCGGTATGCCATCAGGGCCAGGTGATTTTCTGCTTTTAAGGGGAGGCTATTGCCTTTCGTATTTCTGTGGAGTGAATATCTGTACTAAGCCTTTCCGAGTCTTCAGGTGAGATTCTTGATAGGTTACATTCGTCTAGAAATGTATTCATAGTATTGGGATCACTACTACATTTTGAAGTTTACAAGTCAGAATAAAACTGTAAAAAATGCGCTTTTATCTCCTTTGGCTTAAGTAGTATATGTCCCCTGTCATCTCTAATCTTGTGAATAGCTCGATCGGCTTCTATTTTTCTAACTTGACGAGCTAATCATTTGTGAGATTTCTCTCCAAATTCAAAGTGTTATTGTTTAATGAATAAATAAGCTGATGTAATTTACCTAGAGAGAAGTTGATTGAGTTGATATTTCAGGTTAGTTATTTCTCTATGCAAGTCGGGAGTGGGGTTTAAAGCATTCTGACGGTCCAATTGTTGTATCTGTTCTTCAAGATGTTTACATTGAGTTACTTCTTTTTTCTTTTTGGCAGCTTCATATGAGATTACACATCCTCTCAAATAGGCTTTGAAAGCCTCCCATAAAGTGCATGATGTGACTTCAGTGGTATCATTAGTTTTAAAATATAGTTTTATTTGAGCTTCAATGAATTCACAAAATTCCTTGTCTGTCAGTAATTGAGGGTTTAATCTCCCAGATCTACTGGGTGGGTCCATACCTTCCAAATATAAATTGAATGTTAATGGGTTGTGGTCTGAAATTGATATGGTGTGATATTTCACATCAGTTGTGAGTGGAACTAGTCGAGCGTCGATTAGAAAATAATCAATTCTACTATAAGTGTTGTGAACTGCCGAAAAAAAAGAATAATCCCTGCCAGATGGGTTGGTAAAACGCCATAAATCTATTAAATTCATACTTTTAAGGAATGAATTTAAAAGAACACCTGAATTATTTTTGGGTATTTTACGAGATGATGATTGATCAAGAAATGGGTCTAAAGGTGTGTTAAAATCTCCTCCTATTATTAACATAGTCTGTGACAGATTGGGGAGTAAACTGAAGACTTTCCTAAAGAATGCAGGATTATCCATATTGGGAGCATATACATTGACGAGAGTTAGAGATGTGTTGTATATCTCTCCCGAGACAATGATATAACGTCCATCTTTATCGGCTATAGTGGAATTATTGATAAAGGGTACCCCTTTCTTTATTATAATGGCTGCGCCCCTTGCTTTTATGGAGAAGGACGTGTGGTATACCTCTTTTACCCATTTAGCTTTCAGTCTGTTATGAAAATTGTTTTTTAAATGTGTCTCTTGCAAAAAAGTTATGTCTGAGTGTAATGACTTCAAATGATTCAAAACCTTGCCTCTTTTCACCGGGTTGTTTGCGCCACGTATATTCCAGCTTGTAAAAGTCAGTCCCTTTTTAACATTCAGTGCGTTCGTCATGTGTAATAAGAAGGAAAATTGGCATATGAATAAGATGGGAAATCGAGTATCTATATGAATTATAGTGAATGAAATCTGCTTCTATTGCTATACAAAATTTGTAATTCCGCATACTCGCAAACACAAACACAGTAAACGACAAATAAGTGAACAACATAAACTTAAATACCTTAGGCTAATCTAATCTAGCCGCAGGAAAACAGTTAGCGGGAAAAAGCCAGAAAACAAAAACAAAACTTACCTGTATGAGTAACCTAACTTACGAAGACTGTTACTCCTTTCGGAGTAAGCCCCTCAAGGCTAACTGTAAAGTCATGGCCATTTGTAACACAGAACAATATATTTGTAGGTTAAATTTAAGAAATGAGAAAATGAAAAAATAAATAAAACCTGTGCATACATTGTAAAAAGTTTGTAAACTTAACAATATATTCTTATACATAATCTTACTGGATACCACCAGAACAGAGCTTAAGAGACGGTGGAGAAGCACTCCATAAAAGGAAAAAGGATATTAACTTGAATAAACATTCATAGCTCATTGACAGTAAAAGTCTGATATGAAAGTCTCTCTCCACGTTTGTTGTCATGTTATCATTCCACAGTTTATAAGGATCCCTGTCGTAGTAGGGTACATTATGTATTATCAGTCGTTTAACTTCTTCCAGTTGGTCCCGATGGTATTGCCGTGAGACAGCAGTAGATAGGTCTACTGTGTGCAAACACATGGTAACTTTACATGGGTTGACAATCAAGATGCTCAAGAAAGGTGTGGCTCTACTCACAAATCTGTATCTTACGCATATTCATGTGCCCTAAAATACGAAGAATCGCTAAGGTCTTTTTTTTTACCCATATCATGTTTCAGACATTAGTTCCAGAGGAAAATTTTTGCTGTCAGAATTGGGATTGCAACCCACGCCTGCAGTGGAGACTGCGACCTGAACGCAGCGCCTTGGACCGCCCGGCCATCCTGACTGAATGCTGAGAAGTTCAGTAGGAATTGTCACAAAAATTATAATACAGTAAATCAAATATGTCATAATTAAAGCCATTAGCTATCGCCGGTGTATGGGGATGGATTATGTAACATTACAAGGTAAATGTAAATGTCTGCAAAAGTAAGTCGGGGCAGACTCCTCGCAGATTTTAAGGAACAAGATACAGCTACCCATGAATAGTTATCTAGGGAAGGGTTCAAATCATGGGCAACTGGACTTGGTAAAAAGTGCCGCAAAGATGTTTTGTCTCTCATCAAAAAGAATTCTTTAGTTGTTTTTTTACACAGAAATAGTTGGACACAGTACCCACTCCCCCACCCCTATACGACAAAAGAAAGCTGTGGGGAAAGGGGGTTTCCAAAGCTAGTTGACCATTCAACAAGCAATTCTGATGCACTATACTGGTCCGTTCAGGATGAGCACTGAATACTCTGACTGCAGCAACACAAGTTCAAATCTCAGCGAAACCTAATTTTTATGGTGATTACAAGCCAGAATGCATAGTGTGTATCTTTCATGTAACTCAAAGCCTATCACTTCCTGTTAATACTGTCAAATTTGGAGCTTCTTCAAGTTAATATAAAGACCAGGTGACTCCTCAACATGCCCCCTACAACTTACATTTTTTAGTCTAAATGGCCAAGGACATTTAACCTGTAAACTTACTTTAAGCTAGATGTGGAAATGTTGATTTTTTTTTCACCTGTACTGTAGCTTCAAACCAGGTTCCACCCAGATTTGAACTCAAATCACTGGATTCAAAGTCCAGAGTGCTAACTATTACACCATGGAACCACCCAAAGCGAGAATCATACCCCTAGACCAACGAGCCCCGTCAAACAGCGTTCTAGCAAATTTCTTTTAAGGAAATGCGGCTCCAATCTGTCACTTGAAGACTGACTTGACGTTGATTTGAAAAGCAATGGTCATCTACTTTGTTTGGCATGGGCTCTTTCCATGGCACCCATCCACGAGTGCCATATCCTGCTCGTTTGTTCCTCATATACTTCCCAGTTCTTTCTGTTGGTTGCAGTGGATGCAGGCTTTGCATTGTCACCCAGATGCTTCACTCCACTTTTGCTTCCTCACAATCTTGTTAGGGGAACCCAGGGCATTCCATGGCCAGATAGGTTGAAATGCAAATCGACCGCTGAGGGCCAAGTCTTCAGTTTTCAAATTAAATCTGAAAAGGTTAATGGTTATATTGCCTAGTTTCCACCAACTGGGTGAACTTAGTTCTAATGTGGATTTTAACTTAAGGATTTGGAATTAACCAGATTTTACCCTTGAGGCTCATCTGGAACTAAATCCGGGACCTCCTAAGCGAGAAGCATACCCACATAAAAACAATGTTTTAACAATTTTCCATCAAGGAAATGCTGCTCTGGTCCGTCAATGACTTGAAAGGCAACGATCAAGTTGTTTGTTTTGCACGGGCTCTTTCCATGGCTTCAATGCCACATTTAGCTTTCTGCAGCCGAAGATAGAATCATACCCCTACACCAACGTCAAACGAGAGCCATACCCTGAAACGGAAAATCGACCTCTGAGAGCGAAGTCTTCAGTTTTTGGAATACATCAGAAAGGTTTAATGGCTATATTACCCATTCTTCGACTTTAGAGCACTTTTGGCATTTCATCTTAATTGAAAGAAGAGTCAGGGGATCTCGGGGCCTTCCAAGGCCAGATAGGTTCAAACGCAAATCGACTGCTGAGAAAAAAAGTCTTCAGTTTGTGGATTAAATTAGGAAAAGATTATTGGCTTCATTGCCTGATACGAATTCTTCTACTTTGAGCGTGAACAAATATGCCTAGATTCCACCATGTGGGCGGACTTGATTCTAATGCCAACTTTAAATTAGGAATTTGGTATTGACCAGATTTGGTCAAGTAGTTGGTTTGGCATGGGTTCTTTCCATAGCTCCACTGCCAGATTCAGATTTCTGATTACATTGGACGACACATTACTTTTGACGCAAAACATTTTAATTCTTCTACTTTGAGCGTGAACAAAAATGCACTAGATTCCAACATCTGGGTGGACTTGATTCTTAAGTGACCTTCAAATTATGAATTTGGTATTACCCAGATTTTGCCCTTAGGGCTCGTCCGGGTTTTGAACCTCCCGCACCCAAAGCGAAAATCATACCCCTAGATCAACCAACCCCGTCAAACAGTGTTCTAGCAAATTTCTTATAAGGAAATGCGACTCCGATCTGTCACTTGAAGACCGACTTGACATTGACTTTAAAAGCAATGGTCAACTAGTTTGTTTGGCATGGGCTATTTCCAAATCCACAAGTGCCATATCCTGCTCGTTTGTTCCTCATATGTTTCCCAGTTCTTTCTGTTGGTTGCAGTGGAATAAATCTGGTTAAAGCCTAATTTAAAGTTGGCATTATAATCAAGTCCACTAACATGGTGGAATCTAGGCATATTTGTTCACGCTCAAAGTAGAAGAATTGGTAACAGACAATGAAGCCAATCATCTTTTTCTAATTTAATCCAAAAACTGAAGACTTTTTTCTCAGCAGTCGATTTGCGTTTCAGGATATGGCTCTCGTTTGTCGTTGGTCTGGGGGTATGATTCTCTCTAGAAAGCTCATATGAGTTGATTAAGTCACAGTTACACACTAAGCTTTTTCATAACGATTCCGCTGTCACTTTTGATTGAAATATGCAAGTTCGAATTTTGGTAAAATGTTTTGCTTCAAAAGTATTGTGTCGTCCAATGTAAGTAGTATATAGCTGACAGGTTTGCGCGTGCACGTATAGGGTACAGGTTTGCGCGTGCACGTGAGGTCACGTGATGTCGTCACGTGCACACGCGTGCACGTGTCCCCCGAAGCGTTGTGATTGGTCGGGCGCTCGAGCGGCGCGCGCAGCAAGGCGAAAAATAAAAATATAAAAAAATTAAAAAATTAAAAAAATTAAAAAATTAAAAAATTAAAAAATTAAAAAATTAAAAAATTAAAAAATATATATTTTTTTAAAACGCCTAAAAATAAATGAAACTGATATCGTCCGGTTTGTAGTGCCCCCCGAGGGTGAAGGGAAGTCCGTGAGAACCGTAGCCATAACTGCACAGAGTGTCCTGTCGTTGTATGGTGGAGTTTGTATTGTGTATTCCTTAAAGCGTTAGGCTATGTATCAACATGTCTGAAAAAGTCATGCCGTCTCTCTAGCGGTCGAACCTGGGATCGCCTCTAGCGTTCGTAATGCCGGGAGTACATCTCGCGGGCCGGCTGTCTGCGTGTGTGTGTGAGGACCTCTGGTGACCGAGGGAGCTGTGGCGTCTAGCAGACGGATCGACCGTGCTCACTCGTTCGTACTGTTTGGGTAGTTTGCTCACTTGTTAACAAACCATTTTTAACTAGTCTGTTAGCTATCTCGCTAGCTTGTTACCACGTTTTTTTTCTCAACCTTCCACATTTTGCTCTTTTTTTAACAAACCATTTTAGCTAGGCTGTTAGCTGGCTTGTCTGTTAGCTAGCTAACTTGTTACTACGTTTTTTCTTGACCTTCCACACCCATACCAGCTGGTGTTCTTTTTTTTGATTTATAATTATTCTTGTGAAAGCAAAGATGATTCGTTTTTCAGCAAAGCACATTACATCGTTTTAATAGCACCCCTTTTTGCATGCTAGCTTGTTCACTTTTTTCAACAAACCATTTAAGCTGTGTTGATAGCTACCTTGCTATCACGTTTTTCCTCTAACAAAGCCCTCCCGGAATATACTTTTAATTCTATTTTTGTGAAAGCAAAGAGGAATCGTTTTTTCAGCAACATCTACAATTGGTAAGTACATTTTAAAGCAGATCTTGTGTTTAAGCATGTTGTAAGATATTTAATTTATTCAGCCATTCGTAAATTAAAAAAACGTTGACCTCGTGGTCGTCTGTTACGAAGGGGAGGGGGTTTGCTATTGTGGGTTTGTAAAAGCGTCATCCTGGGTGTGTCTTGTAGGCTTAAAACGGGGTGTTTCAAGGTGGGGTGCTCACTTTCGTACCTGCTGTTTTAGCTCGTCTGGTAGCTAACTTTTACCTTGTTTTTCCCAGCCTTCCTCAACAAAAGACCTCTGAAGTGTTTTTCTTTTTTAATTCTTTTTGTTGAAAGAAAAGAGACTTCGTTGTTTTTTGCAGCTATGCCTACAACTGGTGAGTAAATATAAAAAGCGTATCTCGTGTTTAAGCACGCTGTAAGATATTTAATTCATTCAGACATTCGTGTATTAAAACGTTTAAGCGGCATATACTTTATGTAGTTTGCATCATTAGGTGATTCTACCAAAGAGCCAGGACAATGTTGCTACGGTAGCTGTTGATTATCATCCTGAAAGCAATAAGAAAGCTGTAAACAGGTATTTAGTGGTGTATTTATCTCTTTTACTATGTGTTTTTTATTACTATTTAATTTATCACGGTGTTTTTAGACTACTAATATATATATATATATATATATATATATATATATATATATATATATATATATATATATATATATATATATTCTCTGTCTGTGTCTAGACACCCCACCCCGGAACAAAGGATCCAGAGTGGAGATAGCTACTCAATAGGACATTCTGTTGAAATCAACAGTGTTAGAGGGCCCATGTGCTTCGCTAGGCGTATCTGTGAAAGCAGTTAGGTCTAAGAAGAGATCTAAGAAGAGATCTATTGAGGTGGGTTGAAAAAGAAAAACAGTGAAATAGTGTATTGTATTTTTTTTTTTAAAAAGTCTGTTCTAATAATGTAATGTTGTGTTTCAGACTAAGAAAATCCCTGAAGGGTTACCACCGAAAAGATCCCGCTCATCCTTTGTTCAAGGCTCTCCTTCTCTGAGCACTGATGCAGAGGTAAGAAAAACCATTTGTATCTAACAGACTATATTTATATAGTGTTATAAAATATTTTTATAGAATGTATATATTGTTATAAAAAATAAAAAAGGATTTTTCCTTTGTGTCATCAGCTAAAGGTTGTAGCAGGCTTGTCTTTGCGTATGGCATCTGATGAGGATTTCACACAGTCACCCCCATGGAGCACAAACGGCTGTCTCCATAAGTCTAAGAAGAGATCTAAGAAGAGATCTATTGAGGTGGGTTGAAAAAGAAAAACAGTAAAATAGTGTATTGTATTTTTTTTTAAAAAGTCTGTTCTAATAATGTAATGTTGTGTTTCAGACTAAGAAAATCCCTGAAGGTTTACCACCGAAAAGATCCCGCTCATCCTTTGTTCAAGGCTCTCCTTCTCTGAGCACTGATGCAGTGGTAAGAAAAACCATTTGTATCTAACAGACTATATTTATATAGTGTTATAAAATATTTTTATAGAATGTATATATTGTTAAAACGGATTTTCCTTTGTGACAGCAACTAAAGGCTGTTTCAGACTTGGTGTCTCTACATTTGACACCGAAGGAGAATTTCACACATAGTACCCAGGCGCCAATACGACCACTGGGTGCCTCTATTGAGAGGGGACAAAGGGCCACACCTTTACCAAAAACAACAGTTGAGGTTTGTGTTTTGTTTGAAGTGTGTGTGTGTGTGTGTGTGTGTGTGTGTGTGTGTGTGTGTGTGTGTGTGTGTGTCTTTATTTAACTAAAATATGTTATCATCCCTAGACGATCATATCCGTAGAAGACTTAGAAGGGCGTGAAGACACTCACCTATCGGAGCCGTCTCATACAACACACTAGACGAATGGGGGAGCTTCGCCGCCGGTCCCTGAATATGATGTAGGTGTTTTACAGAGTTCTGCTGTACTCCTTGACACCGTTTGTAGAGAGGAATGTGACTATAATGACGAAGACGACTGTATACCAGACACTCCTGTCATACATAGACAAAGACCAACATACAAGCCCTCGTTAACTGTGTCAGATGATTGGTGTAGCATTAGTAATACCCCTGTAACTATTCCTATAAATATACTCGAGGGTGTCGATCCATTCCTGGGTAATCAACCAGAGCGTAGTTATATTACTAACAATCTTTTCGAGCCCTGCTCAACCCAAGGGTTTTCCGACCGTACCACCTTGTTTCAAGGTGAAGAGCTTTTTGAATATTGTGCGAACACGTCATTCCGGCAAACTGTGTCTACAAACCGCTCATGTGCAGATTCTTATGCCAGTCCACAACCGTCCACGAGTACGTTCCGCGCACAGGCGCCTCCCTCAGACAATCCTCAGGAGCGTGGGCAGTCATCAAAACGTCCCAGCCCCCGTGACCACTCCAGTCCACAACCGTCCACGAGTACGTTCCGCGCACAGACGCTGCCCTCAGAAAATCCTCACGGGGGTGTGCAGCATGGGGAGGGTCGTGTTTCTAAGGCGACGTCTGACATAGCATCCCGACAGTTTCCCCTTTTTAATGCTACTGAATTTCGTCAAGATGTCGACCTACGAAATATTGATTTGACAGATATTGGCAGTGTGCCTGAAAGGGTTTATAACACTCTAACAGTTTTAATAGAGAGGGCTTTGGACAATGCTACACAGGACAGTGTTTTAAATGTTGAGTTAAGGGGCCCTGCCGTGAATGTCCCTATTCAAACAATGTTGAACTCGGACGACGGCTACAACACAGATACATTTCTGGAGCAAGTCTCACAAGCTATGCAAAGTAACGATAATTCTCTGACCGATGACGCTTTGGAATTAATTGTGACTATAGCTCGTAATATGTCAGGCGGTAATCCAGGGGGCCGTCGAAAACTAGGAAGCATCGGTTACGATCAAATACTGTCAGTAAAAGGTAATGCTTTATACAATCCCAAGAATAACGACGGTAATGACAATCTCTGCTTTGCTCTCTGTCTGGCACATTATGTAAACAGTAGATTGTCCCCGTGTGAAAAGATAAATTATGCAAAGCAGCTACATAGGGATTTGGATTTTGACGATACGCATATGGTTTCATTCTCTGATGTTGACAGATTTCAGAAACATCTGAAAATGAAAATTGTAATATTCCGTCATGTTGGCAGTTGTAAAAAACCACAGATCTTCAAAACACACGACGAGCCACATGTGAAAACAGCATGGTTGTATTTGCATAACGAGCATTACTATCTCATTGTAAATAAGTCGTCTTTCTTCGGTGCACCGTACGTTTGCGACGGTTGTTACAAGACCTACAGCACTGCCCTGGAGCATCTGTGTGGTTTTCTTTGTAATGTATGTTACACTGCTTGTACCCCTAATAAAACTATTAAATGTGCAGACTGTAGACGCATATGCAAATCGCAACAGTGTTTTGAAAACCATAAAAAACCCGATGCGAAACACCGTCTCATACCCTGCGAGCGGATCAAATATTGTGAGTCCTGTCACACGACGTACCGGACGGCTAAAAAACCACACGTCTGTAGAGCCCCAAAATGCCTACATTGTAGAGAGCCTGTAGTCGGCACAACGCACGAATGCTTTATACAGCCCCTCAAACGCGAAGAAAGTAGTGATAAGTATCTCTTTTACGATTTTGAGACACGTTGTACTGAGGGTCGCCATGAAGCTAATTTTGTGTGCATTATGGATATGAATGGCGCCAAAAACTGTTACGAAACGTCCAACTGTGTCGCTTCATTCATTCAGAACTACAGACGGGAGAAATACAAAGGCTATACTTTTATAGCACACAATGCCTCCGGTTTTGACAGTTACATAGTTTTAGAGTATATGGTGAGCCAGAAACTTTGTCCAACTATTACTATGCGGGGTTCTAGGGTGCTTCTGATGTACGATTCTACTTACAAACAACGCTGGATAGACTCATTCAGTTTCATAACAATGCCTCTGTCTAAAACCCCGTCTGCCATGGGATTCTCAGATCTTCTGAAGGGGTTCTTCCCCCACGCCTTCAACACACGTGAGAATGAGAATTATATCGGCCCCCATCCGCCTCCTGCTCTATATGGTTATGATGCCATGACTGACGAGTGTAAGAAAACGTTCACCGAGTGGTACGCCACGGTCTGTGACACACCCTTTGACTTTCGAAAAGAGCTGCGCACCTATTGTGTTAACGATGTGACAGTTTTGCGCAAAGCATGCCAGATATACAGAGAAGCCTTCCATGAGTGCACCGGTCTAGATCCGTTTGCATATACGACAATGGCCTCCTCCTGTATGGGGGTGTTTAAAACTCTGTTCCTACCCAAAGACACAGTTGCTCTGACGTACGAGGGTGCTTACATTAGGCAAAACAAGACGTATTCTGACATTTCAATACAGTGGTTAGAGTATGTTGCAAACAGCGAGGGTATTGACATACAGCACGCTCTGAACACAGGTGAAAAGTCATTTGGCCCGTTCTTTGTAGATGGCTATTGTGAAGCCACAAACACATGTTATGAATTTAACGGATGCTTCTTTCATGGCTGTGATAAGTGCTACGCACAAGCGGAAATCAACCCTCTCACCAAAAACAAAACACAGGGTGAGCTGCGCATAGAGTTCCATAACAGAGTGACGGCTCTAAAAAATGTGTACGGCCTAACTGTTGTGGTGAAGTGGGAGTGTGATTGGCGACAGGATGTGTGCAATAACCCGGCCGTTAAGGAGTTCATGTTAACGTATGAAAAGCCAGCGCGTCTCAATCCTCGAGAAGCCCTCTTTGGAGGCCGAACGAATGCTATGAAGCTGTACCACAAGGTAGAAAATGGTGAGAAAATTCGCTACTACGATTTCACAAGTTTGTACCCAACTGTTCAGGCCAAAAGAGATTATCCAATAGGCCATCCTCAGATAATACACAAGGATTTTGATGACATAAACACATACTTTGGTATTGTGAAATGCACAGTGGTGCCCCCCAGAGGACTGTACCACCCTGTACTGCCGTATCACTGTAACGGGAAACTGATGTTCCCTCTATGTGCTGTGTGTGCCGTTCAGATGAATCAGACAACCCAGTGTGCGCATAGCGACCAAGAGCGACAGCTGTCTGGGGTGTGGGTGTCGTTTGAATTACAAAAAGCCGTAGCGAAAGGGTATAAGATAGTTGCAATCGACGAGGTTTGGCATTTCCCAGAAAAAACGGACCAGCTTTTTAAAGCCTATGTTAAGACATTTCTTAAACGCAAGCAAGAGGCTTCAGGATATCCCGGGCATATCAAAACGGAAGACGAAAAAAAAAAATACATAGATGGCTACTATGTACGCGAAGGCATACGTCTGGACCCCGCCAAGATATGTGTTAACAAAGCAGTCAGAAATACCAATAAATCAATTTTGAACAACTTGTGGGGACGCTTTGCTATGCGTAACAATATGACGACTGCTGAACTCATAACAGATCCGTCCCGGTTCACACAGCTCATGTTCAGCGATACTTTTGATGTTCGACAGTTCTCATTTATCTCGCCAGAGGTAGCTATTGTCCAGTGGCGATACACAGATGGTCAAGTATCCAGAGTAAACGATGTGAATGTTTTTATAGGAGCTATGACCACCGCCAATGCACGTATGGAACTATATGATTTGCTGGATACGCTTCAGGAACGTGTTTTGTACTGTGACACAGACAGCATTGTCTTCACAACCCGAGGCGATGAGTGGATCCCCCCGCTTGGCCCTTACCTTGGTGAATTAACTGATGAACTCAACAGTGCACAAGTCTGCGGGGCCCCTACAGAGGACTATATAACAGAGTTTGTTTCGGGGGGTCCTAAATGCTATGCTTATAGGACGGCACAAGGCCACACACAGGTTAAATGCAAGTGTGTGACCCTTAATGCCGAAAATGCCAAAGTGGTTACACATGAATCTTTAATTGGTCTTGTTCAAGCATTTGTGACCAATCAGCAGCCTCCTAACCGTCTGACCACAAATGCATTCACAATAAAACGCGACAAAAAACAGTTTCATCTCAAAAACGACACGCTGACGCGGAAAGTACAGGTTGTTTACAACAAGCGACGCGTGTTCCGCGACTATACAACGGTTCCTTATGGCTACTAGTAATAACATCAGGCATGTTGCAGAATTTGATGGCAGGCTACAACACCCTTTCAGCGTCATTATTAGTGGGCCCTCTAATTGCGGGAAAACATGTTTTGTCAAAGACATTATTGAAAACATGGCCTCTGTTATTTCACAAAAAATAGATAACATTGTATACATCTATTCATGCTGGCAGTCAATATACGACCAATTGCTTAAAACGGTGAATATAAATTTTGTGGAAGGACTCCCTGAATCGTTCTGTGACGATGCGCTTCTTCCACCTGCTAAGAATAATCTGTTAGTGATTGATGATTTAATGGATCGAGCCAGTGATAATTTGGAAGTTCAAAAAATTTTTACACAGTATGTCCATCACAGAAATATTAGTTGTATATATCTAGTGCAGAATCTGTTCATTCAAGGTAAAGCGAGTCGTACAATCAGTTTGAACACAAATTATATAATTCTTTTCAAAAATGCTAGAGATCAGCATCAGATAAGCTTACTGGCACGACAAATGTTCCCCGGAAAAACTAAATATTTTTTAGAGGCTTTCGACGATGCCACAAGTTCCCCATACGGATATCTGTTGATAGATTATAAAGCCACAACCCCCGATATTTTAAGACTCAGATCCGCGCTGCTATCGCCTCAGCAGGTTGTATACATTCCGAGGAAAAAAAAAGTGTAATAATGTCAAACCGAATGGAACGGAATTTTACAATGTTAGACATGCTACATAAGGCATCACCCAGAGCAAGAGGTGTTATTGTGAGCAATGCCAGTCCAGACTTTATTAATGCGCTTTGTGAAATAGCTTTGAATGTGTTAAGAGGTAACATACCACTGTCTAATATTCAGTACAAGCTGTTAAAGAAGAAGAAGAAAGTGATTAGACTAATAGCTGATAAAAAAATCAAACATTTAAAAAAAAAAAAGACAATCAACCAAACAGGTGGGTTTCTATTGCCTCTACTTGGCGCCGCAATCCCGTTCATAGCAAGTCTTATCAACAGGAATTGAAATGGAACACACTCAGAAAATGTTTCTGGTTCCTCAAAATCAATTAGCGACATTACAGCCGCCTCAAACAACTGACTCCTCAAATGTATCTCTGCGACAGTCTGTACAAAGTGAATTGGATCGAGCCATGAGTGAAATATTGAAACAACCTGACATCAATGTATATGAAAAAGCTAAAAAATATTCAAGTATTCTGCAGCGATACCTAGCCTTGGCGAGACAGGGGGAGCGTGAGAAAAGTGTGATTACATTATCACTGCCTGACGAATCCTCAAAGGATGACGCCTCAATGTCTGAGTCACAAGACGCTATCGCACAAGACGATATGATAAGAGCAGAAGTATTGGCACATATGCCCTCCAGGAATAAACGCAACGCTGAATACATAATCACTTCGTTATCCCGTAATAATAAGATTGCGTGGTCAAACAACGGAGAAATCGTTGTTGAAGATAAGCCTGTGCCAGGTAGTCATCTGTATGATCTACTGAAAAGTGTAACAACGCATAATAATGTTTCAGATCGTTCAAGACCAAAAGGGTGGAACATATTTTTAAAAACGTTAGCCAGCTTAAATGTGCCACTATCCGTAATCCCAAACACGATGGTACGTCGCTCTATTGAGGCATTTAAAACAGGGGAACGGGATGAAACTAATACACAATCGTCAATGTCTGATTTACGTACACCGCGCATGCGTAGAGAAATAAGAATGCCCCCTTCCTTTATACATAGCACATCGTCTGATTTACGAGCAACTAGTACTCCTAGACCCATTAGTATTACACCCGCCATTACTAAGACACGTTGGGCCAGTTTTTAATCTATTTTTATATTTTCTATTATTATTACAATAATTTTATATTTTCCTTTTTAACCTATTTTTATTATTTTTCTATTGAGGGGTATTTTCTTTATTCAAGAATGTGACAAAAACAAGAAAAGACAGTGTTGAATGTAACTTGTAACAGTAGTGACTGTGATTTACAATAATTGTGTATTTTCCTTTTTTAATCTGTTTTTATATTTTCTATTGAGGGGTATTTTCTTTATTCAAGAATGTGACAAAACCAAGAAAAGACAGTGTTGAATGTAACCTGTAACAGTAATGAATGTGTTTACATTTAATTTTATATTTTCCTTTTTAACCTATTTTTATATTTTCTATTGAGGGGTATTTTCTTTATTCAAGAATGTGAAAAGACAGTGTTGAATGTAACCTGTAACATTAAATGAATGTGTTTTTTTATATTAATTTTATCTGATGAATGCATTTTTTCTGTATAGCTCTACAAAGTAATAAAAGGAATAAAACAGTAAGACATTGTAAGATCAATATATTCCACATTCTTTATTGAAAAACATTACACAATACTTTTTTTATCTATAGGTAGCGCATGAACATTGTACACATTTAAAATTCTGATCGTGACACACGTATGGATGTATTCTGCTAACAAAATGGGTGACCATCGTGTCGTTGCATACAAGATTAGGACCATACATGTTCAAAACTTTTGAATAAGGAATTTTTT
The DNA here is from genome assembly GCA_023566125.1 of Zingel zingel. NCBI lineage: Eukaryota > Metazoa > Chordata > Actinopteri > Perciformes > Percidae > Zingel > Zingel zingel. The sequence continues at coordinate 22,744,139 of CM042327.1, forward strand.
TCTGGATATGCCATAAAAAGAAAACGCAGTGCTGACCACATGTTGTAGAATGATTATTTTGCACTTGGATAGCAGAATGGTACATCTCCAGGCAGTTTTTTAAGAGGAAATGGTTGATTTCTTGAGGAAAAAAGCTAGGGGGGTGTCCGAAACTATCAAAAAACAAACCATGCTTGTTCTCTGTAATGTAAATACCGAGCCAATGTTGACCCGGTTTATCGCTAGGGTCAGTATTTACAACTAGCATAGCAGGTAATTTACAAACGACGGTTTTTGGCAGTTGATCACACGGCCTTACTCCTAAGAAATTTGTGTCTCTAGTCGTTCTTTTTCTAAGAACACTAGTGAGTTCTATTGTATTCATCTTTAGTAGTGGTCCAATAGGACTTGCCTTTGGTTAGATATTTCAATTACAGAATCAAAAACGGAATAGCAGATAAGGGTCACCGTACATGGTAGTGGGTTTCTGAAGCGTGCTTCCAAGCGAACGTTGCCGTTCTTAATCAGCGAGACGTTTCCTGACCCACCACCATCCGGTTCCAAATTGAAACAAAAGAGTGTATACCCAGCCCCGAAATCGGAGCGTGTTATGGACAGTGATCGATCTTTTAAATGACGACCTGTTGATTCCACCAGCTGATAATATTCTCGTACATATTGTCCTCTTTGAAAAAGGGGTTGAAAAGGCCGTGCAGGGTGAGGCTGTCCGTCGGCGTATAGGCCTATAAACTCAGTGTCATAGTGCCCGAAATTAAAAGGGTTACGAGCATATGAGCCTGTGTATGCTTCGTTATCAACAAAAGCCAAGACTACAAATTTTGGTATCTGCCCAATAAATAAATTCTCTTGGCTACAGACCCTCGTACCTGCCGGAATGGAAAATGTTTTTATGGCTACCCTGTCAATAGAATATTTGGCATTAGTATGCTGTAGAGCTCTACTATGAGCTAGTCTCACAGTAGGAGACACTGATATCTTCTTTACAAACAGACTAGCAGACATTATTTTCACTGTGAATTGAACATTTCCTGGGGTCATTAGTACAAAGTCATCTTTTGACCTGATGAATTTTAGCGAGATGTCCAAACCATTTATCAAAAGTTTTTCTTGAAAAAACAAGTCAGCATGTATTGGTGATATTAATTCCACAATACGGCTTTCACCAGTGTATGCACCCCGTTGCTCTAACCCCAAATTATCTCCTGTAATAGATGTCTCCTCCATTTTTCCACCGGTGTCTTTACAGAACAGGCCAGTGCTGAACTGTGTATCCAGTGTTTCTTTTCCATAGTTTAGCAAACATTCAATAATCCCTCTGTACGGATACGTATTTGAAGATTGGCTAATCAACCTATCCCCCAACATTATATCTACTTGGGAAAAAAGACTGCACCCAGGATAGTTTATAAAACCCACATCAGCGGCATTAGCCAGCAATGTGCCGTCAGGATTTGTAATCCTCACACGTGTGTACAGATACGAATCGTTCAGATCTAGATAGTCTTCTCCACTAGCAGATATGAAAAACTCTATAGGCCCGCTGTCTGTTAGAGAGGACATGGGCGGTACTTCTAGAAATGTTGATTTTTCGATAGATGTCTGGGTGTACGGGACTGTAAATAGGTCCAGTTCTGTCTTCACACACTCTTCCGACTGATTATGAATGAATGACATGATTAATTTCTTAAAGTTAATCTAAAATATGTCTTTTGTCAGGAACAATGATCGTCGGTTCGGAGCTCTGCGACTACGGACAGATGTCTTCTTTTTGAGGACCCTTCGTTTTTTGCGTGTGTTTTTATGTTTTTTTTTCACACCCTGGTTACGCCCACATCCTGAAGGGCTTCTTTTTAATGCTTTGCGCCTGTACACCATGAGACCTTTTCCCTGCTGCCTGGATGCTACGGCATTCCTGACATTAGACACAACATCTCCAATAATACCTGTGGCGGCTGTTTTCAGGTGAGGTTTGGCTAGATTAAAACCCTTTTTTAAAAGAGGGACAGCCATTCGAAATAGGGTTCGGAACACGCCCCCTAAACCAGACCCGTATTGCGAGGGGGTTCCTATGAAACCGGGTAGGTCTCCACCGGCTTGGTTCATATAGTAGGACATATACCTTCCATCATCAGCAGTGTACGCTTTCCGCATCATTTTTTAATGTTGTTTCACAGGTCTAAAATGTAGTTTGACAATTACTTTTCCGTATGAGAAAGGTATGTGCTGGTTCTGGTCGTCTCGTAGATCTATTTGAATGTCTGTAATAGCGGAGCGTGACAACGATGTGTAGTGAGGGTTGTCGTAACTCAGAGTGGGCATACGTTTGACCTCATCGGAGATATTTATACACCGCAGCAGGGGTACATGACTATCGCCGACTAGCTGGTAGTCCACAATGTCACTATAAATAAATATATTATAACGGCCGCCGTGAATGTCGGCAGGGTGCGGAGCTATACATTTTAAATGGGGTCCAACGTGGATTTCGAACACAGTGTCTGGAATGAACCCTAGAATTTCGGCCAGACGTCCCTTAAACACAATATGCCATCCATCTCCTCCCGTGAAAAATATCTTATTAGTGATATGGTTGTGACTCATCGTTATGTGTGAAAGGATTGGGTTAGACGCACATTTCATATTATATTCTTTAACAAGGCTGTCGATCGTGTTATAAGAGCCAACTGTTAGCCTTAGCTTATTGGGCAGTTTCGTTTTTGTGTCGAAGAATTCAATCTTGGCATCGCTCTCACTGAAACTATTCCAGACCCGGGGATATTGTATTTCGATAAGGCCGACTTCATACGCCTGATGTAATATGAGCGGTTTTGCTAGTTTTGTTCTGAACTGCCAAATCTTATTATTTGGATACACTATGGACGATGCATTACTAGGCAGCGTAACAAAAAACACGTTCTTATTCATAGCTCCGTCACCTTTCGCTAACAAATCACAATGACTAGTTTTAAGAGCATGTCCGGCTCTATTATCTTACATCAATTATGTCTTTTTCAGAGACCCATGAATTGAATTTCTCGGGCCATCCTAACCATTTCACAAGTACTAGATTTTTACGACCCGTTTTCTTTCTATCCAGCACTTTCTCAATTTTAAACACTTTGTTTTTGTCTATAATTACAGCCTGTAACTCTGCTTCGTAAAAAGTCCCTGTCAAGGTCTCTCCGCTATTGTCTTTTAGTATATAAACGGGAGAAGTCCTGCCTATACGTTTTGATATTGTAAAAAACTCATCTGTAAAGGATTGTTCGTAACCTTTGCGAAACACACCTCTGTGCTTTGATATCCTAACTGTGTCGCCCGTCTGAAATTTAAATTCCCAACCATTCCCTGCGGTTTCAGTTTGTACAGAGTGTTAAAGACTGTTTTCTCATTGTCTTTACACACAGCGGTTGGAGCCATTTTTATTGAACTATGGTATGCAGAGTTGTAAGCAGTGACCATGTCTTGTACCACATCAATATAGCGACGTGAGTTAACAGCCGTTAAGTATCTCCACATTCTGGTTTTGAAAGTCCGGTTGAAACGCTCAACAACACTTGCTTTTGTTTCGTTCGTTGTGGAAAAATGGTGAATTTTATATAGAGTCATCAATTTTTGAAAAACCTTATTATAAAACTCTTTTCCGGCATCTGTTTGAAGTTTCAGAGGTACGCGTCCTTGTTCCAATATTTCTTTAAAGGCACTTGTGACAACGGGACCCGTTTTGTTTTTAAGACATATTACCCATGCATATTTAGAAAACACATCAATGCATGTCAATAAATATTGCACATCATCGTTTTCCGTAGAATATTCCGTCATATCGACCAAATCAGCCTGAAATTGTTTATCGATACCGTTAACAATCACCCTGTTTCTGGGGAAATGTTTCAAGACAGGTGCATGTAGAGTGTACGCATCCTGCCGCAAGAGAAACTTTTTAACAGCGGGGATCGATGGAGACAACCCAGTACATTCTTTGACGGAATCACGAAGTTTGTGTACACCTCCTAGAGCCCCTGGGTGGGCAGGATCGTAGTATATTTTTTGCATAACCTTCTCCATGATTCGTTAAAACACAAGTGATCATGATAGTGTTATGTCATCCTTTTTTTTATTTCACAAAACAACCAAACACATTCATACATACGAAAGTCATGAAGACAGCGAAACCGCTTCTATCATAGATAGCATCTTGACTAATACGGATACATTGCTTTTACTGATTATGAATATATGTAGTTTTTGCAAATCCTGTAAGACGTCGGTATAGTGTTTTTCTTTCACATACAAACTCACTGTATCTACAAGCATTGTATACATAGTAAGCAGGTGATAAACTTTTAACATCTTAAAATTGTGTGTAATGTTAGCTATGACATCACAAAATGTTTCCACTATACTCTCTCGTGTCATTAACATTGATAACAACATCTGTAACAGATCCTCCCAAGGAGTGGCGCTATGTTGTCTTCTTACAAGCACCATCAATTTTTCTAACCTACACACATCTGTACGATCTACAGCATCACTCTTACATTGGTATTTTGTAACATCATTCACGTTATTAGCAATGGCTTGATCTAAAATATCAGATATACGTGATATGTGATATCGCTCACTGATATGATTATACATCACGCATAAACAATTCCCCATATTTTCACCCTGTTAGTTCTTTCTACCATATAAATCCCTCCAATAGTCACTAATCTCTCTAATTTCGGCTATTTTAACCACATCATCACCTATCATAGAGTCATACATAGCACTGATTTTAGTCGTGACATCTTCAACCGTTTTCAACTCATGCAAAACTGTTTCTGATACTCCGAGGATTCTACCCTCACCGGCCTTGAGATGTTTAAAGGACAGAAAACGCTGCACAACTCCGATGAATTTATCAGTCAATAGTCTTTTCATAATCTGTTCAAAGTGGACAGCGTAGAAGTGTTCTGATAGCCCTTCTATACAGTCATGCTGTTTCTGGCTCGGATGATTGATCTGACAGCCATAACACCGCTCCTCCAAATACTGGTAAAGAACAATGTTAAGAAGATGTAGAGACGCTGTTTTAACGCTATCTATAAACAACGATGACACCACGCCGTCCGGCTGATCATGCGTCACAGTGTCCGAACAAGCCCCGACATCATCCTGTTGTAATACAGCATACGTTGAGGGGGTAGATGGATATGCATGTGTTTGACGCGGCGGGGAGCATATCAATAGAGAGGGAGGCAGAGGAGGGGTCATAGGCGGCGGTGCCAGGAAGTGTTCCGGGCTTAGAGTGGGGGTTGTTGATGATGATGATGATGAAAGGGATTGAGGAGAGCCGAAGACCGTCAGGGGGTCAAATAACACAGGGGTGTTAGGTGTCTTTCTGCCGGACGTATGACACATCTCTAGATCCTCTGGGAAGAAAAAAAGCACACATTACAATCACAGTAGCAAACAAAATAATATAAAAGCATTTTAACTATTTTTGCCAAATAATTAGCACCTACAAATTAGACCCACCATTTTGTTAGTCTTTGTGTCTGACGATTTTAGGTCTATAGAGGGTCTTGGGGAGGGGCTGAGACTGTTGATCATCGTCCTCAAATATCAATCTTTTTCTTATGTTCTCATAAGAATTCCTTATTTTGTCTCTTCTGATGACATAGTCAATGGTATCAAACTGTGTCTTCAATATCTCCCAGTCACACCATTGTATAAAGAACCCGTTTTTAAACCATTTCTCATATTCTTCGTTAGATACAGGGTAGGGCTTTAACTTCCATTCTTCACGTCCTCTGGCTGCGACTAACTTCTCCCTTTCGGAGCATACGCGAAGGAAGATAAAATCCTCTGCGGTTCTGGTGAAGCGGTCTGCTTCAACACGATAGATACTGGCCCCATTGCAGGTGTCCCATTGAGACACATACACTAGCTCAGGAAAGCCAGGATTGTCAAGATCGGGGCAGACAACCCTACGAAAAAGACTCCAGTCTTTCACCGCCATTGTGCAGGCTGTTTTAGCATTGCTAGATAAATCGGCCACAACACTAGTATACACAACTAATGTCACATATCCGGAACTGTAGCTAATTGAATAACAGTAACCATTGTCCCCCGCATATTCCATATCAGCTGTACAGGACTCTGACATGCTTGACGTAAAGATATCGGGTCGGAATCTCTTTTTTCTGGGGGCCTGGCTCAGACCGAATGTTGCTCCAGTATTAGTCTCACCTCCTCCCCATAACTCTTTACGGGGTGCACGGATCATCTTCAACGTACTGGGTCTCAATTCAAATGCACTGGGAGCGTGTGTATCAACCGTACCTTCTTCTTCAACCGTTGATCCAACTTGATATTCAAATCGATGTGTAGACATGGCTGTAAGATGTTTTTTTTTTTTTTCCTCTTGCTTTCTCCCAGGAGTTAAAAAGAAATATACACCGCTGGTCTGCTTGAGATGATCGAAGGCACAAAACGAACTGGATAGCTAGCTAACTAAAAACAGTAGGTAAAAAGAGGCGAGACAGGTCGAGACATAGCCCTTTATACTCCTCCATAACCCTCCCCTATAACAGCATCACCGTCATAGGGGGCACATGACTTTTTCAGACATGTTGAGACATAGCCTAACCCCAACGCTTTTAGGAATACACAATACAAACTCCACCATACAACGACAGGACACTCTGTCCTACAAGACACACACAGGATGACGCTTTTACAAACCAACAATAGCAAACCCCCTCCCCTTCGTAACAGACGACCACGAGGTCAACGTTTTTTTAATTTACGAATGGCTGAATAAATTAAATATCTTACAACATGCTTAAACACAAGATCTGCTTTAAAATGTACTTACCAATTGTAGATGTTGCTGAAAAAACGATTCCTCTTTGCTTTCACAAAAATAGAATTAAAAGTACATTCCGGGAGGGCTTTGTTAGAGGAAAAACGTGATAGCAAGGTAGCTATCAACACAGCTTAAATGGTTTGTTGAAAAAAGTGAACAAGCTAGCATGCAAAAAGGGGGGTGCTATTAAAACGATGTAATGTGCTTTGCTGAAAAACGAATCATCTTTGCTTTCACAAGAATAATTAAAAAATCAAAAAAAAGAACACCAGCTGGTATGGGTGTGGAAGGTCAAGAAAAAACGTAGTAACAAGTTAGCTAGCTAACAGACAAGCCAGCTAACAGCCTAGCTAAAATGGTTTGTTAAAAAAAGAGCAAAATGTGGAAGGTTGAGAAAAAAAACGTGGTAACAAGCTAGCGAGATAGCTAACAGACTAGTTAAAAATGGTTTGTTAACAAGTGAGCAAACTACCCAAACAGTACGAACGAGTGAGCACGGTCGATCCGTCTGCTAGACGCCACAGCTTCCTCGGTCACCAGAGGTCCTCACACACACACGCAGACAGCCGGCCCGCGAGATGTACTCCCGGCATTACGAACGCTAGAGGCGATCCCAGGTTCGACCGCTAGAGAGACGGCATGACTTTTTCAGACATGTTGAGACATAGCCTAACGCTTTAAGGAATACACAATACAAACTCCACCATACAACGACAGGACACTCTGTGCAGTTATGGCTACGGTTCTCACGGACTTCCCTTCACCCTCGGGGGGGGGGGCACTACAAACCGGACGATATCAGTTTCATTTATTTTTAGGCGTTTTAAAAAAAAAATATTTTTTAATTTTTTAATTTTTTAATTTTTTAATTTTTTAATTTTTTAATTTTTTAATTTTTTAATTTTTTTATATTTTTATTTTTTCCCTTGCTGCGCGCGCCGCTCGAGCGCCCGACCAATCACAACGCTTCGGGGGACACGTGCATGCGTGTGCACGTGACGACATCACGTGACCTCACGTGCACGCGCAAACCTGTCAGCTATATACTACTAATGTAATCAGAAAGCTGAATCTGGCAGTGGAGCCATGGAAATAGCTCATGCCAAACAAGCTACTTGACCATTTGGGTTCAAATCCCGGATGAGCCCTAAGGGCAAAATCTGGTTAATTCCTAATTTAAAGTTGGCATTAGAAACAAGTCAGCCCACATGGTGGTGTCCAGGTTCATTTGTTCACGCACAAAGTAGAATAATTGGTAATAGGTAATGAAGCCAATAAGCTTTTTCTAATTTAATCCACAAACTGAAGACTTTTGTCTCAGCAGTCGATTTGCGTTTGAACCTATCTGGCCTTGGAAGGCCCTGGGATCCTCTTCTTGCAATTTAGGTGAAATGCCATGTAAGTAACGTGCAACTGAGAATGGTGTAGGGAAATGGTCATTGTTCTGGAATCCATTATTTTGACATCTTCTCTAAAGTTGAAGAATGGGTAATGGGCAATATAGCCATTAAACCTTTCTGATTTAATCCGAAAACTGAAGACTTCACTCTCAGAGGTCGATTTGCGTTTCAGGGTATAGCTCTCGTCTGTCGTTGGTCTAGGGGTATGATTCTATCTGGCCTTGGAATGCCCTGGGTGCCCCTAACAAGATTGGGAGGAAGCAAAAGTGGAGTGAAGCATCTGGGTGACAATGCAGAGCCTGCTTCCACTGCAACCAACAGAATGAACTGGGAAACATATGAGGAACAAATGAGCAGGATATGGAACTCGTGGATTTGGCGCCATGGAAAGAGCCCATGCCAAATCCCGGACGAGCCCTAAGGGCAAAATCTGGTTAATACCAAATTTCTAAGTTGAAGCTCACTTCAGAATCAAGTCCACCCAGATGAATCTAGGCATATTTGTTCACGCTCAAAGTAAAAGAATTGGTAACAGACAATGAAGCCAATCATCTTTTTCTAATTTAATCCAAAAACTGAAGACTTTTTTCTCAGCAGTCGATTTGCGTTTCAGGATATGGCTCTCGTTGGTCGTAGATCTGGGGGTATGATTCTCTCTAGAAAGCTCATATGACTTGATTAAGTCACAGTTACACACTAAGCTTTTTCATTACGATTCCGCTGTCACTTTTGATTGAAATATTCAAGTTCGAATTTTGGTAAAATGTTTTGCGTCAAAAGTATTGTGTCGACCAATGTAATAAGAAAGCTGAAAATGGCAGTGGAGCCATGGAAAGAGCTCATGCCAAACAAACTACTTGACCATTGCCTTTCAAGTCAATGACAGATTGGAGTCACATTTCCTTGATTCAAAATTGCTGCCATCCAGATTTACGTGGCTCGTTGGTCTAGGGGTATGATTCTTGCTTAGGGTGCGAGAGGTGGCGGGTTCAAATCCTGGACGAGCCCCAAGGATGAAATCTGGATAATGCCTAATTTAAAGTTGGCATTAGAATCAATCCGCCCACATGGTGGAATCTAGGCTTATTTGTTCACGCACATAGTAGAAGAATTGGTAATAGGTAATGAAACCAATAAGCTTTATTTTGACATCTTCTCTAAAGTTGAAGAATGGGTAATGGGCAATATAACCATTAAACCTTTCTGATTTAATCCGAAAACTGAAGACTTCACTCTCAGAGGTCGATTTGCGTTTCAGGGTATGGCTCTTGTTTGTCGTTGGTCTAGGGGTATGATTCTATCTGGCCTTGGAATGCCCTGGGTGCCCCTAACAAGATTGGGAGGAAGCAAAGGTGGAGTGAAGCGTCTCGGTGACAATGCAGAGCCTGCTTCCACTGCAACAAACAGAATGAACTGGGAAACATATGAGAAACAAATGAGCAGGATATGGCACTCGTGGATTTGGCGCCATGGAAAGAGCCCAAGCCAAATCCCGGACGAGCCCTAAGGGCAAAATCTGGTTAATACCAAATTTCTAAGTTGAAGCTCACTTCAGAATCAAGTCCACCCAGATGAATCTAGGCATATTTGTTCACGCTCAAAGTAGAAGAATTGGTAACAGACAATGAAGGCAATCATCTTTTTCTAATTTAATCCAAAAACTGAAGACTTTTTTCTCAGCAGTCGATTTGCGTTTCAGGATATGGCTCTCGTTTGTCGTTGGTCTGGGGGTATGATTTTCTCTAGAAAGCTCATATGAGTTGATTAAGTCACAGTTACACACTAAGCTTCTTCATTACGATTCCGCTGTCACTTTTGATTGAAATATTCAAGTTCGAATTTTGGTAAAATGTTTTGCGTCAAAAGTATTGTGTCGTCCAATGTAATCAGAAAGCCGAATCTGGCAGTGGAGCCATGGAAAGAGCCCATGCCAAACAAGCTCCTTGTCCATTCGGGTTCGAATCCCGGATGAGCCCTAAGGGCAAAATCTGGTTAATTCCTAATTTAAAGTTGGCATTAGAAACAAGTCCGCCCACATGGTGGTGTCCAGCTTAATTTGTTCACGCACAAAGTAGAATAATTGGTAATAGGTAATGAAGCCAATAAGCTTTTTCTAATTTAATCCACAAACTGAAGACTTTTGTCTCAGCAGTCGATTTGCGTTTGAACCTATCTGGCCTTGGAAGGCCCTGGGATCCTCTTCTTGCAATTTAGGTGAAATGCCATGTAAGTAACGTGCAACTGTGAATGGTGTAGGGAAATGGTCATTGTGATGGAATCCATTATTTTGACATCTTCTCTAAAGTTGAAGAATGGGTAATGGGCAATATAGCCATTAAACCTTTCTGATTTAATCCGAAAACTGAAGACTTCACTCTCAGAGGTCGATTTGCCTTTCAGGGTATGGCTCTCGTTTGTCGTTGGTCTAGGGGTATGATTCTATCTGGCCTTGGAATGCCCTGGGTGCCCCTAACAAGATTGGGAGGAAGCAAAAGTGGAGTGAAGCGTCTGGGTGACAATGCAGAGCCTGCTTCCACTGCAACCAACAGAATGAACTGGGAAACATATGAGAAACAAATGAGCAGGATATGGCACTCGTGGATTTGGCGCCATGGAAAGAGCCCATGCCAAATCCCGGACGAGCCCTAAGGGCAAAATCTGGTTAATACCAAATTTCTAAGTTGAAGCTCACTTCAGAATCAAGTCCACCAAGATGAATCTAGGCATATTTGTTCACGCTCAAAGTAGAAGAATTGGTAACAGACAATGAAGCCAATCATCTTTTTCTAATTTAATCCAAAAACTTCCATCATCATAAAAAGCCAAAACTTTTATCCAAAACAGGAATCACCCATATAATGTTTTGTTGATGAGGTTATTAGAAGATTATTGTGATAAAAAGGCATACTTTTTATCTTTTTTGCAGATGTTGCTGATACAGAGACCCAGGCTGGGGCAAAGCAGGGAGAGCAGGAGGAGGCTAGGCCTTAGATTTTTTTCTTTTCTTTAAAGTCATCATATTATGTTAATTTTCAGGTTCATAATTGTATTTCACTCAGGAGAGACTTCGTTGCAGATATGCAAAGATTTATTGTACATATGCATGATTTAAAATGTACAGTCTTTGGAGATTAGACTCCATCGTTATTTAAAAAATAAAATTGTTTTAAATGGATAGAAAGCCGAAAGATAATCCCCCGATGGAGTCTAGACACTGATGGTGGCGTGAGGAGCCTGGAAACCAAAACCGAAACGCCGTCGGTAGTGGCCTGCCGGATGAGCCGTGTTTGATGAAGACCGGAGGAGCAAGGGGAGGAGGGTTGTGCTCTTATCCTGAAATGACAACTGAGCAGCAGCGAGAGACGGGTTTAAACAGGGATGTCATGCAGTGATTGGCTTGTGATTTTCATGGCTGCTTCTGATTGGCTAAGATAAGGTGAACACCTCTACAGCTGATCCGTTTAGAGAAGAGAGAGAGAGAGAGAGTGATTATGTTTTAGAAGTCTTCCTGAAAGAATTTGCGCTGAGTAAATAAAGCCTGAACGTAAAAACCAAAGCAGCACAAATGTTACTTTTAACGACACAAATCAGCACAAACGTAGCACAAACAATTGAGACCATTTTGGGGAGATTCGGACATTAATTGGGGGCTGGGTGACGTCACGTGTGTAACCTATAAAGCGTTATAACTTAAAAAAACATAGTAGCACAAATGTTTTTTTTAACAGCACCAATCCGCACAAATGTAACACAAATGATTGAGACCATTTTGGGGAGATTTGGACATTAATGGGGGGCTGGGTGATGTCACTGGCCAGAAAATGTAAATTACTTAAAACCCTTAACAGCACAAACGATAATTTTTATGGCACAAACGTAGCACAAACGAATAGCAGTGTTTTTAATAATTTTTGGATGACATGGAGTGCCAGCTTCACACAGGTTGTATGAGCCCATTTTGTGCATTTAACAATCTGCTATACTGACTTTTAAGTAGGTCTAGTTGACTATGTTTTCAGAGTCTTACTAAAGAGAAAACATCTACAAGGCAATATAAGAACACAACAGAAAGAGAGAGAGAAGAATAAAAAAGAAAGAAACGAACTATGACTCTTATGGGGAGCCTAGCCAATCTGCAGCCCACATAATATCAGAACATGTCAACAGGTTGTGTGGCTAGTGACGCTAACGGCGCTATTAATTGTCATTTCGTTCTTAAGGAGCCTTCCATCTACGAAACAGTATATTATGACGATCGGGCTGAGTTTTACAGACAGACATTATCTAGATTTATTGGAAAAACAGAAGATTGAGAAAGGTAGCTTTTACGTTAGCTTTTTCATAGTGCACTCCGTCATTCATTGATGTTGTCAGCCTCAAAATACTTGACGTGTTTACATCAAGCCATGTCATTTAGCCTAGTGGTACTTGCGTGGGGATCAAGTCACTTTCTTCTGGTTGAAAAATTCTTGCAAGCAAATTCGTCAAAACTCAAACACTTATTTATCTACTACTAAATATCTGTATATTGTAAGGGGTGTCATTTTTTTCGCAATGACCCAAACGGCTTGGCCCTTACTACACAGACTGCCTTGCTTGTCCTGACTGAAAAACAATATAGCCTATGAGCTAGATGACTTAATCTTGTCCAATACAACACCTACTGATTAACACGATATGTCACATTGACAAAATTCAGCACATTTAATTTCTTGACAAGCATGTTGTGTATAGTACCAAAAGTTTAACACAAACTTAGACAGTTAAAATAAGTTTTTTTAATGACTAATGTTAACCCTTTGAGTTGCTAACATTTTGACCTTGCTAATTAACGTTAGCTAACTGCCGACACATATGGCGGGAGAATCGTTGTATGTAAATTGTTGTATGGATAATGTAATGTATCCCTCTATCCAATTGCTGTATCTTCTCAATAATACAGCTCTGGGTATTCGGTATCCCTCTGCCCATTTTTCGACATCAGTTGTTGTGAAGTGTAACTGACTACCGTTATTTCCGGGTTCTCCCACCTCAGCCTTGGTTTGGATTTCAAAATGGCGTTGCGTGACATCAGCGACCTTTTCTAAACTACTGCTGGTTCTGTGGTGTTGCTGCTTCAAAAATAATGCCTGCATTGCGCCATAGAGGCATCAATAGGCGATATGCACAGGCGAGCATGACGTATTTCCGGTTAAATCTCAGGATGGATGTAAACTTCCGGTTATCGTAGAATGCTGTGCTACCGTATCAAAACATCCAAAACTGTTCATTTTCGTCGTTGTTGTGTTGTTTATGTTAATGTTTTAACTTGAAATACTTCGTCTTGACTAATAACGCAATGAATAAACATATGAAAGTGTCCTTTCAAAGACCGGATGGCAGCTCTTCCAGCCACCACTGCTGTGTGCCGCAATGTAATGTCTGCAAGGTGCAATTGTTCTGTTAGTTTTTTTACTTTTCCAAAAGACAATGAATTAAACGGTGGGTGATTAACATCTGACGAGACAACTTTCTTACAACGAACACACGAGTCTGCAGCCGACACTTTAAAAAAAAAAAAAAAAATGCAGTGTTAACATTGTCGCATGTAGCTACATGCTAACGGAAGAAAAATATGTCATCTTGGCTGCCAATGTCGTTAAATTGTCCCCAATTCACATTACTCCTGAAACATTTTCTGTTGATGTAGTATTTGGTTTAAAAGCCTTTATTTTGACTGTAGAAATTGCTGCTATATTCTATTAGTGTCCACTGCTAACTATAGTAGCTACATGCTAACGGCAGTAAAAAATTTCATCTTGGCTGCCAATGTTAAATTCTCCCCAATTCCGGGTCGCATTCCTGCTGAAACATGTCTGATTGGGTAGTGTTTGGTTAAGAACCCTTTATTTATTTTTGACGTTAGAAAGTGCTGCTTCATTCCACTACAATCTATCATTAGCATACTCCTAGCTAACTATTATGAAGCTGCATGCTAACGCGTCCAGTGTTGGGGAAGTTACTTTTAAAAAGTAGCGTTTGCTCGTTACTCGTTACTTCTTAAAAAAGTAATCCGTTACTTTACTTAGTTACCCCCTATGGAAAGTAACTTTTTACTTTACTCGTCACGTTTACGTTACTTTTAAAAGCAGGGGTCTCTGGCAGAGACTGAAGTTAATTATCCAAAAACTATCTTTGACCATAAAACCAATCTATGGTTTATCAGTGAAGTGTCTGAACTACACTGCAGACTGGATTCTCTACTCACAGAGTGACCGCTGATTCATTATGAACGAGTCCTTGCGTGTCCGTGCAACCAACACAAGTCCACAGCGGTCCGCTGTGTGTACGTATGAGGCCATCTCCACTGCATCCATCTGTGAGGTTGTCAGCTTTGTGTCTGCCTGGCTCAGAACGCCATCCAGCAAAATGCCACAAAGCTTATAATGCTTTCAAAAGTTAGCTTTGGCTGCTTCTCACTTGCCATGATTACTCTGCTACCAGACAGCCTCTGTCACGTCCCATGTGGAGTTTGTGAGCGCGCGGCTGAGAAGGCAGTATCACTGTCAAATCTGTCCCTGGGAAAAGTAACGTTGCGCTGAATTGAAAAAGGAACTACGTTTCGTTACCAAATTTTCAGTAGTAGCGCGTTACACTGCTTTTTACCCGAAAAAGTTGTTACGTTACTATACCACGTTACTTTAAACACTGAATGCGATATAGCTGTAAAAGCCTTTATTGGTGATTTTTCACGGTAGCAGCGGAGTATATAGCAGCGGAGTATATATAGCTATATGCTGTATGTAAATAGCAGGACTTTGTACCGTGAAAAATCACCAATAAAGGATTCTAAACTAAATACTACACAACCAGATTTAATGCTGTAATCTTAGCATTGGCTAAGATTACAGCTATATCGCGTTAGCATGCAGCTACATAATAGTTAGCTAGGAGTATGCTGGCCTCTCACAGAGATCTCCTTTGTAGCCCTGTTTTTAAATGGAATGAAAAAAATAAAACATTGACCAAACGTATAGTCGCGCACCCTACACGCACAGGCTCAAGACAGCCAGAGCAAGCGCTTCTCAAGGCTCAACTTCGGTAAAGTTAGATAGATATTCACAGATTCGATCAATTACGCTACAGCGAAATGTTATTAAATCACAAACTACGCATCTTTCCCACCGTAGTAAGGTAAACAACGAGCTACAAACAATTTTTTTTATCAAAACAAGCCGTCATCCAACCTGGAGAAATAACATTGGTCTCTACGAGCAGCCAGCGGTGAGACGGCAGTAAGAAGAGTGCTTAGGGAATGTCTACAAACTACAACACCGAAAAGAGATACAACAAAAATATTTATTAATTTAATGATTAAATAAGGAAGTGTTTCCAAACTTGCTTCAATTATAACTTGTCTCATGCTGGTTGCACTACAGCACTTACCCTTCAATAATAAGCATATTCATAATTTTGGGGAATATGTTTTGCCAAAAACATTTAATATTTTAATAATTAAATAGAGTTGTGTCTCTAAACTTACCTCACATATAATTTGTCTTCTGTTGGTTATACTACAGCACTTACTTTTCAAAAATAGGCATATGCTTAATTTTGGGGAATATTTCTTGCCAACATTTTTTTAATATATGTCATAATTACAGAGAGTCGTGTCTCCAAAACTACTCCACACATAGAAGTCCCCCTGCTGGTTGCACTACAGCACTTACCATTCAAAAATACGCATAATCATAATTTTGGGGAATATGTTTTGACAAAAACATTTAATATTTATTTATTTATTTATTTTTATTTATTTATCTTGAACAATCAACAACGTTGCAAGACATTAAAAAATATAAAATAAAACACAAACAATCACAATCTAACAACAAAATATAAAATATAAAAGAGATTAGTTCGAGAAAGAGCAGGCGGAAGCAAATAGCTTATTTGGTCCTGCCCCTTATTTCACAAAATCATATTATAAAGACTTCTATTTACACATGCAAAATGGAGTAGGAAGAAGTAAAACTTTTAATAATTAAATAGAGTTGTGTCTCTAAACTTACCTCACACATAATTAGTGTTCTGCTGGTTGTTCTACATCACTACTTTTAAAAATAGGCAAATGCATAATATAATATAATATTTTTTGCCATAACATTTTTATTTCATATATGTCATAATTACAAAGAGGAATGTCTCCAAAACTACTCCACACATAGAACCCCCCCCCCCCCCCCCCCCCCCTGGTTGTCTAGACTTTTTTCTAAGCAGTCGATTTGCATTTCAGGGTATGGCTCTCGTTTGTCGATGGTCTGATTCTCGCTAGAAAGCTCATATGAGTTGATTAAGTCACCTAGATTGTGTAGACCGGGCCACCACCGATCATCCAAGGAGGAGGAGGACGAGGAGCAGGGGACTGAGGAGGACAGGTTTGAGACAGGAGACATGAAAGGCGGGATGAACTCTACGGGACTTAGGTAGTTTCAACCGAACCACTGCAGGATTGATGACCTTCTCCACCGTGAACGGGCCGATGTACTTAGGGTTCCTAGACTCCGTCCGCAGTGGAAGATCCCGGGTCGCCAGCCAGACCTTGTCCACCACAAAATATGAGGGTGCAGGGGAACGGTGACGGTTGACTTGGTGCTAATACTGGTTGGACACTCTCAGGAGGTTAGCCCTGGCGCGACGCCAGGGCTTGGACAGAGGGAACAGTGATATCCTTCTCCTGAGAGGAGAACAAGGGGGGTTGATAGCCATAAAGACACTGGAAGGGTGACATCCCAGTGGCGGATGTCGGGAGTGTGTTGTGAGCATATTCCACCCAAGGCAACTGAGAGGACCAGGAGGCGGGATTAGAGGAGGCCAGACAGCGAAGCGTTGACTCCATCTTCTGGAATCTTCTGGGGGTGGAATCCTGACGTGAGACTGACAGTAGCACCCATGGCAAGACAAAAAGCTTTCCAGACAGCCGAGGTGAATTGGGGACCACGGTCGGAGACAATGTCCGTGGGGAGCGCGTGGATTCTAAAAACTTCCTTGACCAGGATCACCGCAGTCTCGGTTGTAGTAGGTAGTTTAGGGAGGGGCAGGAAGTGTGCAAATTTACTGACTCTGTCCACCACCGTCAGAATAACCATGCATCCAGAGTCAGGTGAGACCAGGGCCTTGCTCCAATCTCCTCCGTCTTAGAGAAGACCCTGGACAGAGCGTCAGCTTTGCCATTCCGCGAGCCTGGACGAAAGGTGAGAGAGAAAAAAATCCAAAAAATAAGGCCCACCTGGCTTGACGGGAGTTGAGGCGTCTGGCAGCTGCACGTATGCAAGGTTCTTGTGGTCAGTCCAAACGATGAACGGCTGAACAGCCCCCTCCAGTCAGTGGCGCCACTCCTCCAAGGTGAGTTTGACGGCGAGTAGCACCCGGTTCCCCACGTCGTAGTTCCTTTCAGCTGGTGGGAGGAGTCGTGAAAGGAAAGCACATGGATGAAGCTTATTATTAGTAGAGCTGCGCTGGGACAGGATGGTGCCAACTCCCACATCTGAAGCGTCCACTTCCACAACGAACTGACGGGAGGAGTCTGGTTCTGTGAGGATGGGAGCATTGTTGAACCGGTTCTTTAATTATATTTATTATAGCTGATGATGTCTCAGAAATCATCAGCTATGCTAACAAACTGAATGAAATCAAGTTTACATAGGTTTACATTTACCTTCTTGGTAGAGTCCAGTTTCAAGATTCGAGAACGTTGAAGTGATGACACCCTTCGATTCGTCAAAGTGACTGAGAATGTCGTTGGCATTAGACAAAAAATCCTCGAAGCGAAATTCTTTGCCTCGAAGCTTCGTTAAGTCAATGTAATTAAGGTTGTACGGCTCACTGTGTTTCCGCACAGAGGATAATTACTAGCGCACACAACAGTTTGACGCTTCTGTGGACACAAGACCGTTTATATACTGTCTATGCATGAGACTGACGGCCCAGATTACAAATGAACGTAAATAGCGAGGGTCTAAAAAAACGATGGCGAGAGAAAACAACAGAAAGTTTGGGATCATTTTACGCTGCAAACATGCTGCTACATCATCTCTGTAGAAAACATCCAGTCTACTCATCCATTCCACGGAGCGACCCCGACACCAGGTAGCTAACTAACGTCTGCTGCTCTCGTCCACCTTGCTGTTTTACACGACTAGCCTACAGCATGCTACTCTACAAATAGCAATGTTTTATCAACAAGCTAAAACGAGAGCTGTCGGTTTGTAGTCTAACTGTTTATTAGTTTACTACTAATCGTTGGAAACTTAGCTGCTGCCAGAGACAAACCGGCTCCTCCCCCCAGCATAGCCACTTAATATGCACGTGAATGACGTTATCATGCCAGTGATGTCTGCATTCTTTATTCTTTCTCCTCACTCAGTATTAGCCTTCTTAAAATGTGTCTCCAGTGTAGATGAATAGCCCTGCTGTAAGCTTTGTACAGTCACATTTACCTGGACTTAGTGAACAGCTCTTTTGCATATCCAGTGCAAAGAGCCAGAGGCAAGAAGGGGAAGGGGGTGAAAAAGATTAACATTTGGGCCACCAAAAATGTACTTGGAATTTGCCAATAAAAAATTATAAAAAACTGTCTTTTGTATATATACAAAAGACCTTTCTTTTTTTTTTTTTGTACACAGCAATAATAAATATTTACTATTGCTGTTTACTAAGTATTTCTTACTTAGTATTTCTTATCCGATTACTCGATTAATCGATGGAATAATCGGTACTCGATTACTAAAATAATCGATAGCTGCAGCTCTAGTTGGCATGAATCTCAAACCACTGGGCCAGGGGCAGGGGACTGAACGGTGGTGGCGGCTGATACACAGCTTCAGACTGGGTGAGGACACCGGACTTTTTGTGTAGTCGATGGTCCGCCTAGCCCACTCCTCCAATCAAGGTCAATTACCTCCCTGACTTTAGTGTAAATGCCAGAATGGTGCACCGTCCTATTACACTGGGTGCATTTCAGAGGGATGCCCCCCATCCGCATTGGAGCCCACAGGAACATCCGCTGGTGAAAATAATTATGTGGATCAGGAGGTGAGATGGATTTGGTGGGGCTGGGGGGATGAAACCAGTTCTGAGACAGGTTTTTTTTAGCTGTCCAGTACTATCATATAAGATGTGGGCGACTGCTTTGGTAGAAAACTCACCCAGTTTACCTCAGGAGGCTGCAGAGTGAGTGGGTGTTGTGGTGGTGCTGGTGTCGTCTCTTGGGCTATGGGAGTGGTAGGAGCAGCAACATCTGGACAGGTCAAAAGGTGACATTCCTCTAGGTACTGTGACAATCCAACAGTCCCCCATGCCTTTGCACCACACTGCTCACACGGCTCCTGGACGTGGTAGTCTGATAGGTGCTGTGTGTAGTCCTCGCACATCACCTCCCGACTACACAGCGAGCACGTGACAGACTTCCCCTCGCTCATCCTGCACAGAGCCGGAGCTTTCTGACCTACACCTGTCTTTGGTCCTGGAACTTTAACAGCATTCCCAGCTGTTGCACTGGCCTGAGAACCTGTAGCTGCTGCACCTGCACTGGCCTGTAAACTCTCATTTGTTCCAGCTGCAGCACTGGCCTGTGGAGCACTCAGCTGACCTGCACTGGATGCTGCTGTCCCTGCCTTCTCTGCTGACTGGGGGAAAAAATGGGTTAACATTTGAAGTACATTTCTCCTAAATATAACAATACTCTGCACCCAAATAATTACATACTCACACTGTTTAACACTGAAAGAAACAAACAATAGAACTGAGGAGAAACCATTTTTCATTGCATTTTCCAGTATATTTGCATCACATCACAGGTTTAATGATTCAATGGCATCGCTTACCTGGTGGTATCCACACTTGCAGGGGATCCTTTTTCCAAATATGTCTTGTTTGGGGACAGTAGTTTGACCTTTCAGGGGGGTCAGAGGACAATCATTAATCCACTGCATTACCGCCCTTCATCTCCTTGCCCCCGGCCTCTTGCCAGTTCTAAATTTGTACTGCTGTATCTTAGTTGCAGTGCTCTGTTGCCGATGTGTGAAGCAGAAACTTCGCTGGACACTGTTCTTGATTATAAAAGATTTATTACATCAGAGATCAGCATCCATTACAAACTCCTGCAGAGAGCTTGGAGAGTAGTTACATGGCCGAAATGTACTCTCTATCTGGCTCTAAAAACTCATAGCTTATATTGGGTGTGTTTAGGTAACATGTTAGATAACATGGTACATTTAAGTTGACATAGCATAGGTTAGTGTCCTCTTCGGGGGGCTCCCTGGACATACATTTAGTTCGTTAACCCCTCAGCATCCAATCCTAGACGACCTTTTGAACATCCCAGCAAGATCACATCACTAAGAGGTTAATCATTACTCCCTGTACTGCCACAGTGCCCATGATGAACATTCTTATTATGACTCAGCACATTTGAGCTTTAAACAGACATTAAACCCATAAATCCATCAGATACTACATATTCCCCCCTTCGGGATTTAATAAAGTCTCGAAAACATGTTTAAAATTAAACCGAAGAACAATTTCTCCAACCCATGTTCCCTGCATTATGATTTCAACAACATAACTTTATGGCGTGTGAGAGCGAAAAACCCGTCTGGCAGCTTTCTTTCCAAATAGCCATCAAAACATCTGAGACAGGAAAATTCCCTCACGGCCCCTCTGCCCTAGGCGACCACACACTGTACTCCAATTCAATTACAAGTCATTATCAATTTCTTTAGAGATATGGTTTAAGCAAATACATGTGAAAACCTCAGAAAATGAAATAAAATAAAAAAATGTCCAAATTCAGGCAGGTCAACCCAGCCGAAAAAGGACTTCTCGCCCTGCCTAGACCCCATTTCCCTAACCGTCAAAAAAGAAAAAACATCTGAGGTCCTCATATATTCACTCCATGACAGAAAACATCTTTCTTCAAACAATGAATGCAAGAATATGATACAAAGTATGTGTTACTCATGCAAACATGTATATATATATCAGACAAACACAGGAATGTAGTGCAGTGTTGATGATGTATGAAATCACACCATCCTTGTTCAAAGTTCTCAGTCCATTTTTATTGTCCATATTTGTATCAGTATCCCCTCTGCACATTCTCCCATATGCTCTAGAAGAAAAGAGAACACCAACCAGTATCTTTTGCAAAACACCACATGGAAATTAAAACAAATAATATGAATTAAAACAAATAATATAAATCACATTCCGTTATTAATCACATTCCATTTTCCCCCCTTTGATTAATGAGAAAACACTAAATATCACTACAATATTCAAAGAAATGTGAAAATCATGGCAAACTCAGATATTCAAAATGGATATCTTTCCATAAATACTCATAGACTGATGCTCAAATGATAGGATTCAAGATTACAAAATTGTGCATTATCTCTCTACACCAGGGGTATTCAATGTTTGTTTTTTTTTTAGGCCAAGGACTCCTTAACTGAAAGAGAGACAGAGCAGGGAACCCCTACTACATATGTTGTATAAAATGAAGTTGCATATTAAACTGAGCCTACAATAACGTGTGGGCAGCCTAAAACCTTTATAACTTTTTTGCATAAAATACTAAGCTATTAAAATAGCCTAATAATTGTTGGCACGATTTTATAAAGCATGTTCTATGTTAAAACATACATGTGGCTCAGTAAATCCTTAGAACGAACCATGTCTGGGGGTGGATATCTAAGTGACTACCTTACCTATAGGCCAGTAAGCCTATCATCAGTGGGGATTTATATTTGCTAATAAAATGTTAGATTCATGTTAAGACTTTTTAATTTTTGAAAAAACTTCAAGATTTTGCAGTAATTTGCATTGACTCTGAGGACCCCATAGGGGTCCCGGACCCCCTGTTGAAGATCCCTGCTCTACACCCTACTTCCAGAACTAGGATCAGTTTGAGCTGTATCAAATGCTTCCCTCCTTCGCAACACGAACTAACCCATATGCTTCCTAAATCCCTAAACGCAAAAAGCATACAGTAAAAACATAATCCATAATAAAAAATTAAACCAAACCCTCATTTTAAATTAAACCTCCAATTCCCTCTTTGCCGACCATTGATAGTCAGCAACAAAAGTTATGTCATTTAAAAAATAAGTCTTATCCTGATGCATCAATCACACCTTCAACAAATTAAATCAAACAAATTAACATAAACATCCCTTTTTTTTAAACACGTGTGTATGTAGCCAGTTGGGGATTAGAGAAGACCAAATTCATTTGAAGAGCCAATACTAAAATATATCTGTGATTGGGAGTTGTCTTATCTTATCTCACATTATCACTGCTACTGTTTTCATGCACTCCACATGGTCCTAATGACACTTGTGATACACCTTGTCCTTCTTTTTTTTTTAAAGATGAAGGTGCATTTACAAACTACATCTAAAAACAGTTTACTGATGTTAATGTCAGGCTATTTTTACTAATAGTCACACAATTGTTCTAAGCTTATTTTTAACGAAATTCTGAGAACAGCACTCTCAATCTGCTGTTTGTAACAACTTTACATCAGTCCAATTCAAATTTGTACCTGAGATCACTTCCCAATAAATTATCTGGGCAGCACTCAAATAATAGAAGCATGTTCAAAAGTTATTTGTCATTAGAAAGTCATTAGAGCACAAAAATAAAACAGTGAAATGTTCCTTTAACATTTCCTGACACACCAGCTGAAGTAACATATTTGTCACTAGTCTTTTTAGAAGCTGCCACAGGAAAGTCAGTACAAATTTAACAGAATGTATATCACCAGGTACTGACAAAATTTAAGATTTTCATACCAAGTTGCTTACTTTTAGAGGCATGTCTTAACCCTTCATATAGGTGTGTTCACATAGGAGTAACTCTATTTTAAAGTAGAAATAATTACTTGTTTAGAGTATGTGTTTTTTCAAAATGTGTGCTTGTCGGTGCATTACCTCCTTTTTATGTGTCGATGCGTCGATGCGTCAGAGCAAATCCGGTCTCTCACACCCCTCCTTCTCTGGTCAGTCTGCTGATATCAACGCTCATCTGTGGAGATCTGTACCAACTTGTGATTGTCCTTGTCCTTGAGCCCAATTGTTGGATCTCTTTCCGGCCCTGATGACACCCCCCTTTCAGATCTTCTGGGCATCTCTAGAATCCTGGCTCCGGGCTCCTGTAATGGTTCACCGGTCCTCCAAATGACCTCGACTGGCCCCTGAATCCTCCTTTGTAATTTCCTCTAGAGTTCCCTCTTGGCCTATTACAACTACGGGCAAAGTGTCCATCCTGTCCACACTTAAAACACGCTTGTGGAGATTGCATAATGTACGGATTACATCTTCCTCCTCTTCCTCTGCCTAACCTTCCTCGTCCTCTTCCTCTCCAATTCTGTATCTGTCCAAAAACTGGCTGTGGATATATAACAACTGGAACCACTAGTGATGGTTGGCTAGGCTGAAATTGTGGTGGTGACTGTTGTTTTGGTGAACACTGATTCTTGTCCTTCTTCTTATTCTCCACCAGTTGTATTTGATTGAGTTTTCTGGGAGTTTCTCGGTCTTGTTCTTTCTGGCCATTTCTATATAGCTCCACTTGATGGACTATATGACCTGTATAGACAGTTTTTTCCATGCTTCCAAGTCCCACCACTTCTGCTAGTTTACTCCTTACTAGTAGGGGCAGCCCCTTCTGTAGTTTGGCTCGCAAAATTGACTGCTCCATTTGGTTCACATCTGGGTCTTTTCCTGTAATATTTCTCCATACTTGGTGAGCTCTCGACACATAAGCTCTTGGATTCTCTTATTGTCCCAGTGGCTCAATCAGAATATTGTCAGGATGCTCATTTGTTGGAAACGCATCTCTCAGTGCTCTCCACAATCGACCTCTACTTGCAGCCAACAACTCAGGATCATTCACAGCAGTCCCCACATATCGATTCAGTCTAGCTTTCTGTAGAATTTCTTCCATAGTCGGAATCCCAATGAGATTAGCCAAAAGTCTCTTAATATCTCTCATGGCATACTGTGTTCCCGTCAACATTTCTTCCAACTTTACAATCCAAGGATGTGCTCTATCTTGAAGAATAGGCAACTTATCAAGAATATCTGATGTATCGGCATTCTGCAAAGGTTTATACTCCAAATTCTGTTCTCAAATGATCACTGGAAGCATCTTCTTTCTTGTGCCCCTTTTTCCTGAGCGCAATGTATACTTCCTCTCCAATTTTTGGGATCCTTTTTTCAACAATTTGTCCCTCTGAATCTTCAGCTTCTCGAATTGCTCTTCCAATCGCTCCATGTTTCTTTCAATCTCTTCTATGCTAGACGCTGCAGGATAAAATCCTGTAGCTCCTCTACTCTCCAAATCTTCATCGCGGTCTCCATCTTCGATTTCATCAGAGGTCTGATCTCTTGTATCTTTTTGTTTCCTCCATTTTTCATCACCTCTTTTTTCCGCTCTGGCCAGCCTCTGTCTGATCACAGGATCATATCCACCTATGATCTTTTCTGAATCACTCTGATCATCATCATCATCAACTTCCGTCCTCTTGTCCTTCAGTCTACCCTTAGTTACCAGGTGTTTCATTTTCGTCTTACTTTTGGAGCTTGGATTCATTTTTATAGTTGTTTCAGCTTGTCCTCTCTCTATAATTAGTTCATCTGTGAATGTTTCACCAAAGTACTTTGTAGGCATGTGTAACGTTGCTTCTTTAATGTCAGTCTCTGATCATGCCCTGAAAACCATCTGAGTGTCCACTTCAACCACTCAATCATGGACAGTTGTAAATCTGTCGCCCCTCCTTCTCTGCTGCTCCAGCTCCAGATGCTTCCTGGTGCAAGTGTGTGGGGGATGGGGCCAAAGTTGCCTACAGAATGGAACGCTGAATACTGTGTCTGTTGGATTGAGCTGATGTAGTTCAGGGTCTGGTACTGTCCGTCTCCGGTTCTGCAGCTTGTAGGGGGAGTGAGACAGGTCCGCTCTGACATCCATCGAGGCACACTAAATAAACACAAAACACAACACCTCCAAGAAGCATTACTTATACTTTAATCATACTCATTTTAGTTTTCTTGATTATCTTTCTAACCTATGACATCATTGATTCAAAAATGTTGCTCCATGAATTTTACCTAAGTAAGAAAAGTATCATAAAACATGTACTTCAAGTACTAAAAGTAACAACACAAAAAAGTCCCCACATTTTTAAACTGGAAATGATTACAGTAGTTCTATCAATCAACTAAGTATTTAAGCAACTAATCATTTCCACCAAACTTGTATTTTTATTATTGTAGACTTAACTTTCCCTTAAAGCCATGCCCTTTTCTTCCCATTGTCTCATAAAACTTTCTTTTCCCTTTCTACAGCATACACTTACCATCTTCTCTCAACTTTCCTGACTATCTTTTGTAACAATTGTTACCCATTTAATATACAAAGTATATGGATAAACTCAGTCTAATGTTTCATTAGGATTTAATTAACTCGCTGTTTCTTCACAGAAATCGGATTCATTCATTCTGTTTCCTACCTTCACAAATGTCACTCTTTTACTTGGTACAATGACATTACCAAAAACCAAAAAAAACAAAAAAAACCAAGGAGAATAACTAAAAATAACTCAAGCTTATCCTTGGTAAATTCTCCCAGAAGACCAGCTGTCTTCTCCATTTTTTCCCAACAGACCACATTTATAACACCACAGGACAAAGTAGCCTACAAGCAGTACCACATAACACAAGACATAAAACACAAATCTACGTTTTTTAACTGTAATGAACAGAATAGCTTTCCTTACAATAACTAAATCCCTGGTCTCAACCAAACCATATATATATATATATATATATATATATATATATATATATATATATATATATATATATATATATATATATATATATGTGGGATATATATACAGTTCATCACACATACAGCTAGAAATGAATAAACAGCGCTCGCAACAAAAACACATGAAACTAGATGAAAATTCATAGCAACATCACGACACACAAACAGCATTTCACTCTGGATCATTTTTTCTTAATGAGCTCATTCACACTATTTTCCTAAAAGCATGCTTCGCCACCGTTTCTCCTTATTTCCTTTATCTTTCCTAAATTTTTGTCGCCTTCTGAGATGTAGATTTCAATGAGAGACCACCAACATGAATCATCAATCATGTGAGAGTATATACAGAATTTTTGTCCTACAAACTCCCAGCGTCTTGGAAACTACAGGTTTCCAAGAGCGGACCTTGAAACGTACCTAGTGAATTTTTCAAGGATTTATCGGCCCATCTTAAAAGTGGCCTCAGGAGGTCGTTCAGCTCCTTGACGGCTTTATTCCTCATTAACGGCGTCCTAAGTTATCCTTATTTCTCTAATATCCTTATTCCTCTTATTTTTTCCTTTTTTTTTATTTAAGCCAAATTTCCCTGGCCAGGGTTGTCAATTCTGTTTTTCCTTTAATCCAATTAGACTATCCCTTAAAGCTTTTTTCATGTTATATGCATCTAATTTACCTTGTCTTACCGTTTAAGAAGAAAAACGGCCCTCTCTTCATTAAAACTTGCACAGTTATAAATCTCACCGTCCCGTTACTTTAGCTTATCCTACATATATTCCTTTAAAGCCTTTGCTTTATTTCCTTTCCTCTATTTCTCATATATTCCTTAATCCTTTGTTTTATTTTCCTTTTTCTCTATTTCTCTAACTTCCTTAAGCCTTTGCTTTATTTTCCTTTTTCTCTATTTCTCTAACTTCCTTAAGCTTTTGCTTTATTTTCCTTTTATTCCCCCCTTGTTGCAACGCAAATAAATTTAGAACGAAGTCTCCACTCACACAGCGACACAGCAGCTGCCCACCCACACAAAGTCTTTTACGGTGTGATCAGATAGCATACATACACAGCAGCAACAAACGAAATCAGCGCCCAAAGCAGTGAGAAAATGCTCACTCGTAGTATCTTGCCAAATGCGGGCGCTGAGTCGCTGAAGCAGCCGGGATGCAGTCAAATCACAGCTCGTCCTGAGGTCATGATGCCAAGTTTAGTTGTATCTTAGTTGCAGTGCTGCGTTGCCGATGTGTGAAGGAGAAACTTTGCTGGACACTGTTCTTGATTATGAAAGATTTATTACACAACATTAACAGACCAAACAAACAAACGGCTAGCTTACGTTACCCTACCTAAAAACGGTTCACATCTAGTCTAATAATTAACCTTACACAAATAAATGTCGTAGTACAATCCAAATGTGTTAATGTAACAGAAAAAAGAGACTAAATGTATTGCAGTTTAATTAGAAAAGTTCACAACGGCGGTCATCTTAACGTATGGGGATAACGATACGTTACCCTTTTAACATCGTTTCCCACGTTAATCTAAAGGAGCTAGCAAAACCTACTGTCTCATAGATTTAAACATTCACCCTAAAGTCTATTATTGTCATAACATACCTGAGCGCCGAGAAAAGTCTCTCTGTCTCTGAAAAGTTTGTAAACTGTGACTAAACGGTGGCCATCCAATCAGCGACGAGATTCGCATGACAACCTTACGCTGTATGATGGCTAAGGTCACTCACCAATTAGACAACCATGCCTCGAGACAACAGTTGTTGATTGGATGCATCGCAACATTGTTTCTTAGGAACTGTGTTAGCAATGTTCCGATCTGTGTTAGGACCTCGTTTGGATATGTTAGCACTTGTCAGGAATAGTTAGGAATTGTTAGGAGAGCGTTAGGAATAGTTAGGAGATCGTTAGGATGTGTTCGGCCACAACAACTCAAAAAGTGGTGAAATACGAAGTGTGGGGCTTATGGGAAAATTGACTGTGATTTTAGCATTGTTTGCCATTAATGCAAGGAAGTCACGGCAACCCACAACAATGTGCTATACAAATTTGCTCAAATGATCGGATCCTTCTCTATTGCTTAGTAAAGCAGGACATCGGTAAAGTGCACAGAGATGTTAGACACTTGGTAAGTTAATATTCCACTGTGTTGACTTTGTAGTACTTATTGCATTCTTTCATTTCCTCTGATAGTATAATATATTTTGCCTCTCTATTACAGACTGTACCATAATACCCGCTGGAGATTGAACCCAGGGCCTCATACATGCAAAGCATGCACTCTTCCACTGAGCTACATCCACGTAAGGTTTTGAGATATTTTGGACTTTTTTCTGGGATCTCAGAATAAAAGAAGAAACCTGGGTAAAACATGTAATGTCAGTGTTGTATATGGCTTTAAAACCAGTAAATGCAACTGCGGTGGCTGGAAATCATACCTGGGCAAAATGCGTGCACTGCAATGCCGTCAATCATAGTGGAAAAGTAGCACATTTGTTGCCTTTCTGCTTACTTCTTGACAAATAAAGCATGCAACAGTATAAAATCACAGGAAGAAATTGACTGCGATGGCTGGGAATCGAACCCAGGTCAACTTCTTGGAAGGCCGCTACAGTGGGGCAAAAAACTATTTAGTCAGCCACCAATTGTGCAAGTTCTCCAACTTAAAAAGTTGAGAGAGGCCTGTAATTTTCATCATAGGTACATTTCAACTATGAGAGACAAAATGAGAAAAGATATCCAGAAAATCACATTGTAGTATTTTTAATGAATTTATTGGTAAATTCCTCGCTAAAATAAGTATTTGGTCACCTACAAACAAGCAAGATTTCTGGCTCTCACAGACCTGTAACTTCTTCTTTAAGAGGCTCCTCTGTCCTCCACTCGTTACCTGTATTAATGGTACCTGTTTGAACTTGTTATCAGTATAAAAGACACCTGTCCACAACCTCAAACAGTCACACTCCAAACTCCATTATGGCGAAGACCAAAGAGCTGTCAAAGGACACCAGAAACAAAATTGTATACCTGCACCAGGCTGGGAAGACTGAATCTGCAATAGGTAAGCAGTTTGGTGTGAAGAAATCAACTGTGGGAGCAATTATAAGAAAATGGAAGACATACAAGACCACTGATAATCTCCCTCGATCCAGGGCTCCATGCAAGATCTCACCCCGTGGGGTCAAAATGATCACAAGAACGGTGAGCAAAAATCCCAGAACCACATGGGGGGACCTACTGAATGACCTGCAGAGAGCTGGGACCAAAGTAACAAAGGCTACCATCAGTTACACACCACGCCGCCAGGGACTCAAATCCTGCAGTGCCAGTCGTGTCGCCCTGCTTAAGCCAGTACATGTCCTGGCCCGTCTAAGGTTTGCTAGAGAGCATTTGGATGACGCAGAAGAGGACTGGGAGAATATCATATGGTCAGATGAAACCAAAATAGAACTTTTTGGTAAAAACTCAACTCGTTGTGTCTGAAAGAGAAAGAATGCTGAGTTGCATCCAAAGAACACCATACCTACTGTGAAGCATGGGGGTGGAAACAGCATGCTTTGGGGCTGTTTTTCTGCAAAAGGACCAGGACGACTGATCCGTGTAAAGGAAAGAATGAATGGGGCCATGTATCGTGGGATTTTGAGTGAAAACCTCCTTCCATCAGCAAGGGCATTGAAGATGAAACATGGCTGGGTCTTTCAGCATGATAATGATCCCAAACACACCGCCCAGGCAACGAAGGAGTGGCTTCGTAATAAGCATTTCAAGGTCCTGGAGTGGCCAAGCCAGTCTCCAGATCTCAACCCCCTAGAAAATCTTTGGAGGGAGTTGAAAGTCAGTGTTGCCCAGCGACAGCCCCAAAACATCACTGCTCTAGAGGAGATCTACATGGAGCAATGGGCCAAAATACCAGCAACAGTAAATAAATTCATTAAAAATCCTACAATGTTATTTTCTGGATTTTTTATTTCTCATTTTGTCTCTCATAGTTTAAGTGTACCTATGATGAAAATTACAGGCCTCTCTCATCTTTTTAAGTGGGAGAACTTGCACAATTGGTGGCTGACTAAATACTTTTTTGCCCCACTGTATGCTCACCACTATACCACCATCGCTGGGCCAAAAAAACATTCACTGCAAATCTCGCAACACATCTGGGCATTGAGACTGAAAATAAATGCTAAGAGATGCATTGGTGGTGACGGGTGGCTTCCAGTTCCTACGAAATGACACAATAATGCTCAAGAAGGCACATCTGCGATTTGGTATGAAGCAACTTGTCACTGGTTTGCTCACAACTTTGAAGGGTGCCTGTCGTTGTTGGCAGGATTCGAACCTACGCAGGGAGACCCCAATGGATTTCTAGTCCATTGCCTTAACCACTCGACCACGACAACCTAAAAAGGGCCGGTATAACAATTTGCACAAATGTTCATAACCTTCTCGATTGGTTAGAAACCCTGGACACGGGCAAAGTGCAAATCACAGTGCACTGCCTGTCTGCGGATCCTAGTGGAGGCCGCTTGATTGATTGATTGATATGCTCCCTTATTTGTACCATAACAGAGATGTAATGTTTTATCAAACCTGGTTGGGTAAGTAACTGAATAATAAAAGTTATTTAGAAATTGACTAT
Organism: Zingel zingel; assembly: GCA_023566125.1. NCBI lineage: Eukaryota > Metazoa > Chordata > Actinopteri > Perciformes > Percidae > Zingel > Zingel zingel. The sequence goes on from CM042327.1 coordinate 22,774,901, forward strand.
ATAATATTGACTCATAACCTTCTCAATTGGTTAGAAAACCCAGACACGGGCAAAGTGCAAATCGCAGTGCAAATCTAGGTAAGATGCTTATTAAGTTAAATCTACACTTTGTCTTTTTTGCCTTCCAATGTAAGATACTTAGTTAGGGTTAGGGAAAGATCGTGGGAGGGGTTGAAAAATATACGTTTAAGTGACACAAAGGATGACGACACAGTTTGGTTTAGGAAAAGATTGTAGTTGGGGTTAAAAGACGTATGTTTCAGTGACACATGGAACAAGAAGAGAACAGAACACGAACCCCACTCTCTTGGGTGAAAGTCCTGTGATGTTTGACCCCTCCACAACTCCAACCTACCTCCTTAACAGATTTTAGGTCTTGAGAACGGGTTGCGTTTAGCTGCCTCATTTGCAGAAGGCTTGTCTTAAGGCAATCTTCTTCTTCTCTAGGCCAGATTTAACTGCTCTTAACATCCAGGGTTTACTATTGGAGTTATATTTTGGGACTATTTTGTGATTTTTTTGACTTTTTTCTGAGATCTCAGAATAAAAGAAGACACCTGGGTAAAACATGTAATGTCAATGTTGTATATGGCTTTAAAACCTGTAAATGCAACTGCGGTGGCTGGAAATCACACCTGGGCAAAATGCTTGCACTGCAATGCCGTCAATCATAGTGGAAAAGTAGCACATTTGTTGCCTTTCTGCTTACTTCTTGACAAATAAAGCATGCAACAGTATAAAATCACAGGAAGAAATTTATTGCGATGGCTGGGAATCGAACCCAAGTCAACTGGTCGGAAGGCAGCTATGCTCACCACTATACCACCGAAGCTATTCTGTCAGTAGCCCGTGAGAAAGTTTTGAGGAAACCATGGTTAAAGGACTCTGTTCCTCCCTGGGCAATAAGCTTAATTTCCACTCTCACTCCTTCAACTGCTAATGGACTGAATTAATGTAAGCCTGTTAGCTCCACCAATGCTCATCCTCAGATCCCCGGACTATCTCAGTGCCAGCTAGCACCCACCAGCCTGCCTATTGCTCGGCCTGCTAGCATGTTGGCTACTGGTGCTTTTTTCATCAACCAGCCTGCTCCTGTTTCTACATCTCCTAGTCGTGTCATTCTTCAGCCTGAAGGAGAGCCAGAACCTTTTGTGACTTTATTTCAATATGCTGCTATGTGTGTTAAAAAAGAGGCCAAAGCAGTCAGCCTTCTAGTTGGAGGGGAAACGTCCAGCACAGCTACTAACAGCTCCCCTTAACTCCTGTCTGTCGGCTCTACTGTTAGTAGAGTCCGCAACGTGCAGGCTTCCAGAACCTCAGCGGACCCGTCTGGCTATATTTTCTTGTAACCGGGGAGGCCACAAGAGAGGACGTGGTCGATATGGGTCGCAAAGCATTCCCCACTTTATCCTCTCTTCAGCCCAGAGCCCGAGCTGCGCAGCGGACCTGAGCCTATACTGCCCAGCGGACCTGATCCCATGCTGTTCAGCGGACCTGAGCCCATTCTGTTCAGCAGCCCCGAGTCCGAGCTGTCCAGCGGTTCCATGCTCGTGCTGTCTGGCGGACCTGAGCCCATGCTGTGCAGTGGATCAGAGCCAGTGCTGTCCAGCGGACCAGAGCCCGTGCTGTTCAGTGGACCTGAGCCCGTAATGTTCAGCAGCCCAGAGTCCGAGCTGTCCAGCGGTCCCAAGCCCGTGCTGTCCATCGGTTCCGAGCCCGAGGTCTCCAGCGACCCTGAGTCCATGCTGACTAGTGTTACTGTTCCTGAGTCTGCCAGTGTTCCCGAGCCAGAGCTGTCCAGTGTTCCTGAGCTGTCCAGTGTTCCTGAGCTGACTTGCAGCTTCCCAGAGTCCCAGCTGACGGGTCGAATCCCAGCTGACGTGCAGCTTCCCAGAGTTCCAGCTGACGTGCAGCTTCTCAGAATCCCAGCTGACCTGCAGCCTTCCAGATTCCCAGCTGATGTGCAGCGATCTTGAATCCCAGCTGACGTGCAGTGGTCCCAAACTCCAGCTGACATGCAGTCTTCCAGATTCTCAACTGATAACCAGCCTTACAGGTTTTCCGCAGATGACGAGTTCTCCAGGGCCTCAGTTGGTGACCAGTCTTCCTTCAATCACTTCACTTGTCTTCCTGCCTTAGTTTGTTTCATGTCATTTGTGATTACCTGTCTCCGCCCTAATGTGATTCATCTGTGTGTAGTTGTCTTCCCCAACCCCGTGTATATATACCCCCCTTGTTTCACTTGTTCCCTGCCAGATTGTTGTTACTCCTCATGTGTCTCACTCACCAGCGTTTTCTAGTGTTTGTTTCCAGTGTTTCCTGATTTATTGCCTGTATTTTTGACCACGTCTTCTTCCTATTGAATTTGTACTGTTGCCTGAATTGTTTATTCGTTAATAAACATACTCACCTTTTACTCCGTGTTGAGTCGAGCATTTGAGTCCGACATTGTACCCTGTCACTTGTAGCTTTCTCCAGAACCATTGTACTCCAAAATAACTTACAGAACGACCCCAAATCACTTAATATGTAACTGTAGCCCTGTACTACTGTGTACTTGTACTAAAGAGGAAAACATACATTTACCTGACAGAAAACGTTGCAGATCTAGATTCTACTCCAAAGATATCACAAGTAAAATATGATGCATTAAACTATCCAGCATATTAGAGATGAAAATATCCACCTTGAAGTACATTGTGCTGATAATGCCTCTCTTTTTACCTTTACTAAACATTTAAAAGCAGAATTTGTACTGTGCGGTCACAGGTGGTTTTACCATAGGTAGGGCATAGGTAAAGCGCCTTGTGAAGGTTTGTTTTTGAAATTATTTTTTTTCTTAAACTTAACCTGTGATTAGCATCAAATGGAAAATTATAGACCAGTATCCTTACTATCTTAATTTTCAAATATATTTGAGAAACTATTTTTAAAACAATTGGATCTCTTTATTGATACATATAGATTGAGTGAACAGCAGTATGTATTTTGACAAAATAGAACTACTACATATGCAGTAATGGAGATGGTAGAAGAAACAGCAGTGGAAAATGGTGAATGTTCTCTTGTTTGATTTACAGAAGGTCTTTGGGTAGCACTTCAAATTACTAATGTGATAATAAAGAGGTAATATATATGTAATAACATGTAATTACCAAAGTAATAACTGGGTAATACATCACAGTAATAAGATGGTAATAGTGGGGTAACAATGTGATAATAAAGAGGTAATATATATATGTAATAACATGTAATTACCAAAGTAATAACTGGGTAATACATCACAGTAATAAGATGTAATACTGGTGTAATAAGGTGATAAGAAGGTAACAGATGTAATAACATGCAATTACTAATGTAATAAGTAGAAAAGGATTCAATAACAAAAATATATATATTAGAATAACAGGTGTAGAGATTACCTGGAAATGCTTTTGGTAGTTTCTGTGTAACAACCATGAATCAGTGGTGCAACATGCAAATCCGCTTGTTTCTATTTTATAACATGGTAATATTAGATTAAATAAATCATCCAAAGGTGCAGAGATGACCTGGAAATGCTTTTGGTAGTGTCTGTGTAACAACCATGAATCACTGCTGCAAAATGCTAAACTGCCTGTTTCTATTTTATTACATGTAATATTAGAATAACAGAAATGCAGAGGTTACCTGGAAATGCTTCTAGTAGTTTCCACGTAATCTCTGCAACTCTGTTATTCTAATATTACCATGAAATGTGTCTTTTCCTGCATGCACGTAACCCTGTGCAATCTGACAAGCAGCTAAACACCTTCCACCATCAAGCACTGGAGACTGGGATCGTCGTAACTCAGTTCATTTGACTTAGAAACGGTGCAACTGGGAAATGAAACACAATGACCAGTTGCTTACATATTGATGAGTTACAAACATTATTCAATTCAATTCAATTTTCAATTCAATTTTATTTATAGTGTCAAATCATAACAGGAATTATCTCAGGACACTTTACAGATAGAGTAGGTCTAGACCACACTCTGTAGTTTTCAAGGACCCAACAATTCCAGTGATTCCCCCAAGAGCATGCATAAACGTGTAAGTGCGACAGTGGCGAGGAAAAACTCCCTTTTAGGAAGAAACCTGGGACAGACCCAGGCTCTTGGTAGGCGGTGTCTGACGGTGCCGGTTGGGGGTGTGATGAACAATGGCAATAAAAAAGTCACAATAAAGATAATGACTAGAGTAGTTGTAATAGTTCATGGTGTCGTAGAGCACAGCAGGGCGTAACAGGGCGTGGCAGGGCGTTGGCCGGACATAGCAAGTCGACGCCGGGCATTGCAGGGTGTAATGGGGCACAGCAGGGCGTAGGGCAGGACCACAGCGACAGCTGCCACCATGATGTAGGTGCCATCATGATCCAAGATGATGGGGCTGGGGGGAAAAAGAACATAAGGACTCCGGGGAAGCTCCCCGGAGCTAGGTTAGTAACAAGTATTTCTGGAACATGAATACACACATATGGGAAGAGAGAGGAGAGAGGAGCTCAGTGTGTCAAAGGAGGTACTCTGGTAGTCTAGAACTATAACCGCATAGGGAGGCTGCGTTCGACAATTGTGGCTACACACCTTTCCCCGCCGGTCTAGGCTAACGCTGCGACACCTTACTCCCTAAGTATACGTAAGCTTCCTATGAAGAGAAGCAGTGATAGGATGGGGGTGCGCCATGACTGAGGCTACACACCTTCCCCCGCCGGTCCAGGCGAACGCTGCAACTCCTAACTCCTTAACTATAAGCTTTATCGAAGAGGACAGTTTTAAGTTTACTCTTATACAATGATAATTGTAAAAACAATATAACTACATGACACTGTAATGCAGTAGTATATACAGTAGCTAACATGAAAGCTGAAATAAAGGAAATACATAATGTATTGTTATACAGTGTACATAGTATAACCTATAAATTTATCTAAAACTAAAATATACTTACATGTAGCACAACCCAAGATAATAGTGGCAAACTATCTTAATGAAGCATACTGTCAGTCTAATATGAGCTATCAATCATCATCAAAAATATACATATTGCACATCAAACTTTCTGACAATAATTAACAAAGATATCAGCACAGTACGTCAGCATCTGTTTCACATACCGAGAATGCTACCAAAGGCATGGAACGTCGAAGATTGAAGCGGATAATATGGAGAGATGATAACACGTGAGGCTGTCCTGCTCACATTCAACTTACTAAGTCCCATGGTGCAAAGGTCCTACAGTTCTTAAAGGAACACACACGCATGTGGAACAAACTACATACTATATCTGGGTAATGGTAATATAGTTATATTAATATTGTAATAACATGATAATAATGGGGTAATATATGTTGATGTTTTCACAGTATTATAGGCTATGTGTCATAGCCTATAATATACTATACATAGTATGTATCATGGTTGTTACACAGAAACTACCAGAAAATTTCCACGTAATCTCTACACCTCTGTTATTCTAATATTACCATGTAATACAATAGAAACAGGCAGTTTTGCATTTTGCCGCATTGATTCATGGTTATTACACAGAAACTACCAGATGTGTTTCCAGGTAAGAAGTCACAAGATTAAAAATATAATTTGTAAAGTATTACCTTGAAACAAAAGCGAAATGTTTGGAACATAAAGGGTGGATGAATTTCAGCATTATCATATGGTAATTACCAATTTTAAATTCCAAGAAGTTTGATCTAATTTGGAAGGTATTGCGCTGATAGTAGCCCATAATACTGTGAAAACATCAACATATATTACCCCATTATTACCATGTTAAAATATTAATATAACTATATTACCATTACCCAGATATACATATGGTTATTATCGAACCCTTTCCTACTTATTACATTGGTAATTGCATGTTATTACATGTTACCTTCTTATCACCTTATTACCACAGTATTACATCTTATTACTGTGATGCATTACCCAGTTATTACTTTGGTAATTACATGTTATTACCTATATTACCTCTTTATTATCATCACACTGTTACCCCACTATTACCATCTTTTTACCGGGCCATAATTTGAAGTGCTACCGGTGTTTGATACCAAAGATCACAGTAAACTATTGGCAAAATAAGAGAAGTATGGCATAAGAGGTATAGTTCACTCTTAGCTGAAACGTTACTTAGAAAATTCTTGTCAGGATATAGAAAAGTCAAACCTTTTATACTCTATATTAATGATATATGTAATTTTACTGATTTGTTAAAATGTTTAATTTTGCAGATAAATTGTTTTTGTTCTTTTTTATGATCAACTTTTTATTATTTATATATTTTTTTGAACATACAGAACAGACAAATACAACTGAACAAGAACAACCCTCTCCCACCCCCCACCGTCTGCGATCTCGAGAAAACAAAAACAAACAAATAAAAAAAAAAAAAAAAAAGAAATCACACCTTGCCTAGTCGTTCTCCTCTAATTCTTGTGACGCCGAGGTCACCAGGACCGACACCTGCGCTGCTGCGCCCTTCCATAGGTCTATAGTTGATGATTTGGCTTTGTTAATCCTTTCTGTAGAGAGCTCCAGCATAACTATGTCCAGAAAATACGCCAACCTCTGTTTTACACAAAGCGTGTGGGGGGGAGCCAGCGTTGAGCTATCATTTTTTTGGTCGCAGTTGATCCGGCTAACCAAATTTTCTTCTGTCTCCCAAGTAGGTGTAATTTAGAGTCATCATTAAGTAATAAAACAATCAGGTCAGTAGGAAGTTGACATCCAATCACATCAGATATTATTGATGTTGTTTTATTCCAGAACTCATGCACCTGTTCACACTCCCAGACCATGTGCAGGAAATGTCCAGTTTGTTCAGGTTGGCAGAACGTGCAATAGGGAGTAAGAATGGCTTTAGAAACGCATCTCTTCTGAGGCATCCAATATGTCCTATGGCATATGTTGAAGTAGCCTCGAGAGACCGTCCTGTTCTCGCGAGCTCCAGTTTTCCACTCACAGATCAGTCTGACATCTTGAGATAGAGAAAATTTGGAGCTGTTCGCCAAACGACCGACCAATCAGCGTTGGTTTTGAGGCAGGTTTAGGTGTGACGCATGGCGGCTTCCACGGATGAGATGAGCGTAGCTATCGCAAAAGTTTTATCTGAATTAGAAAGTATTCCTCCCTTCAGAAGAGTAAAAAACGGCACTGGAGGCTTTTCTTGGAGGAAAAGATGTTTTTGCTCTTCTTCAGAAGTGTACCGTGAAAACTTGGTGGGGATTGTCGTTGATGAGGTTCATGTCACATACAAATGGTAAGTTTAAAAACGTTAACGTCAGCTACGTTACCTAACTTAATTGTATGTTAAATGATGGCATTAGAAGAACCGCAAGGTCCTTGAAGCCAAACTAACGCTACAGTAGCTACACTAACTTAGCTAGCTTCGTTGATCTGATTGGTTGATTTGGCCCGTCTATCACCACACACCTGCAAAGGCAAGGTCTTGCAGTCTTGGACTTCCAGTGAGGTTTTGCTCTATTTCTCTCCATGGGACTGTAGATGAGGGGTCTATCCACACACTGAGGGCCCGTAACTGAAAGGCTCTGTGGTACACTTTAAGGTTAAGGAGGGCCAGGCCTCCCATGTTTACGGTACGTTGCAGAGTAGAGTATTTTAGCCTGGGTTGTTTATTATTCCAAATATACTGCCGAATTACGGTATCAAGTTTCTTCCAGAAATGTATTGGTTGGGGTAAGGGGATCATTGTACTTAAGAAATTCACACAAGGAACTATCTTCATTTTAACAACAGCAATCCTGGAATGTAGTGATGCCGGCAGCGCAAATCAATTGGCCAAATCTCTTTGAACACTACTTAGTATAGATTCATTGTTGTCCTGGACAACTCGCTGTAGGGATGTGTGAGTGGTGATGCCCAAATATGTAGTTTTGCTTTGGGTTGGTATTGTGTCACTAATAACTGATGTCACCTGTCTGTTATTCAACAGAAGAAGATCAGATTTATTCCAATTGATTTTATAGCCGGAGATTGAGCCAAATTCATTAACGATCTTAAGAATTTTTGGAACAGAGTCCTCAAGGTCAGATATGTATAGCAAAATATTATCTGTAAATAACGATATTGAGTTGTTATTGGATTTAATCTGGACATTACATATTTTATTTTGCCTTATGGCTCGGGCTAAGGGTTCAAGAGAGATCGCAAATAGCATGGGAGATAGCGGGCATCCCTGTCTCGAGCCCTGCGCGATGGGGAATGGCTGTGAATGCATGCCACTGGTTGAGACTATGGCTGTGGGATTCGCATATAAAGTATGTACCATGTCAATGAATTTGGCTAGCAAAACAAGTCTCTCCATTACTTGCCACAAGTAGTTCCACTCTAGGCAGTCAAAAGCCTTTTCTGCATCCACTGATAAAACTGCTGCCGTTGCTGGAAGGTTTTTGGCTTCTTCTATTACGTGGAGTAATCTGTGTATATTGTCTGCAGCTTGAAGCTTTGGTATAAACCCTGATTGGTCGGGGTGGACTAGCTTCTCAATAAAGCGTTCAAGGCGTAGTGCCAAGACTTTGGAGTAGAACTTAATATCCGTCCCAATGATGCTGATGGGCCAGTAGTTTGCGCACTCTGTAGGATCTTTGCCCTTTTTGTGTATGACCGAAATTAGTGCACTGTTGGTTTGTTGATGAAAGGTGCCCCTCTCTATGGCCGAGGTTAAAGTTTGTAAAATGATAGGTCCTAGTGTGTCAAAGTACTGTAGTAAAGGTTCTGATGGAATTCCGTCCAAACCAGGTGTTTTCCCGTTCTTAGCTGTTTTTAAGGCTGATTTAAGTTCCTCTAACGTTATAGGTTGACCCAGTTCTTCTGCCTCCTCTGGGTCGAGAAGAGGCAGATTTAGCTCTTTCAGGAACTTTTGGCACTGTGTCGGATCCTGATTGCAGGAGGATTCATACAATTTTCAATAAAAGGATTGAAAATTGGCGCTGATATCCTTAGGATTCGTTGAGATACCTCGGTCCGTGCGGATGCTGTTGATATTAGCTCTGGACTCGCTTTGTTTTAATTTCAGAGGTAGCAATTTGCTTGGTCAATAACAAAAGTTCATCTCAATACTTTGTTATATAACCTTTGCTGGCAATGACAGAGATCAAACGTTTTCTGTAAGTCTTCACAAGGTTTTCACACTGTTGCTGGTATTTTGGCCCATTCCTCCATGGGGCTGTCGCTGGGCAACACGGACTTTCAACTCCCTCCAAAGATTTTCTATGTGGTTGAGATCCGGAGACTGGCTAGGCCACTCCAGGACCTTGAAATGCATATCACGAAGCCACTCCTTCGTTGCCCGGGCGGTGTGTTTGGGATTATTATCATGCTGAAAGACCCAGCCACGTTTCATCTTCAATGCCCTTGCTGATGGAAGGAGGTTTTCACTCAAAATCTCACGATACATGGCCCCATTCATTCTTTCCTTTACACGGATCAGTCGTCCTGGTCCCTTTGCAGAAAAACAACCCCAAAGCATGATGTTTCCACCCCCATGCTTCACAGAAGGTATGGTGTTCTTTGGATGCAACTCAGCATTCTTTCTCCTCCAAACACGACGAGTTGAGTTTTTACCAAAAAGTTCTATTTTGGTTTCATCTGACCATATGACATTCTCCCAGTCCTCTTCTGGGTCATCCAAATGCTCTCTAGCAAACCTCAGACGGGCCTGGATATGTACTGGCTTAAGCAGGGGGACACGTCTGGCACTGCAGGATTTGAGTTCCTGGCAGCGTAGTGTGTTACTGATGGTAGCCTTTGTTACTTTGGTCCCAGCTCTCTGCAGGTCATTCACTAGGTCCCCCCGCGTGGTTCTGGGATTTTTGCTCACCGTTCTTGTGATCATTTTGACCCCACAGGGTGAGATCTTGGTGGAGCCCCGGATCAAGGGAGATTATCAGTGGTCTTGTATGTCTTCCATTTTCTAATAATTGCTCTCACAGTTGATTTCTTCACACTAAGCTGCTTACCTATTGCAGATTCAGTCTTCCCAGCCTGGTGCAGGTCTACAATTTTGTTTCTGGTGTCCTTTGACAGCTCTTTGGTCTTGGCCATAGTGGAGTTTGGAGTGTGACTGTTTGAAGTTCGGACAGGTGTCTTTTATACTGATAACAAGTTCAAAAAGGTGTCATTAATACAGGTAACGAGTGGAGGACAGATGAGGCTCTTAAAGAAGAAGTTACAGGTCTGTGAGAGCCAGAAATCTTGCTTGTTTGTAGGTGACCAAATCTTATTTTACAGAGAAATTTACCAATAAATTCATTAAAAATCCTACAATGTGATTTTCTGGATTTTCTTTCTCATTTTGTCTCTCATAGTTGAAGTGTACCAATGATGAAAAATACAGGCTTCTCTCATCTTTTTAAGTGGGAGAACTTGCACAATTGGTGGCTGCCTAAATACTTTTTTGCCACACTGTATGATATCCTGCCTGAAGAGTCCTTACTACTTTTGTCTACGGTGAGTGTGCATCTCCGTGACAGCAGCACAATGGAGCCCTTGGTTTTGGTGTCGTCACTAGATGAAGCAGCAACCTTAAAGTATTTATTTTGTAGACGATTGTTAAAATATGTTCATTTGTTATGGTTAGGACAGAACGGACCCAAACGCAGAGCTCAGCAAAAGTTGTTTTATTAGGGAGTGAATGGGGAAGTGGGAACGTGGATGCCAGGGGCGAAAGCATGGGCATGGAGACTGAAGCGGGGAGCAGAGCGGGAGCTCCGAGGGCACGGGGAGACCGGGGCTGAGAGATCCGCGGGGGAAGCACTGAGGTGCGGGGAGGCATGAGCTGAGGGAGGGACTGGATGGAGGAGCCAGCTGACTGGAGGCTGAGTGACGGGAAGGTGGTGACTGGAATGAAAAATCAGAAAACAGGTTACAAACGCACAGGTAGGAAGAACACACAGGATAACGTTCTGGCACTTGCGGCATGTGTCACCGAAGAGACTTCAGCAACAATCAAGCAAGGATGTGAGTCAATCCGAGGTTTAAATACTGAGCTTGATTGTAGTTGATGACAGACAGGTGTGTACGGCGGGAGGAGTGGTGGTGAGGAGGCGAGCCGGTGTGCGCAATCAGCTGGCTGACAGTGGCAGGAGAGGGGAAAACAGAGAGAGACGGAGAGGCAGAGCCAACACAGAAACTAACAGCAGAACGTAACAGAGGAAAAAAAACAGAAACTGAGCCAGCCAGACTCCTACCATCACATTCATTATGTCCTCAGTTGTATATTATGTAATGTAATGCTGTACTGTATTGTGTGTATGTTTATACCACAGGGGAGCGCTAAGGTGCAGGCTATAGAGAACACGTTTATGTTTTTTTATTATATATTATATATTATGTTTGCCCCAGTTGATTTGCCGTAGTTAACTTGGAAGCTGTCTGACTGTGAGACTGATGTGTCTGCAGCTCAGAAATAAATATGCCAATAACGGCTAAAGATGATCCATCCCTATCGTCCACTCTTTTCCTCTGAATGTAACGTTAGCTGTAACAATAGTGTAACATAACAGATTTACATCTCTTTTACGTAAGTGTGACTCTTGTATAAGTGCCACGTCTATGTTTTTCCTTCTTAAATAATCCAGGAATTTAGCTCGCTTGTTCGGCCCGTTTAGCCCCCTGATGTTAACTGAATGGATTGAAAGCTCAGCCATCTTCAAAATTGAAACGCAGACATGTCTCGAGTACCCTACCGGATTTAGCAAAGGTTGAACCGTTAGCTCTGAGCAAGGTGTGACAAAAACATAAAAAGTAAAGTAAATCCCCTAACCCTCTGAGACCGCAGACTCCCTCCCCTATCTGTAAGATGCGTGACCACATCAAACGCACCTCGCACAAAACCCAGCTCAAAACTACACCACCTATCTTAAGTCACAGGTTAATCTAGGTCTAATGAATTCTTATGTTAAACATGAACAATATTATAAACACCTTCAAACTATTTCTGGACTAAGCTGTGTGAAAAACAGACCAATTTAGTTGGAGCAATAAGCAGACTATGAGCTGAACAGACCGTATCCCTCATGTTCTTTCAGTCTAGCTTAACTGTTAACAAACGTAAACTGTAAACTGACCAGCCAGTATTTATCATGCATTTTCAGTCTGGTTAAGTGTCCCTTTAAAGCTCGGCTTCAAAACTTACACAGCGCATCCTCAGGATTCATCACGTTCCCTTTTTTCAGCCCGATTAAGTCTCCTCAAAAATATAGATTGTAGACTGCGGAGCCAGCATTCATCATTCCTTACAGTCTGGTTAGATGTCCCTCCAACGGTTGGTTTCAAAACTTACACACAGCGTCCTCCAGTCAAACTCGGTACAGTGGTCCAAATACCGTTAGTCCACAGGTGCTGAGTCCTCCAGTCGCAGCCCCCGGTATCGAATCAAAGTCCCACGGTCGCTCTCCGGTTCCATGCGGCGGTGGATAATCCATGCATGTAGCGCATCCTCCTCTTCCTCCAATTCCAGGCAGAAAATATCCGGTTCCGCAGCTGGAGTGAAGGTGAACCCTCTCCCCCACAGGTTGTTCCCAGGGCATCGCAGCAAATGAACGAGTCACCCTACAGTCACATTAGCTACAAAAGAGCGCAACATGCACTCACTTGTGGGATCGGCCACAATCTTTCCAGCACGCTTCAGAGTCCTGGTGGCATAAAGGTCCTGGAGCGGCGGCAGATTGCAGCCAATCACCTTCTCTGCTGACCGAATGACACGCTGCAGTCTGCCCTTGTCCTTGGCCGTGCTAGCAGCATACCAGATGGTGATGGAGGATGTGAGGATGGACTCAATGATGGCTGTGTAGAAGTGCACCATCATTGTCTCTGGCAGGTAGAATTTCTTCAGCTGCCGCAGGAAGTACATCCTCTGTTGTGCTTTCTTGACGAGGGAGCTGATGTTCAGCTCCCACTTGAGGTCCTGGGAGATGATAGTTCCCAGGAAGCGGAAAGACTCCACAGTGTCAATTGTGGAGCCACAGAGGGTGATGGGGGCAGGTGGGGCTGCGTTCTTCCTGAAGTCCACAACCATCTCCACTGTCTTTAGAGCATTGAGCTCTAGGTTGTTTTGCTTGCACCAGGTCACCAGGTGGTCAGCCTCCGACCTGTAGGCGGACTCATCACCATCAGAGATGAGTCCGATGAGGGAGGTGTTGTCCGCAAACTTCAGAAGCTTGACGGACTGGTGACTGGAGGCGCAGCTGTTAGTGTACAGGGAGAAGAGCAGAGGAGAAAGAACGCAGCCCTGGGGGGATCCGGTGCTGATGGACTGTGAGTCGGAGACGTGTTTCCCCAGCTTCACATGCTGCTTCCTGTCAGACAGGAAGTCAGTGATCCACCTGCAGGTGGAGTCAGGCACACCAAGCTGGGAGAGCTTCTCCTGAAGCAGAGCCGGGATGATGGTGTTAAAGGCAGAGCTGAAGTCCACAAACAGGATCCTGGCGTAGGTTCCAGGAACTACGTTCAGGTCGTTGGCTAGGTGTCGGTCATTGAAGGAGTGGGGGGGTTTAGGCTTGTAGTTGGTGATCTGCCTAAGTCCTTTCCAGACAGTCACAGAGTCATTAGCTGAGAACTGGTGTTGGAGCTTCTCAGAGTAGCGTCATTTAGCCTCCTTCACTGCCTTGCTAAACTTGTTAAACTTTGACTCTTTAAATCTGTCTTTGTCCCCACTCCTGAAGGCCTCTTCCTTGCCCAGCCTTAACCTTCTGAGTTTGGCTGTGAACCAGGGTTTGTCGTTGTTGTAACTCACCCTGGTGCTTGATGGAATACAGCAGTCCTCACAGAAGCTGATATAAAATGTGTATGATGTCACAGCCTCTGTGTACTCATCCAGACTGTTGGTAGCAGTCCTGAACACATCCCAGTCGGTAGAGTCCAAACACGACTGGAGATCCTCCACAGCCTCACTGGTCCACTTCCTTGATGTCCTCACTACAGATTTGCAGAGCTTTAGTTTCTGCCTGTAGGCGGGGATCAGGTGAACCATGACATGGTCAGAGTGTCCCAGTGCAGCGCGGGGGACGGCGTGATAAGCATCCCTGACTGTGGTGTAACAGTGATCCACAGTCTCTTTGTCTTTTTGTTTAAAAAAACTAGAACATCGCATGAGATTTTGACGATTTATAGTGATTTTATTTCCGTTCTTATATACAGTCTATGTTTCCAATGAACTGTAGTCAAGGCGACATCTAACAACACCTCGTCACTTCCGTGTCACTTCCGGTATGTGGTACATTCCCTTTCCGTGAAGAATCTGTCATTTGTAAATTTGTTTCGGGACTGGTAAAAGTGTTTTGCGTCTTGGTAATTTGTTTTCTAAAATGTTAATTTGTTTTGTCCTTGGTAAAAGTGTTTTGCCCATGTAATTGTGTTTTATGGTAGGTAAAAATGTTTTCCAAAATGTAAATTTGCCTCGAGAATGAAAAGTGTTTCATTCTTTGTAATGTTGCTTTGCACTTCCCGGCCACCATAATTTTGGCCCCGCCTTGCTCGTTGCAGCGGCAAGCTCGTCGCTTGTCGCTGGCAAAAAGCCACCCCTATTGAAAATGAATGGTAGCCTGTCGCTTTGTCTCTGTCTCTTGTAGCTAATGTGACTGTAGGGTCAGAGTTGCGTTCAGCGTGCAGTGCCAGCTTGTGTTGTATCTCTTCAGGCAGCCGAAGCCGCTGGATCTTGAGTGTGATGCAGTCAGACTGGTCCGGCTCACATACCATGCTTTCCTGCATCTCAGGTTCTGCCCCGATGTGTTGCTGCGAGGCATTAATTTTGGCCAGCACTCCCTTCACCGCGCTGTAGATCACTGATTTAAGCACACTTAGCTGCTTCTCCACGATCGATTAATTCCTCCATATTAGAGAGCGTGTTCACATTAGCTGCTCCGTTAGCCACCACTCCATTAGCCGCAGACATGCTAGCAAACTTCTCCAAACGAGGAGACAGCCCAGGCGACGACGAGAACCGCTCTTTCGTGCCTGCAGGCGTTTCACCGAGCCACTGTGTTGGCATCGAAGAAAAAGTAATAGACCTGGTTATTTAATGAAATACGGAGGCGAGTATAGGAGCCCAGTCTATTGCAACCATAGCGGCCGCCGGTCACATGCTTCTCTAAATTGTTTTTGTTCTGTGAGAAATTTAAATTATCTTTTGTATACTATTTAAGTATCGCTGAATCCTCAAAAGCTGGTTTGATGTAGATAAAATGTCTCTCAATATGAAAAAAAAAGATTTATAGTTTTTGGAAATCAGAAAGTAATTGATGAGGATATTAAAAAAAATATATGTGATGTTGAAATTGAAATTTGTAGGGGTTGTGTTTGATTATGAACTAAATTAGAAAAAGCATATTGACTATATAAAAGTAAAACTATCAAAGACAATACTAGTAGTATATAGCTGACAGGTTTGCGCGTGCACGTATAGGGTACAGGTTTGCGCGTGCACGTGAGGTCACGTGATGTCGTCACGTGCACACGCGTGCACGTGTCCCCCGAAGCGTTGTGATTGGTCGGGCGCTCGAGCGGCGCGCGCAGCAAGGGAAAAAATAAAAAAAATAAAAAAAATAAAAATATAAAAAAATTAAAAAATAAAAAAATAAAAAAATATTTTTTTTTTAAAACGCCTAAAAATAAATGAAACTGATATCGTCCGGTTTGTAGTGCCCCCCGAGGGTGAAGGGAAGTCCGTGAGAACCGTAGCCATAGCTGCACAGAGTGTCCTGTCGTTGTATGGTGGAGTTTGTATTGTGTATTCCTTAAAGCGTTAGGGTTAGGCTATGTCTCAACATGTCTGAAAAAGTCATGCCGTCTCTCTAGCGGTCGAACCTGGGATCGCCTCTAGCGTTCGTAATGCCGGGAGTACATCTCGCGGGCCGGCTGTCTGCGTGTGAGTGTGAGGACCTCTGGTGACCGAGGGAGGTGTGGCGTCTAGCAGACGGATCGACCGTGCTCACTCGTTCGTACTGTTTGGGTAGTTTGCTCACTTGTTAACAAACCATTTTTAACTAGTCTGTTAGCTATCTCGCTAGCTTGTTACCACGTTTTTTTTCTCAACCTTCCACATTTTGCTCTTTTTTTAACAAACCATTTTAGCTAGGCTGTTAGCTGGCTTGTCTGTTAGCTAGCTAACTTGTTACTACGTTTTTTCTTGACCTTCCACACCCATACCAGCTGGTGTTCTTTTTTTTGATTTTTTAATTATTCTTGTGAAAGCAAAGATGATTCGTTTTTCAGCAAAGCACATTACATCGTTTTAATAGCACCCCTTTTTGCATGCTAGCTTGTTCACTTTTTTCAACAAACCATTTAAGCTGTGTTGATAGCTACCTTGCTATCACGTTTTTCCTCTAACAAAGCCCTCCCGGAATGTACTTTTAATTCTATTTTTGTGAAAGCAAAGAGGAATCGTTTTTTCAGCCACATCTACATTGGTAAGTACATTTTAAAGCAGATCTTGTGTTTAAGCATGTTGTAAGATATTTAATTTATTCAGCCATTCGTAAATTAAAAAACGTTGACCTCGTGGTCGTCTGTTACGAAGGGGGGTTTGCTATTGTTGGTTTGTAAAAGCGTCATCCTGGGTGTGTCTTGTAGGACAGAGTGTCCTGTCGTTGTATGGTGGAGTTTGTATTGTGTATTCCTAAAAGCGTTAGGGTTAGGCTATGTCTCAACATGTCTGAAAAAGTCATGTGCCCCCTATGACGGTGATGCTGTTATAGGGGAGGGTTATGGAGGAGTATAAAGGGCTATGTCTCGACCTGTCTCGCCTCTTTTTACCTACTGTTTTTAGTTAGCTAGCTAGCCAGTTCGTTTTGTGCCTTCGATCATCTCAAGCAGACCAGCGGTGTATATTTCTTTTTAACTCCTGGGAGAAAGCAAGAGGGGAAAAAAAACATCTTACAGCCATGTCTACACATCGATTTGAATATCAAGTTGGATCAACGGTTGAAGAAGAAGGTACGGTTGATACACACGCTCCCAGTGCATTTGAATTGAGACCCAGTACGTTGAAGATGATCCGTGCACCCCGTAAAGAGTTATGGGGAGGAGGTGAGACTAATACTGGAGCAACATTCGGTCTGAGCCAGGCCCCCAGAAAAAAGAGATTCCGACCCGATATCTTTACGTCAAGCATGTCAGAGTCGTGTACAGCTGATATGGAATATGCGGGGGACAATGGTTACTGTTATTCAATTAGCTACAGTTCCGGATATGTGACATTAGCTGTGTATACTAGTGTTGTGGCCGATTTATCTAGCAATGCTAACACAGCCTGCACAATGGTGGTGAAAGACTGGAGTCTTTTTCGTAGGGTTGTCTGCCCCGATCTTGACAATCCTGGCTTTCCTGAGCTAGTGTATGTGTCTCAATGGGACACCTGCAATGGGGCCGGTATCTATCGTGTTGAAGCAGACCGCTTCACCAGAACCGCAGAGGATTTTATCTTCCTTCGCGTATGCTCCGAAAGGGAGAAGTTAGTTGCAGCCAGAGGACGTGAAGAATGGAAGTTAAAGACCTACCCTGTATCTAACGAAGAATATGAGAAATGGTTTAAAAACGGGTTCTTTATACAATGGTGTGACTGGGAGATATTGAAGA
The DNA here is from genome assembly GCA_023566125.1 of Zingel zingel. NCBI lineage: Eukaryota > Metazoa > Chordata > Actinopteri > Perciformes > Percidae > Zingel > Zingel zingel. The sequence goes on from CM042327.1 coordinate 22,792,537, forward strand.
CACAGTTTGATACCATTGACTATGTCATCAGAAGAGACAAAATAAGGAATTCTTATGAGAACATAAGAAAAAGATTGATATTTGAGGACGATGATCAACAGTCTCAGCCCCTCCCCAAGACCCTCTATAGACCTAAAATCGTCAGACACAAAGACTAACAAAATGGTGGGTCTAATTTGTAGGTGCTAATTATTTGGCAAAAATAGTTAAAATGCTTTTATATTATTTTGTTTGCTACTGTGATTGTAATGTGTGCTTTTTTTCTTCCCAGAGGATCTAGAGATGTGTCATTCGTCCGGCAGAAAGACACCTAACACCCCTGTGTTATTTGACCCCCTGACGGTCTTCGGCTCTCCTCAATCCCTTTCATCATCATCATCATCAACAACCCCCACTCTAAGCCCGGAACACTTCCTGGCACCGCCGCTTATGACCCCTCCTCTGCCTCCCTCTCTATTGATATGCTCCCCGCCGCGTCAAACACATGCATATCCATCTACCCCCTCAACGTATGCTGTATTACAACAGGATGATGTCGGGGCTTGTTCGGACACTGTGACGCATGATCAGCCGGACGGCGTGGTGTCATCGTTGTTTATAGATAGCGTTAAAACAGCGTCTCTACATCTTCTTAACATTGTTCTTTACCAGTATTTGGAGGAGCGGTGTTATGGCTGTCAGATCAATCATCCGAGCCAGAAACAGCATGACTGTATAGAAGGGCTACCAGAACACTTCTACGCTGTCCACTTTGAACAGATTATGAAAAGACTATTGACTGATAAATTCATCGGAGTTGTGCAGCGTTTTCTGTCCTTTAAACATCTCAAGGCCGGTGAGGGTAGAATCCTCGGAGTATCAGAAACAGTTTTGCACGAGTTGAAAACGGTTGAAGATGTCACGACTAAAATCAGTGCTATGTATGACTCTATGATAGGTGATGATGTGGTTAAAATAGCCGAAATTAGAGAGATTAGTGACTATTGGAGGGATTTATATGGTAGAAAGAACTAACAGGGTGAAAATATGGGGAATTGTTTATGCATGATGTATAATCATATCAGTGAGCGATATCACATATCACGTATATCTGATATTTTAGATCAAGCCATTGCTAATAACGTGAATGATGTTACAAAATACCAATGTAAGAGTGATGCTGTAGATCGTACAGATGTGTGTAGGTTAGAAAAATTGATGGTGCTTGTAAGAAGACAACATAGCGCCACTCCTTGGGAGGATCTGTTACAGATGTTGTTATCAATGTTAATGACACGAGAGAGTATAGTGGAAACATTTTGTGATGTCATAGCTAACATTACACACGATTTTAAGATGTTAAAAGTTTATCACCTGCTTACTATGTATACAATGCTTGTAGATACAGTGAGTTTGTATGTGAAAGAAAAACACTATACCGACGTCTTACAGGATTTGCAAAAACTACATATATTCATAATCAGTAAAAGCAATGTATCCGTATTAGTCAAGATGCTATCTATGATAGAAGCGGTTTCGCTGTCTTCATGACTTTCGTATGTATGAATGCGTTTGGTTGTTTTGTGAAATAAAAAAAAGGATGACATAACACTATCGTGATCACTTGTGTTTTAACGAATCATGGAGAAGGTTATGCAAAAAATATACTACGATCCTGCCCACCCAGGGGCTCTAGGAGGTGTACACAAACTTCGTGATTCCGTCAAAGAATGTACTGGGTTGTCTCCATCGATCCCCGCTGTTAAAACGTTTCTCTTGCGGCAGGATGCGTACACTCTACATGCACCTGTCTTGAAACATTTCCCCAGAAACAGGGTGATTGGTAACGGTATCGATAAACAATTTCAGGCTGATTTGGTCGATATGACGGAATATTCTACGGAAAACGATAATGTGCAATATTTATTGACATGCATTGATGTGTTTTCTAAATATGCATGGGTAATATGTCTTAAAAACAAAACGGGTCCCGTTGTCACAAGTGCCTTTAAAGAAATATTGGAACAAGGACGCCTACCTCTGAAACTTCAAACAGATGCCGGAAAAGAGTTTTATAATAAGGTTTTTCAAAAATTGATGACTCTATATAAAATTCACCATTTTTCCACAACGAACGAAACAAAAGCAAGTGTTGTTGAGCGTTTCAACCGGACTTTCAAAACCAGAATGTGGAGATACTTAACGGCTGTTAACTCACGTCGCTATATTGATGTGGTACAAGACATGGTCACTGCTTACAACTCTGCATACCATAGTTCAATAAAAATGGCTCCAACCGCTGTGTGTAAAGACAATGAGAAAACAGTCTTTAACACTCTGTACAAACTGAAACCGCAGGGAATGGTACTGTTTAAATTTCAGACGGGCGACACCGTTAGGATATCAAAGCACAGAGGTGTGTTTCGCAAAGGTTACGAACAATCCTTTACAGATGAGTTTTTTACAATATCAAAACGTATAGGCAGGACTCCTCCCGTTTATATACTAAAAGACAATAGCGGAGAGACCTTGACAGGGACTTTTTACGAAGCAGAGTTACAGGCTGTAATTATAGACAAAAACAAAGTGTTTAAAATTGAGAAAGTGCTGGATAGAAAGAAAACGGGTCGTAAAAATCTAGTACTTGTGAAATGGTTAGGATGGCCCGAGAAATTCAATTCATGGGTCTCTGAAAAAGACATAATTGATGTAAGATAATAGAGCCGGACATGCTCTTAAAACTAGTCATTGTGATTTGTTAGCGAAAGGTGACGGAGCTATGAATAAGAACGTTTTTTTTGTTACGCTGCCTAGTAATGCATCGCCCATAGTGTATCCAAATAATAAGATTTGGCAGTTCAGAACAAAACTAGCAAAACCGCTCATATTACATCAGGCGTATGAAGTCGGGCTTATCGAAATACAATATCCCCGGGTCTGGAATAGTTTCAGTGAGAGCGATGCCAAGATTGAATTCTTCGACACAAAAACGAAACTGCTCAATAAGCTAAGGCTAACAGTTGGCTCTTATAACACGATCGACAGCCTTGTTAAAGAATATAATATGAAATGTGCGTCTAACCCAATCCTTTCACACATAACGATGAGTCACAACCATATCACTAATAAGATATTTTTCACGGGAGGAGATGGATGGCATATTGTGTTTAAGGGACGTCTGGCCGAAATTCTAGGGTTCATTCCAGACACTGTGTTCGAAATCCACGTTGGACCCCATTTAAAATGTATAGCTCCGCACCCTGCCGACATTCACGGCGGCCGTTATAATATATTTATTTATAGTGACATTGTGGACTACCAGCTAGTCGGCGATAGTCATGTACCACTGCTGCGGTGTATAAATATCAAACGTATGCCCACTCTGAGTTACGACAACCCTCACTACACATCGTTGTCACGCTCCGCTATTACAGACATTCAAATAGATCTACGAGACGACCAGAACCAGCACATACCTTTCTCATACGGAAAAGTAATTGTCAAACTACATTTTAGACCTGTGAAACAACATTAAAAAATGATGCGGAAAGCGTACACAGCTGATGATGGAAGGTATATGTCCTACTATATGAACCAAGCCGGTGGAGACCTGCCCGGTTTCATAGGAACCCCCACGCAATACGGGTCTGGTTTAGGGGGCGTGTTCCGAACCCTATTTCGAATGGCTGTCCCTCTTTTAAAAAAGGGTTTTAATCTAGCCAAAACCTTTTTCTGGATATGCCATAAAAAGAAAACGCAGTGCTGACCACATGTTGTAGAATGATTATTTTGCACTTGGATAGCTGAATGGTACATCTCCACGCAGTTTTTTAAGAGGAAATGGTTGATTTCTTGAGGAAAAAAGCTAGGGGGGTGTCCGAAACTATCAAAAAACAAACCATGCTTGTTCTCTGTAATGTAAATACCGAGCCAATGTTGACCCGGTTTATCGCTAGGGTCAGTATTTACAACTAGCATAGCAGGTAATTTACAAACGACGGTTTTTGGCAGTTGATCACACGGCCTTACTCCTAAGAAATTTGTGTCTCTAGTCGTTCTTTTTCTAAGAACACTAGTGAGTTCTATTGTATTCATCTTTAGTAGTGGTCCAATAGGACTTGCCTTTGGTTAGATATTTCAATTACAGAATCAAAAACGGAATAGCAGATAAGGGTCACCGTACGTGGTAGTGGGTTTCTGAAGCGTGCTTCCAAGCGAACGTTGCCGTTCTTAATCAGCGAGACGTTTCCTGACCCACCACCATCCGGTTCCAAATTGAAACAAAAGAGTGTATATCCAGCCCCGAAATCGGAGCGTGTTATGGACAGTGATCGATCTTTTAAATGACGACCTGTTGATTCCACCAGCTGATAATATTCTCGTACATATTGTCCTCTTTGAAAAAGGGGTTGAAAAGGCCGTGCAGGGTGAGGCTGTCCGTCTGCGTATAGGCCTATAAACTCAGTGTCATAGTGCCCGAAATTAAAAGGGTTACGAGCATATGAGCCTGTGTATGCTTCGTTATCAACAAAAGCCAAGACTACGAATTTTGGTATCTGCCCAATAAATAAATTCTCTTGGCTACAGACCCTCGTACCTGCCGGAATGGAAAATGTTTTTATGGCTACCCTGTCAATAGAATATTTGGCATTAGTATGCTGTAGAGCTCTACTATGAGCTAGTCTCACAGTAGGAGACACTGATATCTTCTTTACAAACAGACTAGCAGACATTATTTTCACTGTGAATTGAACATTTCCTGGGGTCATTAGTACAAAGTCATCTTTTGACCTGATGACCTGATTTTAGCGAGATGTCCAAACCATTTATCAAAAGTTTTTCTTGAAAAAACAAGTCAGCATGTATTGGTGATATTAATTCCACAATACGGCTTTCACCAGTGTATGCACCCCGTTGCTCTAACCCCAAATTATCTCCTGTAATAGATGTCTCCTCCATTTTTCCACCGGTGTCTTTACAGAACAGGCCAGTGCTGAACTGTGTATCCAGTGTTTCTTTTCCATAGTTTAGCAAACATTCAATAATCCCTCTGTACGGATACGTATTTGAAGATTGGCTAATCAACCTATCCCCTAACATTATATCTACTTGGGAAAAAAGACTGCACCCAGGATAGTTTATAAAACCCACATCAGCGGCATTAGCCAGCAATGTGCCGTCAGGATTTGTAATCCTCACACGTGTGTACAGATACGAATCGTTCAGATCTAGATAGTCTTCTCCACTAGCAGATATGAAAAACTCTATAGGCCCGCTGTCTGTTAGAGAGGACATGGGCGGTACTTCTAGAAATGTTGATTTTTCGATAGATGTCTGGGTGTACGGGACTGTAAATAGGTCCAGTTCTGTCTTCACACACTCTTCCGACTGATTATGAATGAATGACATGATTAATTTCTTAAAGTTAATCTAAAATATGTCTTTTGTCAGGAACAATGATCGTCGGTTCGGAGCTCTGCGCCTACGGACAGATGTCTTCTTTTTGAGGACCCTTCGTTTTTTGCGTGTGTTTTTATGTTTTTTTTTCACACCCTGGTTACGCCCACATCCTGAAGGGCTTCTTTTTAATGCTTTGCGCCTGTACACCATGAGACCTTTTCCCTGCTGCCTGGATGCTACGGCATTCCTGACATTAGACACAACATCTCCTATAATACCTGTGGCGGCTGTTTTCAGGTGAGGTTTGGCTAGATTAAAACCCTTTTTTAAAAGAGGGACAGCCATTCGAAATAGGGTTCGGAACACGCCCCCTAAACCAGACCCGTATTGCGTGGGGGTTCCTATGAAACCGGGCAGGTCTCCACCGGCTTGGTTCATATAGTAGGACATATACCTTCCATCATCAGCTGTGTACGCTTTCCGCATCATTTTTTAATGTTGTTTCACAGGTCTAAAATGTAGTTTGACAATTACTTTTCCGTATGAGAAAGGTATGTGCTGGTTCTGGTCGTCTCGTAGATCTATTTGAATGTCTGTAATAGCGGAGCGTGACAACGATGTGTAGTGAGGGTTGTCGTAACTCAGAGTGGGCATACGTTTGACCTCATCGGAGATATTTATACACCGCAGCAGTGGTACATGACTATCGCCGACTAGCTGGTAGTCCACAATGTCACTATAAATAAATATATTATAACGGCCGCCGTGAATGTCGGCAGGGTGCGGAGCTATACATTTTAAATGGGGTCCAACGTGGATTTCGAACACAGTGTCTGGAATGAACCCTAGAATTTCGGCCAGACGTCCCTTAAACACAATATGCCATCCATCTCCTCCCGTGAAAAATATCTTATTAGTGATATGGTTGTGACTCATCGTTATGTGTGAAAGGATTGGGTTAGACGCACATTTCATATTATATTCTTTAACAAGGCTGTCGATCGTGTTATAAGAGCCAACTGTTAGCCTTAGCTTATTGAGCAGTTTCGTTTTTGTGTCGAAGAATTCAATCTTGGCATCGCTCTCACTGAAACTATTCCAGACCCGGGGATATTGTATTTCGATAAGCCCGACTTCATACGCCTGATGTAATATGAGCGGTTTTGCTAGTTTTGTTCTGAACTGCCAAATCTTATTATTTGGATACACTATGGGCGATGCATTACTAGGCAGCGTAACAAAAAAACCGTTCTTATTCATAGCTCCGTCACCTTTCGCTAACAAATCACAATGACTAGTTTTAAGAGCATGTCCGGCTCTATTATCTTACATCAATTATGTCTTTTTCAGAGACCCATGAATTGAATTTCTCGGGCCATCCTAACCATTTCACAAGTACTAGATTTTTACGACCCGTTTTCTTTCTATCCAGCACTTTCTCAATTTTAAACACTTTGTTTTTGTCTATAATTACAGCCTGTAACTCTGCTTCGTAAAAAGTCCCTGTCAAGGTCTCTCCGCTATTGTCTTTTAGTATATAAACGGGAGGAGTCCTGCCTATACGTTTTGATATTGTAAAAAACTCATCTGTAAAGGATTGTTCGTAACCTTTGCGAAACACACCTCTGTGCTTTGATATCCTAACGGTGTCGCCCGTCTGAAATTTAAACAGTACCATTCCCTGCGGTTTCAGTTTGTACAGAGTGTTAAAGACTGTTTTCTCATTGTCTTTACACACAGCGGTTGGAGCCATTTTTATTGAACTATGGTATGCAGAGTTGTAAGCAGTGACCATGTCTTGTACCACATCAATATAGCGACGTGAGTTAACAGCCGTTAAGTATCTCCACATTCTGGTTTTGAAAGTCCGGTTGAAACGCTCAACAACACTTGCTTTTGTTTCGTTCGTTGTGGAAAAATGGTGAATTTTATATAGAGTCATCAATTTTTGAAAAACCTTATTATAAAACTCTTTTCCGGCATCTGTTTGAAGTTTCAGAGGTAGGCGTCCTTGTTCCAATATTTCTTTAAAGGCACTTGTGACAACGGGACCCGTTTTGTTTTTAAGACATATTACCCATGCATATTTAGAAAACACATCAATGCATGTCAATAAATATTGCACATTATCGTTTTCCGTAGAATATTCCGTCATATCGACCAAATCAGCCTGAAATTGTTTATCGATACCGTTACCAATCACCCTGTTTCTGGGGAAATGTTTCAAGACAGGTGCATGTAGAGTGTACGCATCCTGCCGCAAGAGAAACGTTTTAACAGCGGGGATCGATGGAGACAACCCAGTACATTCTTTGACGGAATCACGAAGTTTGTGTACACCTCCTAGAGCCCCTGGGTGGGCAGGATCGTAGTATATTTTTTGCATAACCTTCTCCATGATTCGTTAAAACACAAGTGATCACGATAGTGTTATGTCATCCTTTTTTTTATTTCACAAAACAACCAAACGCATTCATACATACGAAAGTCATGAAGACAGCGAAACCGCTTCTATCATAGATAGCATCTTGACTAATACGGATACATTGCTTTTACTGATTATGAATATATGTAGTTTTTGCAAATCCTGTAAGACGTCGGTATAGTGTTTTTCTTTCACATACAAACTCACTGTATCTACAAGCATTGTATACATAGTAAGCAGGTGATAAACTTTTAACATCTTAAAATCGTGTGTAATGTTAGCTATGACATCACAAAATGTTTCCACTATACTCTCTCGTGTCATTAACATTGATAACAACATCTGTAACAGATCCTCCCAAGGAGTGGCGCTATGTTGTCTTCTTACAAGCACCATCAATTTTTCTAACCTACACACATCTGTACGATCTACAGCATCACTCTTACATTGGTATTTTGTAACATCATTCACGTTATTAGCAATGGCTTGATCTAAAATATCAGATATACGTGATATGTGATATCGCTCACTGATATGATTATACATCATGCATAAACAATTCCCCATATTTTCACCCTGTTAGTTCTTTCTACCATATAAATCCCTCCAATAGTCACTAATCTCTCTAATTTCGGCTATTTTAACCACATCATCACCTATCATAGAGTCATACATAGCACTGATTTTAGTCGTGACATCTTCAACCGTTTTCAACTCGTGCAAAACTGTTTCTGATACTCCGAGGATTCTACCCTCACCGGCCTTGAGATGTTTAAAGGACAGAAAACGCTGCACAACTCCGATGAATTTATCAGTCAATAGTCTTTTCATAATCTGTTCAAAGTGGACAGCGTAGAAGTGTTCTGGTAGCCCTTCTATACAGTCATGCTGTTTCTGGCTCGGATGATTGATCTGACAGCCATAACACCGCTCCTCCAAATACTGGTAAAGAACAATGTTAAGAAGATGTAGAGACGCTGTTTTAACGCTATCTATAAACAACGATGACACCACGCCGTCCGGCTGATCATGCGTCACAGTGTCCGAACAAGCCCCGACATCATCCTGTTGTAATACAGCATACGTTGAGGGGGTAGATGGATATGCATGTGTTTGACGCGGCGGGGAGCATATCAATAGAGAGGGAGGCAGAGGAGGGGTCATAAGCGGCGGTGCCAGGAAGTGTTCCGGGCTTAGAGTGGGGGTTGTTGATGATGATGATGATGAAAGGGATTGAGGAGAGCCGAAGACCGTCAGGGGGTCAAATAACACAGGGGTGTTAGGTGTCTTTCTGCCGGACGAATGACACATCTCTAGATCCTCTGGGAAGAAAAAAAGCACACATTACAATCACAGTAGCAAACAAAATAATATAAAAGCATTTTAACTATTTTTGCCAAATAATTAGCACCTACAAATTAGACCCACCATTTTGTTAGTCTTTGTGTCTGACGATTTTAGGTCTATAGAGGGTCTTGGGGAGGGGCTGAGACTGTTGATCATCGTCCTCAAATATCAATCTTTTTCTTATGTTCTCATAAGAATTCCTTATTTTGTCTCTTCTGATGACATAGTCAATGGTATCAAACTGTGTCTTCAATATCTCCCAGTCACACCATTGTATAAAGAACCCGTTTTTAAACCATTTCTCATATTCTTCGTTAGATACAGGGTAGGTCTTTAACTTCCATTCTTCACGTCCTCTGGCTGCAACTAACTTCTCCCTTTCGGAGCATACGCGAAGGAAGATAAAATCCTCTGCGGTTCTGGTGAAGCGGTCTGCTTCAACACGATAGATACCGGCCCCATTGCAGGTGTCCCATTGAGACACATACACTAGCTCAGGAAAGCCAGGATTGTCAAGATCGGGGCAGACAACCCTACGAAAAAGACTCCAGTCTTTCACCACCATTGTGCAGGCTGTGTTAGCATTGCTAGATAAATCGGCCACAACACTAGTATACACAGCTAATGTCACATATCCGGAACTGTAGCTAATTGAATAACAGTAACCATTGTCCCCCGCATATTCCATATCAGCTGTACACGACTCTGACATGCTTGACGTAAAGATATCGGGTCGGAATCTCTTTTTTCTGGGGGCCTGGCTCAGACCGAATGTTGCTCCAGTATTAGTCTCACCTCCTCCCCATAACTCTTTACGGGGTGCACGGATCATCTTCAACGTACTGGGTCTCAATTCAAATGCACTGGGAGCGTGTGTATCAACCGTACCTTCTTCTTCAACCGTTGATCCAACTTGATATTCAAATCGATGTGTAGACATGGCTGTAAGATGTTTTTTTTCCCCTCTTGCTTTCTCCCAGGAGTTAAAAAGAAATATACACCGCTGGTCTGCTTGAGATGATCGAAGGCACAAAACGAACTGGCTAGCTAGCTAACTAAAAACAGTAGGTAAAAAGAGGCGAGACAGGTCGAGACATAGCCCTTTATACTCCTCCATAACCCTCCCCTATAACAGCATCACCGTCATAGGGGGCACATGACTTTTTCAGACATGTTGAGACATAGCCTAACCCTAACGCTTTTAGGAATACACAATACAAACTCCACCATACAACGACAGGACACTCTGTCCTACAAGACACACCCAGGATGACGCTTTTACAAACCAACAATAGCAAACCCCCCTTCGTAACAGACGACCACGAGGTCAACGTTTTTTAATTTACGAATGGCTGAATAAATTAAATATCTTACAACATGCTTAAACACAAGATCTGCTTTAAAATGTACTTACCAATGTAGATGTGGCTGAAAAAACGATTCCTCTTTGCTTTCACAAAAATAGAATTAAAAGTACATTCCGGGAGGGCTTTGTTAGAGGAAAAACGTGATAGCAAGGTAGCTATCAACACAGCTTAAATGGTTTGTTGAAAAAAGTGAACAAGCTAGCATGCAAAAAGGGGTGCTATTAAAACGATGTAATGTGCTTTGCTGAAAAACGAATCATCTTTGCTTTCACAAGAATAATTAAAAAATCAAAAAAAAGAACACCAGCTGGTATGGGTGTGGAAGGTCAAGAAAAAACGTAGTAACAAGTTAGCTAGCTAACAGACAAGCCAGCTAACAGCCTAGCTAAAATGGTTTGTTAAAAAAAGAGCAAAATGTGGAAGGTTGAGAAAAAAAACGTGGTAACAAGCTAGCGAGATAGCTAACAGACTAGTTAAAAATGGTTTGTTAACAAGTGAGCAAACTACCCAAACAGTACGAACGAGTGAGCACGGTCGATCCGTCTGCTAGACGCCACACCTCCCTCGGTCACCAGAGGTCCTCACACTCACACGCAGACAGCCGGCCCGCGAGATGTACTCCCGGCATTACGAACGCTAGAGGCGATCCCAGGTTCGACCGCTAGAGAGACGGCATGACTTTTTCAGACATGTTGAGACATAGCCTAACCCTAACGCTTTAAGGAATACACAATACAAACTCCACCATACAACGACAGGACACTCTGTGCAGCTATGGCTACGGTTCTCACGGACTTCCCTTCACCCTCGGGGGGCACTACAAACCGGACGATATCAGTTTCATTTATTTTTAGGCGTTTTAAAAAAAAAATATTTTTTTATTTTTTTATTTTTTTATTTTTTTATATTTTTATTTTTTTATTTTTTTATTTTTTCCCTTGCTGCGCGCGCCACTCGAGCGCCCGACCAATCACAACGCTTCGGGGGACACGTGCACGACATCACGTGACCTCACGTGCACGCGCAAACCTGTACCCTATACGTGCACGCGCAAACCTGTCAGCTATATACTACTAATACTGTATATATCTAGAGAAATATTGAATTATAAAACTTTGCATAAAGCTTTGCATATTGTTCATATTTTTTTTTCACTTTTTCTGCAACCTATGAAACAACTTTAAATTCAAGTACCTTGCTATAAAAACGGGCTATACATATTATTAATAAAGCTGGTTACTTTGATCGCATAAATCCACTGTTTAAAGGACCACGCCGACTTATTGGGACTTTAGCTTATTCACCGTAACCCCCAGAGTTAGATAAGTCGATACATACCCTTCTCATCTCCGTGCGTGTTGTAACGCTGTCTGATGGTTCCAGCGGTAGCTTAGCCTAGCACAGAACATGCAGGTAACTGGTTCCAACTAGCCTACTGCTCCGAATAAGTGACAAAATAAGGCCAACATGTTCCTATTTCCATGTTGTGATTTGTAGAGTCACAGCGTGTACAAATAACAACGTAACATGAGACACAGCCATCTTCTAACCGTAAACAAACCGGGAACTATATTCTCAGGCGGAAGAATATAGTACTTGGGCGGAACGATTTGCTTTGCAGCAAGCCTGTCTGAGAATAATTCCTGGTTTGTTTATGGTTAGAAGATGGCTGTGTCTCATGTTACCTTGTTTTTTGTACACGCTGTGACTCTACAAATCACAACATGGAAATAGGAACATGTTGGAGTTATTTTGTCACTTATTCGGAGCAGTAGGCTAGTTGGAACCAGTTACCTACAGGATCTGGGCTAGGCTAAGCTACCGGTGGAACCGTCAGACAGCGTTACAGCACGCACGGACACGAGAAGGGTATGTGTCGACTTGTCTAACTCTGGGGGTTACGGTGAATAAGCTAAAGTCCCAATAAGTCGGCGTGTTCCTTTAAGAGTTATTGAATTAAAGGATTAGTTACATATGTCACGACCCCTCCTCTTTGAGTTTGTTTCCCTGTCTGATTTTCCTGAATGCACCCTGTTCCTGCTGCCTGGCAAAGAGGGCAAGGCGGGAGAACCTGGATCAGCGTTAATCACTCTCACCTGTGGCTCATCAGCAATCTGCACACCCGGTCCTGATCATCATCTCCACACCATAAAAGCTGTGACCTGACATCCAGTCCCTGCCAAATCGTTAGCCTTACCAGTATGTTTGCTTGCGTATCAGCTTTACCTTTTGATAGTTTGCATTGCTACTCAGCTTTCTCTGTTTGTTCTGGACTAATTCCATTTCCTTTATCTGCAGTTTCACCCCGGAAAACCTCTCCACCTCTGCCAGACAACCTGACACTCCAACCTTGTCTTACCACCAGGATTCCTGATTTCCAGCTCCTCCACTCCTACCCATTCAACGCCCCCATCCCCCCTCACCACCTGGACTCACCTTTTGACATTACCTGTGAAAACCAATAAATACTGTCCTTATTCCACTTACCTTTGTCCTGGCTGCATTTGGATTCTTTTTTTTTTTTTTTTAATAAATGAACGCATATAGTATACTTTGAGATGGGTTTTTTTTGTTTAAAATTAGTGAACAATAGGACAGCTTTAACAGATAATGTCTGGAGTAAACAATCCAATCAGGTAAAGATACTGATGATATGATACAGTATATTGTAATAGACTCCATGTACTAATGCCCAGTATATCACTGTGACCAAATAACTGCCCTTTTTATATTAATGCATTTCAATGTCTGTTAGAGCACCTGCCTGTTTGTTTGTTTGTTTTGTTACTGGTATATTCTTATGAAAAAGTCAATGAAAATGTAATTTAAAAAAAGGTTTATAAAGCTATTTTTAAGGGTTACAAATGTGATAAATATTCTTGTTTCTTTACTTATGTCTTTTTTTTCCCTTTTCCTTTGGGAGGGTAGATTTAATTAATAAGAACAAAGTATAGGCATATTTAAGCTTTTGCTTAGGCCTAATCCTTCTCAGTCACAATTTATTTACTGTTTGAGTTTACACTGTGATATGTATATAATTACTGTTTAATAATGACTGAATAAACCACTACTACCTACTACCATCAGTCGGGCCTTGGCTGCGGCTCATCTAGCTCTTGTGTTGACTTCGGGTCACGTTGACCCATTTTTAATTCTTGTTTTATATCAGAAAATATGGGACATAGAAATAAGCGCTGAAAATATGTAGAAGAAAAATTTAACAATTTCTAACATTGGAAAAAGCAAAAACAAACTGTGAAAAACAGGCGTCAAAAACATGTTTTTTTCAAGGTTGACAGGAAGACAACACAAGGGTTAAAGATTCAGCGTGTCCCCTATTTCATCATTTGCATGTAGGGTAGACAGATGACGGATGATCAGTTTTTTTGGACGACACCTGTAGCCGGTGAACCGTAATCAATGAGCCTTGCAGGGACTCAGCTGCTGTATGCATGTACTGCTCATGCGGGAACACACAGAGATTCCTTGATTTAAAATTAGATTATTGTTCTTGGCGGTAACATTACCCGCAGGTACTGGAAAAAAAGGTTGTTACTTTTGGCAGAGGTATTGGTGTCCCATTATGTTTGTAGCATGGACGTACTGTAGTGAATGAAACTCGCAAGACTCTCTTTTGTTTGACCTGATGGTCATATCATTTAGTCATCTTATTCATTCACTGTAGTCCCACATAGCTGTCCTCAGACCCCCTAGCAGGTAAATCCAGTCCTGGTCGTGCATTACCAGAACTACCTCCACAGTGCTGCGGAAGAGGGTCTGGTGAGTCCACATAGCATTCCGGGATGGGAGAAAAACATGCTCTGGTTTATTGGCATTTCTTTAAACCATTCACATAATCTAAGGTACGGTGCCACTGCAAAATAGCCTTAGGAAGGAACTTGTTTTGGTGGAACATGTGTACGTTCAAAAGTTGTTTTAGTCGTGCGACAGAAAACTCAGATTGGACAGATAGTCTAGCTAGCTGTCTGGATTTACCCTGCAGAGATCTGAGGGGCAGTTAACCATAGTCATCATGAGGTAACAGATATCCGGCCTAAATGAGTGATATCCGGCCTAAATGAGTGAAATCCGGCGGAATTTCTGTCGGCAACGGAGCAATCCTAGAAGTGGAACGTAATGGATAGAGACTAATCCAGTCTAAAACATTAGTTACTAATTTTAAAAATACAGAAGGGATAGTTCCCTGACCAACACCAGATCTACAATAAGACTACTTATCACCATTAAAGCTCTCCACAACCTAGCCCCCACCATCCCCACATCACGCTGGGAGCTGCACTGCTGCCAGGCTCTGGAACTCCCTTCCCCCACACATTCCACAGTCTGACACCGTAACAACATTCAAATCCCCCCTCAAAACTCACCTGATCAAACTAACCTACTCACTCTGATACTCACCTTTCGTATCCGATTCCTTCTAGCCCCACACATTCAATATTGTTTCCTGTTTTGTGATCGTCTATGCTGGTGTCTTTTCATGTTTCACTGTTTTTACCTGTATGTTATAACTCTATGGTGTACAGTTTTTAATGGGAGATGTAGAGTACGTGCAGCGGGCAAAGAAGCATTTCATCGGTTCTTTCCAACCGGACTGCGAGGCAGTGATTGGTGGGAGTTTTTACAGGATTACATCATTACTACACACTAGTCCTTTTTCAGAATCCAGAAGACCATTTCAAACAATATATAAAAAGTGTATATTGGAAATAGTTACCAACCTTGCCTTTAATTGATTAGTTTTAATTACTCTGTATATTGATCTCTTACTCTTTACCAGTAACTCTTGTGTTGTGCCAAATTCAGAAGTGGCCCCATTTCCCATATTTTCATATAAACATTGCCTGCAGAGACGCACTGCACTAGTAGTGTTTAATTTAATACTTCATGTACTCTTTGCTCGACATTCATGTGAGGAAGCTGAAACCCAAGGTTGAGAAAACCCCCGCCCAGGAGAATGAACTCCGAGCTGCTGTTTTCCAACAACACACACCTGATTTTTTACTTCAGCATAGCTGTAAAAGAACAAACTCTCCCAAAGGGGTCCTTCTGACCGTTGAACAGCAGGTAAAACAACTGAAGCTCCTTCACCTCCACCAAGGTTAATTAGTTTTAGTGTCTCAGCCTCAATTAATGAGATTACCAGTTTATAACCAGCAGAGAATATTCATCATTAAGATCTCTGACAGAGACAGCTGGAATTAAATTAAACTCTATGTCCATTATTTACTCAGAAACAAATCACCAGGTTCGTGTGCCTGAACATTTCTAAACATTTCCATCCTTTAATATAGAAGAAATTACAAACCAATAAAAACCCAAGTTGTTGTGGTTGTTAATATTTCTGTTTCCTGTTTTATTTTGGTAGTCTGGTTTTCTTGTCTTGTCTTGTCTTGCTTTACTTCCTGTCTTTTAGTTTTCCCGCCCGTGTGATTGTCTAATGTGTTCCACCAGAGGCCTGTACTACGAATTAAAATCATCGTGCCCTGGATTTCTTTCAGTTATCCGGCTTCACTAACCCTAACAACCGCGGTCTCGCATAACCTGTGTCATGACGGTGGTTATCAACTAGTTCAGTCAACCCAGGTTTTTCCAATCTAGAGACGCACGTGTTCACATAAAAGGGGCAGTGATTACGCCGTATGTCCAATCGCAAACATGGACAAAACAAGAGCTGCATATTTCACTCAGAAGGAGCAGACAATAATCCTACAAACGTTATCAGGAATTGAAACATATAATGCAGGCTAAAAGCAGCACAGTCGCTGCTGCCAAAGCAAGGAGGGAAAGCTGGCAGAAAATAGCAGACGCTGTAAATGCGTAAGTTACATAACTTATTGATATAACTGTCACTGGAGAAAGCTCTGACCATAATTACACTTCTGCATTCCATAACGTTTAACTTGTGTTGCTGTATTATTTTAGTTGCAACCCTGGCAGTGGCAAACGATCGTGGGAGCAAATAAAAGTTAAATATAAAAACATAATTCAAACCGGTAAGTAGCAGTAGCAATACTTGCACATATTTTAAGGCCAACAAGTACCTGGCTGAATTGCAGGATCAGTCCCTTCTGTAGGATATTGGTATACAAAGGGCCTATAGAAAAATGAAATAGCTTGCAGCCAACAGGAAAAAAAATGAGGCAACGAAGACTGGAGGGACTTCACTCCTGCTGAGGAGCTGGCCCTCTGCAGCAATCAGGGTCGGCCCCTGATGGAAGGAGTAGAAGGGGGCATTTCTTCTGACCCTGGTGGCAGCAGCTCACAGACCCAGGCATTAAGGCATGGATACCCGACCCGAGCCCGACGGTACCCGACGGGCCAGGTTCGGACAGATATTTAGAAATTATGGTCGGGTTCGGTTCCGGCTCGGTCACATCAGCGCGATAAGGCATTTGTTGTAAAATGGTGCTGCGGCTCCTTTAAGAGAGCTCAGTGTGTGTGTAAAGTGGGCAGAAGAGAGATAGAGAAAGAGGAAGCAGACGTGTAGATGCGCCCGGAGCAGACTTGGTGGAATAAGTTTAAGTTTTGTAGCCAACAGTGTGTGCGGTGTCCGAGATAAACCCCCAGACTGAAAGCCAAGTTCATTCATCTGCTCACCAGAAACGGGATATAACCCCAACGTTATATAACGTCGGCCCTGGAGGTAACCAGTCTCCCTGGTTTTCTGATCACGGCTGGAAACGAAGCAATCAGGAAAGGTTAACACGTTGAACATTTTAAATTAAACAGCTTATTAATGTGCGCTTGTTCCCCCGTGTGCGCTGATGCGCTCATCTGTTGACATTTCCGAATGCTAGTTGCTTAATAAAAGCGGGCTTTCCACACAAACAAACGTTGCCTACATGTGTCATTAGTATGAGAAAAAAAACGAGATTTAGCGGGCTCGGGTCGGACTCGGACATAAATATCTTAATGCCTGTCGGGCTCGGGCCGGGTTCGGACGGAAAAATTCGGCCCGATCAGACCTCTACCAGGCATAGGTACAGGGTATGTGTCAAGTAATCTACGTGACCATGTTCATTCAACAATTCTTTATGAATATTGTAGGAGTGAAATGTATTACTGTGCTCTGCAGTGACAGAAGATAGTCATCCCACTGTGCCATACAGAGGTAACAGTGAAACTAATAGTCATACACCAGTATGTATGCCATATGTTGTTGCTGAATATTGATCAAATAGGCCATTTATTTCCTCAGGTGGAGGTCCTAGTCCCAGATGATGAAACTGTGTCTGCCTGCTCAGAGAGCGCTATGGGGGTACACTTGAATATTTTTACCACTTGCAACACAGATGGTGAGAGTGTGTGAATGTGTGGCTGTGATTGAAGTGTCTGTAATGACTTGCTAATGGTGGTGGTCTGAACATGAGACACAAGTCCTTAAAGTGCTCATTTCAAATATGACTCAATTGATAAAATTGCTATGGTGTTAAACTCAGCAGGAACAGGAAGTGGAAGAGGAACATATTCCACCCCCTGAGCCTAGGTCATCAAGGCCAAGACAAAGACACGTGGTAAGCAATGGACCTTAAAACACAGTAGTCAAATGGACACCTTCAACTTCCTCCAAGTGTGCCTTGCAAAGGGACAATGTTCTTTTATTTGTTTCAGGTTGGAGCAGACAGTGGCCCTCATTTATGAAACATGCGTACGACCTAAAACAGGCGTAGGACGGGCGTACGCCGATTCCTATGCAAAGCTCGGCATTTATCAATTTGAACGTGAGCGTAGACTGCGATAAAAGCTCACGTCTGGTCTGAACTTGTGTACGCAAGTTTTCGAGTCAGTGTGGACTTGCGGTGCAGCATATAAAAAGTGGAGAAGGAGAAGTCATCATTGATCACTTATCAGCAATGGCAGATCTGGCTCTTTTAAAAGACCTCTATTCGCCGGTACAACAGTGCACACGTACGCGCACGGGCCACGGTGAGCGCCCCATCGGATTGATTAAGGGCAGATGGCTCTGTCTTGCATCAGCGGGGGGACCTTACTATACACGGCAGAAAAAGTCTGCAACATTGCTTTAGCCTGTGGGGTTCTGGAGCCAGATGACCCGATGCCCAGAGAGCAGTGTCCAGCACAGCCCCAAGTGGGGCCATACGAAGGAGACAGGATATTATTCCTCACTTTTAAAAGGTATAGTATTATGTTTGGCAATGCTAGCCTACTCAATACAGGAAACATGACGATGCACAACATTTTTATTTATTCTTCAGGTTTTCATTTCTCTTTTATTTTAAAGTGTCGTTAATGGCCACAAGTGAACGATTTATTTCTGCCATTGACACGACACTGCATAAACTCCGCTACTGTGTGTTTGTTTAAATATACGTACACCATGTAGACCTAAGAGATTGCAATATAAGCCTGTATATTACTATGTCAAGGAGGTATAACTTAAATAAACTTCAGCTGGAATCCGATTTACCACGGCAGCACTGTTGACTGCATCAGTGATCTCTTTCCATTCCGCATTATTTCTACAGCCTTTAATACCAGTTGTCAGGCTGCCAAATAGTACACGTTAGTGCAAATCAACCTGAGATGTCAGGGTTTCAATCTCCACCTCTGAAAAGTGCCGCTTCTCAGCCGGATTACGTCTCGCCATGTCGTAAATTGTAGGGGCGAGGCCTCAAAACCCAGAATATATTGGTGATATTTATATTACGATCGTTTCCAGCCGCTGCATTTATCAATGTACGACCATTCTTACGCTCTGATTGGTGTGATACGAACGTTTCATGAATCACACGTGAAGCCTGTCGTAAGAGGATTTCTGCGCTCATATCTGCGCTGGTTTCTACGTTAGGTTGATACATGAGGGCCATTGTGAGGGCCTTATATAAAAGAACCCTGGAGCTCGACATTGAGTACAAGAGGCTTTTAATTAAAAAAAACAAGGCTGGAGATAGAAAAGCTGGAACATGAGAAGAAGGTAGTACATAACTGAATGTATAAATGACAAAACGTACAGTTACACTGACATTCTTTTTCTGTGTTCCTAGGAAAGGGACAACACATGAGGATGTATTTCTTGTACTTTTTTCTACGTTTTTGTCTTTTAACAATTTTTTGTGGCTTTTCCCAAAGTTTTTTGTTGTGACTTTGAGTCTTTTGTGGGGGTTTTAACTATTTTGTTCTTTCAATGTCCTATTTATTGTGTTTTGAAACAGCTATATAAGTGAATCAAACATTCAAATTCAATGAAAGTAGTGAAATTATCATTTATTTCACTTGTGAAGAGCATTGTACGGTACCATACATGTTGTTTTTTGTTTGAAATGTTGTGGTTGAAAGAAACCCAAATTACTGATATGGAAATGATTAGAAAATGGTTCAAATCGACCCAAGGACAACAGAAGGGGTTAAGGGGGAGACACCCCAGTGAATAGGGATAACATATCAACATGAAACCTCCCCAGTTGATAACTAATATTAGGTCAACTATTGTTTTCATTACTAGTTTCCTTTAAATGTATGTTTAAATGAGCAAATGATGAATTAAGTTGTAAAATATGATTACATTTGCATACATTTCCAGGATGGAAATCAGAACATTGGAATAAGACTGAATGAAAATCCTTGTTTCGTTTTGTCAACATATTAGAATCCAAAGTTTTTACACTGGGCAGTTTGGATTTCTCTTTTTTACCACTCCATTAATCAGAATATGGTGGCAACAGCCATTAAAGAAAATCCATATAGCTCAAATGCTATGGAACCAAAATAGCCCAACTGAATTGTAAAAAAAACATGTTTTAGTCTCCCCTTAAACAAAAAACTGTAATAGCCTATCTCACAGCCCTGCCAGTAGGGTAGTCAAGGGTGAGGGCGGTCTACCACATCTGGGGGTTGCTGGCTGACAGGTGGGGCTCTCTCCTTTCTTATTGTGGAGCATGACACAGGCTGTCACAATTTGACAAGCCCGGTCTGGGGCCACTCGAAGGCCACGCAGGCAGTTGAAGCGTGCTTTGATTATGCCAAAGGTAATTTCGATCCTGACCCTTGTTCTGCTGAGTGCCACATTAAAAGCATTCTGTGGCCCTGTTTTCGGGTCAGGATAGGGGGTCATCAGAAAGGGCTGGCAGGCGTACCCACGGTCCCCTACCAGCAATCCACTGAAGAGCCCCTGATGAAAATTGATATTAGCATTATCAGTATTACAAAATGCAACATATTACTTGCAATTGCCATACCTTGCTCCAATCTGTGGGACAGTGCAGACTCCCTGAAGATCCGGGAGTCATGGACAGACCCAGGTCACTTTGCCTCAATGCTGGTAACCAGACATTGATGGTCACAAGTCATCTGCAAAAGCATCTT
Organism: Zingel zingel; assembly: GCA_023566125.1. Classification (NCBI taxonomy): domain Eukaryota; kingdom Metazoa; phylum Chordata; class Actinopteri; order Perciformes; family Percidae; genus Zingel; species Zingel zingel. The sequence continues at coordinate 22,813,399 of CM042327.1, forward strand.
GTGTTAAAAGTCCATCCACATAACAGCATTAACGTGAGGGAAACATCAATGTGAATTAGAAGGACTCCTCCTTTACCAGTATGACCAAACATGTGTAGCCTGTTCTTTATGCTTTACCTGAACGTTGATGCTGTGGTATGATTTGCGATTAATGAAATTGCCTTCATTCACTCCCAGCGATGTAGAAATGGGGATATGGGTGCAGTCGATGGCACCAATTACCCTCAGGAAGGAGTATGATTAATTTCATATGCAACGGTGAACATCATGGGGCCTAGATTATTTATAGATGAAGTTTCAATTTACCAGTAAGTGAATATTTACCTGCTATTTCATAAAAGCCCTTTTTATTGTCTGCGTGGGCAAGTGCCCTGGGAACAATACAAATGCATTTAAGTGTGCTGTTAAGTGTGCGCCGCAGACGAATGTATCCGTGGCGAAATAGCGCAGCGCTAAGCATACAGACTGTGGGACTGTGAGCGCACGGCTTCGTTGTGTTGCATTGACAACATGCGGCTCAAGAAGCTGACAAAGATACGTAATTCCCTCCGCTGAGAATCTATATCTTTCATAAAGATAGTCATCAGGGAATGACAAAGGGTTTTGTCGGTCTCTAAATGTTCTGGCTCTTCTGAGCGCACCTCTCACTATCCGCGCACCAAGCTCCACAGGATCTTCTAAGAACGATGACGCCATTATGATCAAGAATGAATGAGTCAGTGGGCGGTGCTTTTATACCGGTTGATCTCTGATCTCCAACTAAACCTTCTCCCGACCAGGTTAGGCATTCAGCATAAGTTACCATGGCGATCGAACCCGGTAACAAGTGATCCACCTTCGTGATACAGAAAACCCTGGGTTGAACCTGAAGTTAGCGTGTTAACGGCAAATCTTGCTTCGTAGTACAGGCCTCTGTTCCCCAGTCCTGGTGTCACCTGTCCCGTGTTTGCTCGTTACCTGATGTATTTAGTCTTTGTGTCATGATGTCATTATGGCAGCCTGTGCTTCTTCTTGTTCTGTGTGTTTTTGTTTGTTTTCCCCTCATGTTCCTCCCTCCTGTGCTGACTGTGAGCTGTGGGCGCGGCCTAACTGGCAGCTGGCGCCAGGTGGAGCTTATTCCCTAATCAACCTCCTGCAGTATTTAAGGCTGGCTCTGTGATCCACTCGTCGCCAGATTGTACAGTCTACTAGTTTGATATAGTGGTACTCTCGGCTCCCTGTGTTTTCTGTGTTCCTTGTGTCTAAGCTTGTGTAGCTAAAACGTTTTTCTGTGTGGATCTCTTGTTACAGCCTGCCTTGCTCACTCGTGCTCCTGCCTGCCTGCCTGCCTGCTTGCACCTCCCTCTCTCTCTGTAAGGATTGGATTCAAACTCAAATTGTTTGTTGGACTCTGGAGGAGGCCCTACCACATGGTCATCGCCACCACTTCAAACGGAACGCTCTGGAGAGTAAACTGCACCACCACTCACCACTGGATTCACTCACCACTGGATTCCCTCAACACAACTCCCCTTTTGCCACCAGCACAATTATTGTATATATATCTCACGTATTAAATCACTTAATCTTAATTATTGTGTGTGTTCGTCTGCTTTTGGGTTCAACCTCCTGTGCCGTTCTGTAACACTTTGGGTGTTTCTCAATCTCAAGAATGCAAAGAACAGACTTGTGTTCTTGGGGAGAACGTTGAAGAAGGAACCCGCAAGTTAACAATCACAGAAAACACTGTTAACAGATTGAGACGATGCCTTCTTCCTGTTAGTGCTCAACACCCCCAGCACAGAGGCTACCTGCAGGGCTCCAAAATAAAAACCACAACAATATAACCACTTTGTATTAAAACAATCTCCGGACAAGAAAAACTCATAATGCTACAACTATTGCAATAATATTGAAAAATAAAACTTATTGAGCTTTCATTTTATTGTTTTTGGTTTAGCTCAAACACCCCTTACTTATTCAAAATAGTGGAGCGCGATCCCTACTATTATTAGTGTATAAGTTTAAGTCAGTTTAAATAAAAAAATAAGTAGTCATATGCACTGGTGTGTCCTATGTGTTCCTATTAGTGTTATGTGGAGTTATCATTTCTATATTATTGTATATGCCCAGGGACAACAGATGGAAATTAGCAATTCAAATTATAAAGGTTGGTGTCTCCCCTTTAGTCTACATAACATGTCATAGCATGTTACCACTTTATGTACAACTGTTCATGTATCATACAGACTGAAACTCAACTTCTAATAAATCAGAAAACAAATACACCAACAAAAATATGATCTAAATACTAAAGCTAATGTATAGCCTATGTATAATTTAAACAAGTCTCCAGAAAAGAAACGGGTATATCTCTCTCCCGCCGCCTCTGCCTGCTGCCCTGTGTGTGTGAAGCTGCAGTGTGTGTGTGTGTGTGTGTGTGTGTGTGTGTGTGTGTGTGTGTGTGTGTGTGTGTGTGTGTGTGCTTGTGGAGTTTAACTCCGAAAAGGCAGTTAACCACAGGTTCCCGTCCATCTTATGATGGACATGTGTTGTGATATTTAAACAGTCAACGGCGAAATAAAAGCCTCTTATTTACAAGACCGGTCTAAAAGACCTCCGGCTTACAGCTGGGTCTCCAAGCGTGACTGTCCGAGCAACGAGCTAGCGGCCGGGGCAGGCGCAAGCTGGCTGTCGCCTCACTTTATAGAGCTCCTCAACTCCGAAAACTTTGGAGCGAATTGTCAATTCGGCAAAGATTATCGCAAGACTGCTTATATTCGAAATCTAAACCGTTCATTTCTCGCCTAAAACGTTCTCAGAAGTGAATTTAGTGATGAATAAGATGGCGAAAATTGTTAAAATTGTCCTGTTTTTGGTATGTCTATGTGCCGGAAACCCGACCATCATTGAATGCCGAAATGAATGTTGGGATACAGGTGCTGAGAAGTTCATACAAGTTACCAACCAATGCATCCTCGGTAAAATGGGCGTGTCAAGAACATTTCCGGGAATCTTAACCAAGATGAATCTTTATCTTAATCTTGGTGAAATGCGAACTTGTGTATTGGGACAGTAGTTTGGCAACACGAGATGACGTTTCACAGGGACACAATAACACAAGTCAATAGAAGGACACAGTCTAAGAAACGCCCTTTGTGTTCCCCTTGTCTTGTGTCAGATCGTTTTGTGCCTGCTAGTGTGTTCCAGTCTCTGTGTTAGACTTCCCTGTAGTTTCTGTGCTCCCGTTTTGTTATTCTGCTTTTTCCCTTTTCTGCATTCTGGACTTAGTTTTTACCTGCCTCAGTTTGAGCTCCTTGTGTCGTTTGTTTTTTTGTATTTTTGCATTTTTGGATCCCTTTTTGTATGTGCCCTGATTTTTCTGTGAATAAATCGACAAGCAACGAAACTTCCGCCTGCTCTCTGCATTTGGGTCCACTATTCCCTGCATATCATCACACCAAGTGTACAGTTGACTAACAGAAAGGCCAAAGGCCCCTGCTTCTCACCACCAAGTAACACCACATGAAGGAAGCCATATGTAAGTATGAGTCAGTATTCCATCACACTGAAGCTAATTGTCTGGAAACTATAATTATGACTGAATGTGTTAACTGCCCATTAATTAGAACATCACTGCTCTGAGCAACACCCCCTCCTCTCTTTCGACCTTCATTTGACTCCTGAGGAGGGTGAGATCAGGAACCCTCCCTGATGCTTTTCGAAATGTCTTCAATCCTTCTGAGATGGCGACCCTAAAAATAAACAATCCTTCATTCTGATAAGAAACAGTTGACTTCCAGCAGCTCCTTCAGGAATCTAATAGCAGCTTGCTGCTCTAAAAACAAGCCTTGTCATCCCCGCTGAATATAAGATTGCTGTTTCGCTTCCTCTTCCCATAACAATTAATCAAGACCACTGAGCTGCCATTAAATTACGTTACCTTTCCCCTGGCATCACAATCACTGCAGCAATTGGGAGGAAATTACCTTTTGAGAAATGATGGCAAAAATATGTCATCCACACATTCCCTGAATTTAGCTGAATCTGGTGATATAGGCCATGCCCACTTTTTCGCAAAATTGAGATAAAGCAAACCTATATCTATATCTTAAAGGCCCTGGACACCCACACAGGTGAATTTAGTTAATCTGGTTGATAAACGCTCTTCCCCAGACTACGTGGGTGTGTACAGACTGATTGATTGACATCTTCCTGAGCCTCCTGTTAGCTTTGTTGCAGGACAAATGACACCTTTATCATTGTTATTGGTAGATGATATTTGTGACGTGATACATTTCCACCAAAGCTCCAGCCCACCTTCAACCTGAGCAGAGGTCTAATCAGCCACAATAACTGAGATCACCTGTGTGGGTGTTCAGAGGCTATAAACCAGCCTACAAGCCTCTTTAAGGGGGGAAGTGATTGCACCTGAGCGTGTCCTTTCTGCCTCATGTGTGATTGTGTAACCTTTTGATGGGGACTTTGGACAACAGGTACCAAACATTAGCTGTGTTCGAGACCGTTCTCTATCACATTAATAGTGCACTTTATAGTGTGTTCGCCATTTTGTAGTGGTGTTCGAATTCTCTGTGGATAATTTCATTTACTGTATAGTCCACTATGAAATACCCACAATGCACAGCTAATTTGAGTGTCCATAGGATGTACCCTACATTTTACTCCCGTATACCACAATGCAGCACGGTCGTGTTTTACCGGCGGAGAAGAAGAAGCAGAAGTAACTGCGAAAACTAAAAAAGGAAAAATGGAGCAAGAAAAATGTAACATGCAACATATATACAACATATACTATCAACCCTGGTTTGTTTTAAGGACGTATTAGAAGTATTTTGGTTTCAGTGTGTTTACGTGATGCTGGGCTCGCCAGCCTCCATCACACAAATAACGGGCACAACGATCTGTTTTCACTGTAGTGTCCTAAATCTCATAATTTTGGACGTTCCCTATATAGTTCGCTATTTAATAAACACTATATAGGTAATAGTGAGTGATTGAATGAGGGAACGGTCTCGAACACAGCTACTATTTGCTGAAACTTGGCTATGGAATGAGAATTAACAATATTATTTGAGCCTGATAACAGCATGTTAGTCTGGATTAGTTAAACCACATTTGAGGAACGGGGACAGTAAGTAAGTAAGTAAGTAAAATGTATTTATAAAGCGCTTTTCACAGATAAAATCACAAAGTGCTGTACAAAAGAATAGATAAAACAAACAATATAAAATGTGTATACATATGTAAAATAATAATGTACACTAGTGAAAACTCATCAACCAAAGGCTTTCCTAAATAAACATGTTTTCAGATCCTTTTTGAAAGAGACAACAGAGTCTGCCAGACGCATGGACAGGGACAGGGCCTTCCACAGTCTGGGAGCAACAGACTGAAAAGACAGGTCCCCACGGGTCTTATAACGAGTCATAGGGACTACAAGCAGGTTCTGGCTAGAGGACCGAAGAGACCGGCCAGAGGAATACGGCTTCAAAAGATCCAGAATGTACTGTGGGGCCTGACCGTTTAAGGCTCTAAAAGTCAGCACTAAGATCTTAAAATCAATCCTGAATTTTACAGGGAGGCAATGGAGAGCCGACAAGACTGGAGTGATATGAGACCTTCGAGGGGCACCTGTTAAAAGTCAGAATTTTGAACAATTTGCAGTTTGTTCAGAGCAGACTTATTTAGACAGGTAAAAACAGAGTTGCAGTAGTCAAGTCTTGTTGATATAAAAGCATGAATTATCATTTCCAGATCCTTCTTGGACAACATTTTTCGAATTTTAGAGATGTTCCTAAGATGATAAAAGCAATTTCGCACGAGCTGTTTTGAGTGTGTCTCCAAAGACATGGCCTGGTCAAACACAACCCCCAGGTTTCTGAGGCTGGATTTGACAGAGGGGCCCAGAGAGCCAAGGTGCTGTTTGATCAGCGGGATCTTATGGTCTGGAGTAAAGATCAGCGTTTCAGTCTTGTTTGTATTTATCTGCAGGTAGTTTGTGGCCAGCCAGTCTTTGATGGAGGACACACACTCTAGGAGCAGAGACAAATGATGGAACTCAGCATCATTAAAAGAACAATACAACTGGACATCGTCGGCATAGAGATGATATGATACATCCTTGAAACAACCAATAATTTGACCAAGTGGCAAAATGTACAGTAAAAACAAAATAGGACCCAAAACTGACCCTTGTGCCACTCCGCAGAACAAATTTGTCACATCAGACTGTACATTGTTTACAGCAACATTAAAGGTTCTGTCATGAATATAGGAAGAGAACCACTGAAGGACAGATCCTGATAGTCCCATCTCATTATGAAGCCGATTGATCAGTATACTGTGATCGACAGTGTCAAAAGCAGAAGTCAAATCAAGAAGTACAAGTACAGTGTAACGGCCAGAGTCTGCTGCCATCATCACATCACTAGAGACTTTGATAAGGGCTGTTTCAGTGGAGTGTAATTTTCGAAAACCAGACTGAAAAGTATCAAACAAGTTTTGCTGCTCCATAAAGGAGATCAGCTGGCATGCCACTACTTTTTCCAAAATTTTGGAGATAAATGGAAGTTTAGATATGGGCCTGTAGTTTTTAGGTTCTGAAGGGTCAAGATTCAGGTTTTTAAGGATCGGGTTAACCACAGCGTGTTTGAAGTAGCTGGGAACTGAGCCAAATCTAAGTGACAGATTAATTATTTTTTCCACACAGGGACCGACAATGTCAAACATATTCAACAATAAAGTTGTTGGGACAATGTCAGTGGGGCTCGAAGACGGTTTCATATTTCCTGTTATGGTCTTCACATCCTGTAGGCTAACAGGAGTGAAGGACGACCAAGACGACACCGGTGAAAACTCAGTAGAACAAACACTAATGCGTGGAGAATTAAGACTGGCCCTAATGTCATGTACTTTGTTCAAAAAAAAATGACAAAAAGTTGTTACAGTCCTCATGCGTGTACACAGGCACAAGAGGAGCTGAAGGTGCAGTAAGATTTTCAATGGTGTCAAACAAGACTTTTGGGTTTTTCTTATTTCCTGACACAAGGTTAGAAAAATAAGCTGAGCGAGCCTGCTTTATCAATTCATTCAGATCCAGCATCATGTCTTTTAAATGGAGTCTGTGTACCTCTAATTTAGTGGCTTTCCACAGACGCTCTGTCTTCCGACATTTTCTCCTAAAACTACAAATTATATCATTTATCCATGGGAGGGCCTTTTTCAGTGACCCCGAAATCTTTTTAATAGGCGCTACCATGTCCAAAACCGACAGACAGTGGTTATTGAAACTTTGCACAAATGAATCAACATCATCACATTCAACAAAGAAGCGAGAGTCAAAAGAGGCAGAGAAATCACTAGGTGTTGTTTCACTAATGATGCGTTTTTGTGTCACAACATTACAGACAGTAGGCATCATGGTAAGTGATAAATTAAAAGAAATACAACAATGATCACTAGTTTGAAATTCTTCAACACTCAGTTTATCAATGTTTAGGCCATAAGAGAAAACCAAATCTAACTTGTGGCCTTTTTTATGCGTGGGACCAGAAAGATGCTGTACAAAATTAAAAGAATCCATAACAGTCAACAGTTCTGCTGCAGTTGAACAACAGGGGTCGTCAATATGCAGATTAAAGTCCCCAAGGACTAAAACGCGATCTAGTTTGATGATAGACGTTAAAAACTCGGAGAAATCGTCAAGAAATGTACGTGCAGGAACAGGAGGTCGGTAAACTAAAACACAATAAAAGGGATGTATTTTCCCAACCTTACACATCTGCAGCTCAAAGGAGTTGGACGAAGCGGTGTCCATCAAACTGCAGCAGAAAGAATCCCGAAAGACCAGCGCAAGTCCACCTCCACGGCACGCAAGCCGAGGAGTCCCAAACACGGAGCAGTCCGGGGGGCATAGTTCCTTAAGGTGAAAGTGCTCATTCTCCCGCTGCCACATCTCCGTAATGAACAGGAAATCCAAGTTCTCCTTAGTGAAATGGTTGTTCAGGGTAAAAGCCTTGCTCGCAATGGAGCGCGCATTGAGAAGTGCAATCCTAGTAGTGCGCGTGCGTGACAAGGGCTGGCCTGGGACATGCTGGATGGCATGATCCAGCTGGCCTGGGACATGCTGGATGGCATGATCCGTCCGACAGGTAACCAGGACACGCTGGCGGGGTGCACGATGGCAAGCAGGCCGAGTGGGGAAGATCCGGTCGGAGGTGCCCCACGCGGTCGATGACGCACAGACCGCGTCCCGATCTGACTCGCAGACTTGAACCGGCCTCAGGCACCGCACACTCCCAGGAGCTCTGGATCTATGGGATCGACACTTTCTCCTCCAAACTTGGACCCCAGCCCTGGATCCCCGGGCGCCATCTTCCTTGCTCTCACCTAGTAGGTGTGTGACTCAAAAAGACAGGAGGCCTATACTACAAAGCAAGATCAAATTGCCCTGGATTTATTTCACCAAACCCAACAACCGCGGTCCCGCATAAGCTGTCACACAACGGTGGTTAACAACTTCTTCAATCAACCCAGGGTTTCCCAATCCAGCGACGAGGGTGTTCACATAAAAGGGGCGGTTTTTGCACCGTATGACCAAACGCAAACATGGACATGTCAACCAGAGCCGCATATTTTACACAAGAAGAGCAAACAATAATTCTACAGAAATATGAAGAACACAGACACGTAATACAGGCTGGCAAAAAATTGCAGACGCTGTAAATGCGTAAATTACAAGCTTATCAATATCACTTCCCCATCAGTCAGGCACAAGATCTGACCATAATTACACTTTCGCATTCCATAAACTTTTATTGCTGCAGCCTATTCTTTTAGTTGCAACCTTGGCAAGTAAGCGATCATGGGAGCAAATAAAAAATAAATACAAAAACATAATTCAAACCGATGTGTCACATTGGCAACATGCGGCTTGCCAATGTATCTAACAAAGATACGTAATTCCCTCCACTGAAAATATATATCTTTCACTAAAATACCCATCAGGGAATGTCAATGAGTTTTGTCGGTCTCTAAATGTTCTAACTTTTCTGAGTGCACCTCTCACTATTCGCGCACCGAGTTCCACCGGATCTTCTAAGAATGGTGACGCCATTATCATTTGAGTATTGATTTAGTAATAAGTAAGTTGAGTAAGCGTGCTTTTATACTGGTTGATGTCTAATCTCGAACATAACCTGCTCCTGAGCAGGTTAGGTGTTCAGCATAAATTACCATGGCGATGTAACACGGTAACAAGTGACACACCGTCGTTATACACACAACCTTGGGTTGAACCTGAAGTTACCTCGGTAACCCCAAATCTTGCTTGGTAGTATAGGCCGCAGGTCAGATTGAATAATATATTTAAGCAAGCAATTCTTTCTGATTATCAGGCTGATTATTAGCCATCTGATAATCAATCTGACCTTCTTAATGCCCATGAAAGAAGTAGAAATATGATGAGCATGATTGAAGTGTGAAACCGAAACTCCAGCCTTTACTGTGTGCATGACTCACAACCTTCTTCTGAAATCAAAGCTGGAAACGGTGAAGTTAAGAGCTTGTTTTGATCCAGCTGGTCTGAATAGAAACGTGTTAGAAGTTAGGTCCATAAAGCACTCAGCCACAGAAACACTAATCTTAAACCTGCTCAGAGCACTTTGACCACCAAACATTCTTCTGTTCATTCACTGTCAAATGTGTTTCATCCATTTAAAAGGATGATGGGAAGAAAAACAGAACGGTAAAAGATGGCTTTTATACGCCTTCATTTTCTTTCCCCACCAGTTGAATAATACAAAATACCAAGAATAAATGCAAGATATGAATAATTTAGAGAAATGCCATTTAGAGAATGGAATAACTGTTGCAATGTGCATCAGGCAGTCTGAAAAGCTCACTTCTCAAACATTGCATTTAGAACAGATGTGTAAATAGAAAACACAAAATGTAAAAAGTATACTGAAGATGCAGCTGGGCTTTTAGATTCTGAAAACTGCAGCAGTTCTACAGAAAGAGGATTATTTTTGTTGTTGTTAATAACGCTCAAAAAGCCACTTCCTGTTCTGAGTAGACAGCTGCTCAATCTTACTGATAAATGTGTCTGATGTCCTCCTACTGTTGGCGTGTTTGGCTTTAATGGTAGATGGTCATACAGTTAACAAGTATGACGTAGGACAGAGGTTCTCAAACGTATTACTTAAAGGTCCACATCTGATTTGTATTCAATGCCTGAGGTCCAGAATGATTAGCAATAAAAAATAATAATAATAATATGTATGTATATATATATATATATATATATATATAGAGAGAGAGAGAGAGAGAGAGAGAGAGAGATTTTCACATTTTTCGCTTATTACAATCAAATTGAAAAATAAATTGGTTATGAAACGCACTACTGGATGAGTAATACATGTTATTTTAATGAATTACCAGTCAACACTGTTCTCCATTTAGCTCATTACGACAAAAAGTAACCTTTTGACTAAAAGGCAAATGACATTGTATCAATTTTCAAAGATTAGGTTACAGCTAATTTTACTCTGCCACCAGATCCCTTTAATTACATTATAAGTTACTGTATATCCAACATTACTTTACCAATGTTAGGCTTAATGTGAAAACACAGTGAATAAGTACTGATTTATTTTACTGTGAACACCACGCAGACACACAATTCCACAACTATGCACTTACACAATATGTTTAAGTAAACAAGGACACTAAGACAAAGGCTTCCAGTTTCAAAATAAAAGCCCCATGAAAATACTATAAATACTATACATTACATTCCAAAACATGTAGATTAGTTTCTCCAGTCTAATCTTGATCAAGGCACTGGCTCAGATCTGGAGTTGTTCCCAACTCCACTGTAAATGGCTGCCCACTGCTCCCTTGGGTTGGGATGGGTTAAAGCCACTGGAAACCCAAATCCCCAATAGCCTTCTAACTATGTAATTTAGGATCTATATACATAATAATCCAACTTTGAAATATTGTCATTTAAGTTTCTGTTAACTTTTCTGGTATTGGGTTTTAATTCGGCGTGGTTATTTTCCGATATTTTTACAAATTTTACGCAATAAATTCCGCAAACCAATCATAAAAATGTATGAGTCACGTCACTTGTACCATGCAACAAAACCACTCAATCTGTCTCTTTCTGAGTCAAATCATCTCTCTTCAATATCAAGCCTTTCGTATTTTTGCAAGCTAACATATATGGCCTAGCTATCTATCTAGCTTTCTACTTCTTTGTGCTGTCATGCTCATGTGTGCTTTCCCTGGGTGCACATCCACCGGTGAAGATGACAACTTGTCATCAGTTTTGTATAAAGTAGGGGAGACCAGGGACAGTTGGAACAGGGGATGGTTTTAACACCTAGAGTGATGACACTCACTGCGCTCATGCTCAGTTAGTTTCTCTCCATTCTTGCTAAAAAGGGAGCCACATTTGAAACTTCCTGACAGCGTTATCTACAAAAGGTTGTTTTTGAGGTAAAAAAAAAAAAAAACTTTTCTTTCTGATGTACTTTTTGGATGCTGTTATAAGATCAATTGTCTATGAATTCAAACAAGTATTATTAGAATCACTGTTTTGTAAGCTAAAAATAGAAATGGCTAACAAGTGTCAAACTAGCAGTCAAGCTAGCTCAAATGAGATGAAAACATGGCTGGTGATACTGGGACGGTTGTGACGCCCCATTACAACCGCCCCAGTATCACCAACCAAGTTTAATTTATATTTTAACAACTAGCTAAGGTTAGAGATATAGTTGCATATATTGGTATTCAAGGGAAACTATGCAGTTTTGGCAATTTCTTTGCTGTTTTGTCGCTGAAGTTGCATGGCTGGTTTTTGTGCCAACAGACACTAGGGGGAAGCGAGACAGCCACCATTCACCCCAGAAAAACATCATATAACCATTCCAATGACTGTGAAGCTGTTAAAGGGGAAATCCCTCAATCTTGTGGTTGAGGGTCATACTTAAAGTGATGATTCGGAGTAATTTCACCCTAGGTTGCTTTGCACCTTGACAACCCCCCATAAGCTTTTTTCCCTTGTTATAACGTTGGTCGAGTTAGCGTTATCAGCTGGTTAGCTTAGTGCAGGTGCTAATGGATCCACATTTGTATCTCGTAAATGACACCACTAATAATGCCCGGAATGATACCAAACTTCTACAGTAGTACAAATAGTTTCTGTACTTATAAAACGAGGCATTAGAAAGTTTGTAACTACACCAGAAATATATTTAAATAACACTTTCCTGATGGATACTCCGGCGAGATCACGCATAGAGCACATCTATTGCCGGAAGAGACTACCAAACAAGAAGCGAGAGAACAGCAGAATAGATCAAGAAAATGGCAGTCAGAGGTGAGCATCGAACGCGACGATGAGTGGCTCAATTTCGAAGGTCGTCCGTACCTATTTGTGCCTGAATACACGGACGAGGAGCTACAACTAATGGAGGAGAATCGGAGAGCTAGCTAGCAATGCTAGCTACCAGCGCTAGCAGAAGAGAGTAGAATCCATCAGGCAAGTGCTATTTAAATAAACTCCTGGTGTACTTACAAACGTTATAATGCCTCGTTTTATGAGTACAGAACCTATTTGTACTACTGTAGAAGTTTGGTATGATTCCGGGCATTATTAGTGGGGTAATTTACGAGTTACATTCTTGGATCCATTAGCGTCTGCACTAAGCCATTTGGCTGATAATGCTAACTCGCCTAATGTTAGACCAAGGGAAAAAAAGCTTATGGGGGATTGTTTGGCTCGAGGTGATGGTGCAAAGGACCCTAGGGTGAAAGTACTCCGAACCCTTTTAACACCGGATTTCTCCTTTTAAGTTAAGGTGAATTAAGCTAAAAAAAACCTGCATAGTTTCCCTTTAATGTGCGTGGAGAAATTGAAATTGCACTGACGGACTTATCTATAATGGCACCATTTATTTTCAAGTATTACAGCTGTATGTTAAAATTGTAAATGAAATATGAAAATGAATAATGTAAAATAAATAAACCACAATATGCCATGAGTGTTCATGTAACTCGCATGTTGATTTAAAACCGACAGGCTAGGTTTTTTTTTTTTGTCTTCTGCTAGTTTTCTACACAGGGTGACCAGTGGCATCGTATTTTTAAGACGTGACATATGGATCTCAATCACACTTCTGATGAGCTTGTAACGTTAGTTAGAGCTGCGTTCCTCTCATATGATTGGTAGGTGAAATCAATTGACTCAAAAATATTAAGTTTTTTTTCGATTGCTAATCGACAGTGGGCACAACTAGCCACATGTGCAAAACTCTAACCACAGTCTGCATTACCAACAGTCCCCTGAACTAAACAGTTCACAGCAACACAACTCTTCACACACGTCTCAAAACAGGCTCAGTGCAGCCAGACACTCAGAATAATCCTCACTGAGACAACACACACCGTCACCCAGAACACACTGAGAGTACAGAAATCACAAACTTTTCATCTTTACAGTTTGAGTGACTTCACACTACTCAATAGTTTCTTTAAAGAAAAGATATAGCTTTTATGATATACCAATTTTACGTAGGGTAAACAAGAAGGAATGAAAATCAGCAATTTGCTTCAATAAAGTATTTTGTCTCTAGTTATTTATGGAATTACTGGAAAAAAAACTAAAGGACCATAACCGTAACAAAGAATAGTGCGACTAATCCTGCCTCTCTCCAGCATCATGCGGCAAGTTTTCTTCATCACATTGGGTGTCTGCATCATCTCCAAATACAAATGAATGTGGTGTTCCCATTGCTTTCACCTCCATTACTTTCTAAAAAACAGTAAGAACGCAGTTTTACTATCGTAAAGATAGTGTTTTTCACTTTTTTTTTTATAGGTGTGTATGTAACCTCAGACATCTTACCTGGACATGTTGGTATCTTTGCTCTTTTACCTGTTTCTCTCAAACGGTACAGTGTATGATTGTTTCATTCTTATTTGGTGTTTGTATACCAAAAAAAAGCCTTTTTTTTGTCACCACCGTCAGACAGAAAACCTGACGGTGGTGACGTCTGACGGTGGTGACAAAAACCTACTCTTCACATGATATATGATGATGCTATATGATATATGCTTGCTCAGGATTGTTATTTTTTGGACCCAATAGTTAAATAAAGTTGTTAAGCAAGAAGCCATTGACTTGTGTGGTATACATTTTGGAATTGTATGTTGTTATGAGGCCACTGTCACCAGATTAGTGTCACCACCGTCAGAGGGAGTTTTATTTGTTTTAAATGAATATGCTTACAATATGTTTCTTTAGTGCTGTTGAGTTATTAAGTCTCTTTTAATACAAAAATGTTTGTTAAATAAAAAAAAAATTACTTTTTCTATTTAGGCTTAAAGTAAACATTGTATGTTAGATCTTTTAAAGGAGTACACGTGAAACAGTATAAAAAATTAACAAAAGTGACTATTCAACATTTAACAGCATGTATGTGTACTAAGAATGCCAGATAATGATTTGAAAACTCTAAATACACAATAATTTGCTTTTTATTGTGTCTGACGGTGTTGACAAAAACAAAGTAATAACTGGAAAAACGTTTTCTAGGTTAATCATTATAAAGGTTATATAATGATATACCTTCAGATTTTTGTAATTTAACTTTTTATTTTCATAATTAAAACCTGTTTTATCCAAATTCCCAATAATCAGTGATATCTATCTATCTATCTATCTATCTATCTATACTACATGCAAAGGTAACTCAATATGTTTTCATACCTTCACTGATACCTCTGAACAGGGGATTCGTTCAGGACAATGTCCAGCAGCTACAGGGTGGGCCACTGCACTGTGGGAAGAGTGGTGAAAGAGGTGTCAGTTGCCATATGGGATGCCCTGCTGACTGAGTACCTGCCTGCACCATGCATGGAGGACTGGCATGCCATTGCAGAAGGGTTCAGCCATGGCTGGAACTTCCCCAACTGTCTTGGTTAGGTGGATGGGAAGCACGTGGTCATCCAGGCTCCAGAGAACTCTGGCTCCCTGTATTATAACTACAAAGGCACATATTCCATCGTGCTGTTGGCAGTGGTCGATGCCGACTACCTACCCGGAACACTTTGCTCATCCACTGTGCATAGTGGCATGACTACAGTGACCTTTCTTTGGTCTTGCTCATCCAAGATTGTCTGGTGGAATGGAGACAGAGGTACCACTGTACAGTTTTCTAAGAGAAGTCTTTCTGCTGAAACCAAAACACTGTGTTTCACATAAAGCATATCAGCTTTGTCATTGCATGATAAAGTCCCAACCATTTGTGATCTTAAAATACTGGCAAATTCAGCACAATATTCACATGTCTATGGCATATGAAGCTGTTGGCTCTGCTGAAATGGCCTCATAATCTGGACTTCAAGTGTCCTATTGTTCTTATTAAACTTTCCCAGTATTCCAATAAAACCCACTGTAATTCACCTCCACACCAGTCTGTGCGCTGTTCGCGCCCTGCTGGTTAATCTGCCTCCTCATTGTCTTCCTCTATCACTCTGCCCCTAACCCCGCCCTCACTGCTTTGATTAGAAAAAATGCGGAGGGATGACTCCTCCGAGAGTTAGAGCAAAAGCTTCCAAAGTATGGGAGTATTTCAGGCCAACTGGTAAAAGAGTTGTCTGTACACTGTCAAACTTCACTTGCTTATCACGGGAGCGTGTCTATGTTCCCCGGGTCCTCTTTGTATGAGACTGGGGAACATAGGATCCTTTTTCAAAAAAAGGGTCCTATGTTCACAGGTCTGTTACTTTTTCCACCATTACTGCCAAATTCCATGGCAAATAGGCCTATGTAGGCCCACGGGCTGTTTGACGCGCATATGCATATAGGCCTAGACGAGGAAAGATTAGGTCAGGGGTGGCAAACCCTAACCCTAACCCCTAACCCTAACCCCCCTGTGCAAATTTAAGTTTTGGGCTGCTTGAGCTAAGGTGGGCCATGCTGAGAGTCTACCGTAACGATTGATAGATTGCGGGGAACAAAGGGTCCTATGCTCCCCAGTATGTATTACTACAGGGGAACATAGGACACTTTTTGGGAAAAATGGGGAACATAGGGATGACCCCCTTATCACAGGAGTACAACCATGCACCTAAAAAGGAAACACGCAGGAGTTGTTCAAGATGTACAGAGAGTTTTTATTTTTTTCCTCCATGTCACCTCCGGGGCTCCGTGAAGATGCGCCCACAGAAAATGAAAATACAACGTAAGTATATGATTATTAATGAAATGGTGAGCTAGTCTGTACTGTTTATTAACTCTTGCAAAGTACAATGACTGTCTTTGGATGTTAAACAGGCTACTTAGACTTTGGCAGTAATGTTTTAAACCCCACCATGCAAAAAAGTGTAAACGCGAGCAGCACAGAGCTGTGTGCCTGGGTGCCTACTTTCAGCGTGATTCATTATTAGGCAGAGCTAAGCGGGACCAGTGTAAGTTGCTTTATAAAACTGGATTTTTTTTGTCTTGTAATTTACAGGAATCAGTATGCCGTCTTCACAACTCGGAGACAAATTGTAAGCGCTACCAACCGGAGCAAGGGTAAGATTTAAAGAATATGCTTTCATTCTGCTGTTAAGGAAATAGATACGTTAATAGACCGATCTTAACAGTACATTTTGTTTTCACAGATTAACCTCGCCTCATAACAAGGCCGTGACCTATTTGCTTGGAGCAAGTCCAGATTTACATGATGTTGACAATGACGGCATTGTGTGTAAGTAACTTTTCCTGTTTTCTCATTCCTTGTTTAATTTTACCTTGACTTATGTTTTTTTATTCATACCACTCTCATGTAATTGTTTTCCAGCTGCCTGTAATTACGAGACAGTACGCAGGAGTTTCAGGTAGAAACAACCAGATCTTGCATCACAGACGGAAGCTGTGAAGAGTTCAGCTCAGAATCCAGCGAGAAGAAAGAGGCGAAGATAGATCCGTTTTGGTCAATGTGACTATTTTTAATGAATTAGTAGATGTGTTGTGTCAATACTCAGTGCATCGCGTAGTACTGATTGTCTTTATTGATTGTATTTACAGCTGCTGGAAGCGAGACAGAGTTTGCTGGATGGATTCTTCGTCCTTTTCGCAGCCAGCAGAAGTACAGGGCAACACACCACAGACTTCTGCAAAATGACAGAATGCCGCCAGTTACCTTTTTTACCAGTTTACCATTTGTTGTGTAGGCTGTGTTTGTTGTGTGCTAATAAAGCTCTTTTTTTGAATAAACATCACGTTCCTGGCAAATTTGCCATTCCTCAATAAATTCATGTCCTTGATGGTAATATAGTGTAGTCCATAGCATAACAATGACATGAATATACAACATAATAGCATATGCATATATATATATATATATATATATATATATATATATATATATATATATATATATATATATATATATATATACAGTTTTGTTCGAAATAATAGCAGTCCAACATCACTAACCTCATAAATCAATGTTTTTGGTAGAAGTGATATTTCTATATGGCAAATAATGTACTAGAAAGTGTTGTAGTCATAGAAAACCAACAGACCCAACAGTGTGTTACTGTGTAATTGAAAAGGGCATGTACAAAATAATATGTCTATCTATCCATATATCTGTCTATCTATCTGTCTATCTGTCTGTCTATCTATCTATCTATCCATCCATCCATCCCTGTCTGTCTGTCTGTCTGTCTATCTATCTGTCTATCTATCTATATGTCTATCTATCTACCTATCTATCCATCCATCCCTGTCTGTCTGTCTGTCTGTCTGTCTGTCTGTCTATCTATCTGTCTGTCTCTATGTCTATCTATCTAGTTATCCGTCTATCTATCTATCTATCTATCTATCTATCTATCTATCTATCTATCTATCATTCTATCTATCTATCTATTTATCTGTCTGTCTGTCTGTCTATCTGTCTATCTATCTGTCTATCTATATATCTACCTATCTATCTATCCATCCATCCATCCATCCCTGTCTGTCTGTCTGTCTGTCTATCTATCTGTCTGTCTCTATGTCTATCTATCTAGTTATCCGTCTATCTATCTATCTATCTATCATTCTATCTATCTATCTGTCTGTCTGTCTGTCTGTCTGTCTGTCTGTCTGTCTCGGCCTAGCAAATGTGCACATCAAACATACACCCTACAGAACAATGAACACTGATGGGAACAATACTCATGCACACCATTGAAACAACTCAATTATTTATTGGACAAAATATGAACTTATTAAATAAAATAAACTTAAATCATCTCACACATGAGATATTATTAAATATAGATAAATATATTAAAATAGAGATATTATATACGTATAATGTACAAAACAAACATGAACATAAATAACATTTTAAATAAAATTACTCCCTTCCCTCAAAATCCGCCTCATACACTAAAGTATATATTTTAAATTTGACCTTGGCCCTTACAGCGTCAGCTGCCACATTGCGGGCAAGAGGCTAAAAAAAAAAGCTTGTCCTCATCTGCTGTGGACAGAGCTGGAGGAGGAGGAGGAGGAGGAGGTGGTATCGGCTCCATATAGCCTGCCTCCTGGAGCATATTTAAGAGCTGACGCTCAAAAACTGATATGGCTTTCCCTTTCTTCTTCCTCATCTGGGACCTGAAATGTGATGAGGTGGAAGAGCCAGCCTCCTCCAGGTCTCCCACCACCAGTGCAGCCAGCAGGGTAGGTACAGCTGGGGGTGGGGGTGCAGCTAGGGGGGGTAGATGCAGCTAGGGGGGGTGGGTGAAGCCGACAGGGTAGGTACAGGTGAAGGGGGTTGGGTGCAGGTGGTGAGGTAGGTGCAGCTAGGGGGGTGGGTAAAGCCGACGGGGTAGGTGCAGGTGTGTGTGTGTGTGGGGGGGGGGGGGGGGGTGCAGAATATGGCTGGGTGGGTGTTGCTGGGGGGGAGTGAAGCAATGGGATGGGTGCAGCTGGGGGGGGTGTGGGGTGTGTGGGGTAGCTTGGCGGGGAAGGTTGGAAGGGGTTGGCCTGCCCTCCAGGAATGGGGCCAGGAACCCCATCACAGCCATGTACTTCCATGGCCGAGCTGATGAGGCCCCAGCCCCACTCCTGTTCTTCTCCCTCTCCTTCCTCTTTTCCCTTGTGAACTGGTCCCTCAAGCTCTTCCACCTGGAGCGACACACATCCTCTAATAATAATAATTCAAAAATATATATGAGAAAATTACATGTAGGCTATGAATATGGCTGTACATTTCTACCGATTTAATTTAACAGATTCAGCAATATATTCATGCTTTTTTTCCACACTTTGTTTTTCTGGATTATGGTACTCATGTAAATTATTATTGTCCTACTGGTATTTTAGTCAATGCGGCTGTATGTGTAACTCAGCCTAGTGTAGTTTGTAGTAATGTACAGGTGCCAATAGATGGCATTAGCTACATTGGATGTAACACAGGCCTCATTAAGTGCTAGCAGAGAATGACGGGCTCTGGTGCTAGTGACGTACTTTCAACAACAAAACGAAAAGAGTTATAATGTATGCAGAGGAAAGCTTGGTTGAAAAAGCTGCGAGACATTTCAACATTGACACCAGGAGAATCCGATACTGGAAGAAACAGAAGGATGAGCTGACAAGAGCAGAGCACAGCAAGCTGGAGGTGGGAGGAAAAAAGTTAGCCTGGAGCGAGAAACAAATACAGTGCCTTGCGAAAGTATTCGGCCCCCTTGAACTTTTCGACCTTTTGCCACATTTCAGGCTTCAAACATTAAGATATAAAACTGTAATTTTTTGTGAAGAATCAACAACAAGTGGGACACAATCATGAAATTTATTGGATATTTCAAACTTTTTTAACAGATAAAAACACTGAAAAATTGGGCATGCAAAATTATTCAGCCCCTTTACTTTCAGTGCAGCAAACTCTCTCCAGAAGTTCAGTGAGGATCTCTGAATGATCCAAGGTTGACCTAAATGACTAATGATGAAAAATAGAATCCACCTGTGTGTAATCAAGTCTCCGTATAAATGCACCGGCTCTGTGATAGTCTCAGAGGTCCGTTTAAAGAGCAGAGAGCATCATGAAGAACAAGGAACACACCAGGCAGGTCTGAGATACTGTTGTGGAGAAGTTTAAAGCCGGATTTGGATACAAAAAGAATTCCCAAGCTTTAAACATCCCAAGGAGCACTGTGCAAGCGATAATATTGAAATGGAAGGAGTATCAGACCACTGCAAATCTACAAAGACCCGGCCGTCCCTCTAAACTTTCAGCTCATACAAGGAGAAGACTGATCAGAGATGCAGCCAAGAGGCCCATGATCACTCTGGATGAACTGCAGAGATCTACAGCTGAGGTGGGAGACTCTGTCCATAGGACAACAATCAGTCGTATACTGCACAAATCTGGTCTTTATGGAAGAGTGGCAAGAAGAAAGCCATTTCTTAAAGATATCCATAAAAAGTGTTGTTTAAAGTTTGCCACAAGACACCTGGGAGACACACCAAACATGTGGAAGAAGGTGCTCTGGTCAGATGAAACCAAAATCAAACTTTTTGGCAACAATGCAAAACGTTATGTTTGGCGTAAAAGCAACAAAGCTCATCACCCTGAACACACCATCCCCATTGTCAAACATGGTGGTGGCAGCATCATGGTTTGGGCCTGCTTTTCTTCAGCAGGGACAGGGAAGATGGTTCAAATTGATGGGAAGATGGATGGAGCCAAATACCGGACCATTCTGGAAGAAAACCTGATGGAGTCTGCAAAAGACCTGAGACTGGGACGGAGATTTGTCTTCCAACAAGACAATGATCCAAAACATAAAGCAAAATCTACAATGGAATGGTTCACAAATAAACATATCCAGGTGTTAGAATGGCCAAGTCAAAGTCCAGACCTGAATCCAATCAAGACCAATCTGTGGAAAGAACTGAAAACTGCTGTTCACAAACGCTCTCCATCCAACCGTACTGAGCTCAAGCTGTTTTGCAAGGAGGACTGGGCAAAAATTTCAGTCTCTCGATGTGCAAAACTGATAGAGACATACCCCAAGCAACTTACAGCTGTAATCGCAGCAAAAGGTGGCGCTACAAAGTATTAACTTAAGGGGGCTGAATAATTTTGCACGCCCAATTTTTCAGTTTTTTATCTGTTAAAAAAGTTTGAAATATCCAATAAATTTCGTTCCACTTCATGATTGTGTCCCACTTGTTGTTGATTCTTCACAAAAAATTACAGTTTTATATCTTTATGTTTGAAGCCTGAAATGTGGCAAAAGGTCGAAAAGTTCAAGGGGGCCGAATACTTTCTCAAGGCACTGTAACTACCGTCTGTAACGTTAATCAGATACTGGTGTGCTGCAATGTGTTTTACTAAACTACTGTATGCTCTTATTGTAATCTACCAGCAATACCGTAGTACCTGTATTTGAAATAAATACCCAGTACACTTACAGGGTTCAAACTGACTAGTGGTGTTTGATTAATTCTGACCCAAATTGCTTTGTCGCCCTCCTGGCTGTTGTTGTATATGGTGCTATTTTTGCAAATGTTACTTAAAAAAATGAATGATCTCTGTCCACTGGAACGCTGTGTTTCTTGTTTTTTTAATGCACTAGTCTTTAGTTTTCTCCATGTTTTTTGGTACTCCTTTTGCCTGCCTGCTTTCCTCAGGTCTCCCTTTGTTGTTACCGTTTGCTTTATTAAATCCTCTAACATTGCACTGCCTACTTGTCTCTGCGTTTTGGATCCGCCAATCCTCACCCTTGTAACAGAATGATCTGACCAGTTATGGACCCAGCAGAGAGGCGCCTGTTTTCGGGGAAGGTTTCTGAGTTGACCAGACTGTGGCTGGACTCATTGGCCCTCATTTACGAAACGAACGTACGACAGAAAACAAGCGTAAAATGCGCGTACGGTCATTTCCACGTAAAGCTCGGCATTTATCAATATGGACGATCAAATCTCTCATAAACTTTTAAACTTGTGTACACAAGTTTTCGCCTTGCGGTGCAGAATAAAAGGCGGAGACGCAACAGGAGAAGAAGTCATCAGTTGATTACTTACCGGCAGTGGTGGAATGTAATGAAGTACAAATACCTCGTTACTGTACTTAAGTACATTTTTCACGTATATGTACTTTACTTAAGTACAATCAGTGCATACTTTTGACTTTTACTTTTTGCAGCAATTATCTATACTTTATACTCCACTACATTTCTACAACGTTCCGTTACATTTTCGTTAAATTTTCGGATCAGTTTTTCCCTCGGCCAAAACGTCTTCCTGACCGTCACACGTTTGCAGTCCGCAGGGAAGCCTTCAGCAGCGGCCGTCCAGCCCCCGGTGCCGCTCGCGATATTACAAATCCCACTATGGCCATGCCAAGACCCGCCCTTCAATAGCGTTTACTGGCCAGGCGCGTACCGCTCCCGGTACTACCGCTGCTCCTGTTACTGCTGCTGCTCCTGATACTTTGCTGGGTCATATGTGAAGCATCCGTTCACATAGGGTTAATATACAACCCGTATATCTATCTTAAAAACACTCCCGGTCCTCCTCAGCTGTGAAGCCACGTAGGCTACTTGTTGTCCAAGCCGTGTGTTCTCGCTAAATAAATGCATGCAGCATTCACTGTCCCGTGGGAAATAATGCAAAGCTTCATGCTTCATGCAGATCACCCTGATAGATAACCATAATTGTAAGTCAGAATGTAAACTGGGCCACAGATGGTAAGCACAATTACATTAACCTAAAACTAACTTAATTAAAATGCCACAGCCCATACAGTTTTTTTTAGTTATTAGAATATAGACATTAAGGGAATGAATCGTTATGCAAGTACTTTTACTTTTAATACTTAAAGTACATTTAAAATCAGGTACTTTTTACTTTTACTTAAGTTGGGTTTTCATTGTTGTACTTTTACGTTTACTAAAGTAAATATATATCTGTTTTTTTGTACTTTTACTTAAGTACTGAGATTCAGTACTTCCTCCACCACTGCTTACTGGCAATGGCAGATTTGGCTCTTTTGGAAGACTTCTATGCGCCCCTAAGACGCGAGAGGGTCCACAGGGATCTTTTCATGGAGACTGATGAGTGGCTTTTAAGTCGCTTTCGTCTCCCAAGACATGTCCTTTTAGAATTATGCCACAGTTTAGAACCTCAGCTAAGGAGAGAAACCCAACACTCGAATGCTGTTCCTGCGACGGTGCAGGTGCTCTCGACGTTGGTGTTTTTGGCCACCGGAACCTTCCAGCGCGAGATCAGGGATAGGTCTGGTAGCTCACAGCCAACCATTAGTAGAACTATGCCAGCAGTGTTGGCGGCCATCAAGTTCCTTTCTCGTCAGTACATCCAATTTCCATACAATGATGCTCAGCAAACCGTGATAAAGAGAACAATTTATGATATTCCTGGGTTTCCTAATGTGAAAGGAGCAATTGATTGTGCACGTGTCAGAAGCCACCGTCCATGAATGATTACAAATTCATCAATCAAACTTTTAATAGGTACTGATTAACATTGTTTTGCAGCACTTGGTTTTTTTTTTAAGTTTCACAGTCAACCCAGAAAACCATGCAGCTTTGTCTTGCGATATAAAAACTTCAACTTACAGGCACATTTGGCTAAAACCTAGGCTGCAATAGATTCACCTATAAGTGATTGATCCAATGTTAAACCCAAATATGTCACACTTGATTTGGATACAATTTCAGACCCATTACACATCACCTTTAAAATATTTGATTTTGCCAACTTCCTTTTTGTACCAAACTAAATTGATTCAGTCTTGCCCAGATGCATAGAGAGCTTATTGTCTACTAGCCACTGGTTGACAGACTCAAGCTCTATGCCAAGAGTATTTTCAATGTATTTTACATTACACAAAAATACATATACATATTACACATACATTACAGAATCATCAGCATATAATAGTAACGTGCACCGTATTGCAGCTGATACTAAAAAAAAAACAGGTGCCCCAGGATCGAACCTTGGGGCACCCCGCATGTTATACTCTGTGGATCAGAGAGGGTCCCCTCAACATCATAGACTTGAGTCCTATCTGTTAGGTAAGAAGTGAACCATATGAGTGCTGAGTTACTAAAACCCATGCACTGTAATTTAGAAATCAAAATATTGTGGTTCACAGTATTGAATGTTTTTTGCAGGTCAAGTAGTAGCATACCAACATAATTCCCTTCATCAAAGTTCTGACGCACATAGTCGAAAAGGTGAATGAGACAGGTGTCCGTAGAATATGCAGCTCTAAAACCAGACTGGAGCTCATATAACAGATCAAGCCTGATGAGATACTCCTCCACCTGTTCATACACAAGATGCTCAAAAATCAACATCAGCTCTGCTATTTTTCTTAAAAAGAGGAACCACCCGGGCATTCTTCATATCATTTTGGGAAAACACCCTGACTTATGGACAGATTTATGATATGGGTAAGAATACTATATGTAACCCCAGCAGTATCCCTAAGAAACCTGGAGGGGATAAGGTCCAAGCCAGAGGCCTTATTCACTGACAGGGTGGAAAGGCTCGCTCTTACTTTATCCTCTGACACAGGACTAATTGCAAATGCATCTGCAGAGACATTTTTGCTTCCATAAAAGGAGTTAACAAAATATATGCCAAATTTGTCGGAAGCACCAGGCAATTTACTGACCAAACTGGCAGCAACGGTTGTAAGGTTAAAGTGGCAGGTAATCATCCGCTTATCAAAACACATCTCATCTTCAATAATAGCCCCACTTTACCAGACTTTGATTTTGCTTTTGCTGTTGATCCCATATCATTGAGAATTGTCCATAGTTTTTAGGCTGTTTTGCATTTGCAGCAATGGAATCAGTATGAAATTCAGACTTAGCTTGCTGTACCTTGTAACTAACTTGATTTCTAAGATAAGCATAAGAGTTATAGTCAGCTGGGAGTTTAGACTTTTTAAACTTTATGGAACATCTATTACGTTGTCTGATCAGATCAACAATTTCAGATGTCATCCAACATGCACTTCTATGCTTGATTCTTGTTTCCCTCATTGGAGCGACTTCATCAAGAGCTGCTATAATACGCTGCTTAAACAAATCCCAGGCCTTATCAACATCATTACATTCGAGCACATCAGACCAGTGTCCCTCAGTCAGCCTTTGATTGAACACCTCAGCAGAGTACTGTTTAGTACATCTGTATTTGATAGAACAGTGCTCATTTATTGGCTGAGATTTCATTTTCTTGCGTGTGCAAAAAACTGCATTATGATCACTGAATCATAACATCATCATAACAGTTATGGTAATTGAATAAGTTGTTACCATGACATTTTTAAATGTTTACCGTACTTTTCGTTATATGTATATGTTTTATAAATGATGCCTCATTGGCACCATTCTTAAATGTTTTGTATTGTTTTATATTTATATATCTGTACTGTGTTGTTTCTATGGACCTCTGTGTCTTGAATAAAATTGATTGATTATAATGAATTTACAATAAACCTGCATTGATAAACAGCAGCTAGTTGATAGACAGCAGCTACTGTATTTTCAATTAACTCAATTTTTTTAAATTAAATTGCTAAAGTTGGCTAGACATTTCACCCCCCATATAAACAAAACAAAAATTGAACATACTTGTCCAACAGAAAGACAGCAACCACTGCTTCACTTCCCATGTCTTGCAACTCACTCAGCTGATGCCATCGCTGAAAAGCTATGCCAATGTTTACTCCAGTTTGTCTTCTCTAGATCTGCAGGCTATTTTATTCACTGCATTTTCAGCTTCAGTCTCTTTTCTTTGCCAGGCAAGTAAGTTTCAGTGAGTTTCTCCTCCATTTGTCAGCAGACTTGAAGTAATTCTGGAC
The DNA here is from genome assembly GCA_023566125.1 of Zingel zingel. Lineage (NCBI taxonomy): Eukaryota > Metazoa > Chordata > Actinopteri > Perciformes > Percidae > Zingel > Zingel zingel. Next base: position 22,839,291 of record CM042327.1, read on the forward strand.
GCGCAATGAGATCGGGCTCGTACACCGGATGTGTAGAGTACGCGCAGCTGGGCAATGAGGCATTTTTTGGGGTCTTAAACCAATCAAACGGTTGGAGTTTTTACAGGATTACATCAGCTACAGATGATAGATCTCATTCACTCCATTTTCAGAGCCCATAAGTTATTTATAGCTGTCAGGGTACAAAGACCATTTCAAAAAAAATATATTAAAAAGTGTATATTGGAAAATGTTACTTTAATTTGCCTAAAACAAACCTTTACTTAATAAGGGCATGTGTCTGATGTCCTTTATTAGGAGGCTGAATATGTTGGTGTGAAGAGTCTAATAGAGCTTCTCCTGCCATTATTCCCAGATACAGTGTTCTCATTTTCCCCTGTTTCTCAAAGTAAAATGGCTTTCAAAGTTGTCCAGAACCCTCCAGAGGGCAGATTGGGTGTCTGAAGGGGTGCAGAAACACTGCAGACAACCGACCTTGATATCTGGGAGCAGGAGGACTCTTTCCTTTGAGAGGATGTGGCTGCTATTATCTCTGTCACCTGACACAAGGGACACAGCCACATACATCAACCTGCTGGCTGCTCTGTGGTTTCATCTGGAACATTTAATCTGTGAACAGCATATTATTGTATTCATATGAAAACCACATCAGATAGTGGAGCTGCTAGAGAGTTGCTACAAAAACATGGGGGCTCATTGCTAAAAACAAGGAGAGATTAAAAGCCCAACACCAATAACAAACAACATTATAAAACAAAGAGAATATACAGTATTTGTATGATGTATCAGTGTACATCCACATTTTCCTACACTCATTCTGATATTGACCTGAACATATTTGCTCTTTATCACTTTGCAAATGTGTTTCTGACTGAGGGACAAAACAGCGATATGTGAAGGCAACTGTGTTCAGCAGCTCTCAGTTCCGTTGTGGCTCTAGAGTTTGTGTGTCCCTGAGATTACGGGTCATTAACCAGCAGCACTCCCCCTTCTTTTCAGGAGGCCAGCAGGCTACCTGCAACCATCCTCAGACAGAAGATAGAAAAAGCTTCAGCTTCAGCAAAGCATCCAGTGTGGCCACTAAGAGAGTCACTGTAACATTATGTGGCTGGAGGAAAAGTCCATTTTCAACTTAAGAAAAAACAGCAGAAAAGAATAGGCTGGTATTTTGCAAGCGTGTTAGAGAAAAAAATACCCTGAAAGTTGTCCTTACAAAGAAAAGCATCACATATATCACCGATATTAAATGTTCTTATATGATGCGTTTTACATATGGAATGTGACACAAATGTGCTCTGTGTGGACCAAACTGCCAACAAGCATTTAATGTTAAAAAAATCATTCTAGTGTTTGCTTTTTTGTATGAGCAGTGCATGTTTCTCATGTGACTTTTTTTTTAAAAAGGATAATTGGAAATTAGTGAGGGGCAATTGTTTATAGTGATTATTAATAAAAATATATATTTGAATTTTTAAATTAATAAGGTTAAATGCTAGATTCTCTATAACTTTTGGCGACAGTATTGTTATTAGTGTTATAAGTTAGCAGTAGAATTAACTGGACCAAAGGTGAGTCTGATGAAAACTGCTGTCTTAGCCCGGTCAGCTCCGAGATTGTTTCGCATTGCACAGTGCTGTGGAGGAATAAACTCCGAGATTAGGTTATATGTTCTAGCTCTGTTTAGAAGTGGTGAATGTACATCGCACAGCAACTTAATACGATATAGTGTCTGGCTTTTGTTTGATATTTAGTGTTGTCAAATGGCTTTTTATTGAGTTTCCTCTTAGCGAAATAATAGACATGGAAAAGCCAGCCAACAGTTGCAATGTTCCTTTTAGCTATTCACTCGTGAAGAAAAGTTAGTTTGGTATATCCAGCAATCTTATAATGTTGGATGCAGGAAAAAGTGTACTTGAGTCAAACCTGGTACCCCTCCCCCATCCAGCAATCATGTAACGTTGGAAGCAGGAAAAAGTGTACCGGAATTTTTCTTCAAAATAACCCACATAAATTAGCATAGCTTGGCGCTATTGTACCTCCCCAATTGAACAATCATTTACCTGAAGATAATCTATTTGTTCATATGTTAACACAAAATCAGTCAGGTGTGTAATAAATTCATTAGGTGGGCTGTCATTGTTTTGGCGATTTCCTCTCAAGTAGTGAGGAGTTTCAACAAAGAGGCTTTGTTGAAACTCCTTCCAAATGGACAAATTCAGAGGATGTGTGTGTGCTCTGTGTGTCCTTGCTGCAATAAAAATCAATACAGCGCTATAGAGATGGAGTGAGATGAGGCATTAATGGCCCATCAGGAAACCAACAGACAAACGGATAGTCAGATTTGGCAAATCCCTAACGTGTCTGGTGGTGGTAGTGTTAGTAGTTTTACTAACTACTATTACTAGTTCGCACCTACTATTAAAAGTTTTTTTTAAGTACTTCTGCTACCACATTGGTCAATGTCAGTGGGCACTACACCCCCAAAGAAATGCATTGATGCTTTTAGAATGGATGTATAAAATGAATGTCAATTCAATTAAATTCAAACTACTTTATTTGTCCCAGAGGGGCATTCAGAAGGCACAAAGAGTAGCACATAAAAGACCAATTCACACATAAGGTACAAATACAAATAAAAATATAAATACGTTTGCCATTTTTTGTTTACTACCGACCTTGCAGCTCACACGTTGCAATATTTCCTGACGTTTGCCTTGCTGCCTGTCCATCCCATGTGCCACTTTCAAGAATTTATAGTCTTTGCAGCCCTTATGCTACATTTGTTTATCAAGGCTTTTTTAACCTTAGCTTTTTCAACTGGTGTCCATCCATGCAGTGTGCCAAAGCGCATGATGTAGGCTGCAACAACAAAAGAAAGAACAAATTATAGATGAATTCCCCTTGCATACAGTATGTGGTGTGGAAAATCATTAACATCCAGTTTTTGCACTGATCATTTTTTTACTTTCTAACTTGGTGTTGTATTATTAAGTACAAAAGGATTTCTGAATACCAGTTGGTGCTTAAATAATAAACATCTGTAAACACACAAAGTCCATCCTTTTCTCCTTTCCATATACTGGTGTCTTCCAAATTGATAACGTATGAGGCTTTTGTTTGTGTATGTATGCACCAATCACCAAGGAAAATTCCACATACATGCAACTTACTGTGGTAATAAACTCCTTTCAGATTCTGATTCTTTAGGACGGCATCCACCGGAAACACAGCTATGAGCATTCACAGCTGCAGCCCAAGCCAGTTTGTCGCAGAACACTTGTGTTACTGGTATATTTCAATCTGTGAACACAAAATAGATAGAGAGGGTCCATTTAGTAAAATACAGGTGATTTTGATTTTGTTGATTTTTCTTCTTTTTTTATCACTGCTGATACCTATTCCGAATCCTTAACTTTAAGTATCAGCCAATACAGCGTACCAATCCGATCCATTAGTTTTAGTGAACAAAAGGTCTAATGACCCAAGCTTTTTGGGTATATACAGGTATAATACATTTTTCACCATTAGAGAGGTCCAACATTTTTTGATATGTCGAAAATTCTGAAAGTTGCCTTTGCTGTGATGTCCTATATGGCTTGAATTTTAGTATTGGGTAAATTCTGCAATACAAAAGGGTCGATGTCGGTGCATCCCTAGTAAACAGCAATAGCTAAAAAAGTTGGTGAACATTAACATTTTCTAACTGGGACTTACTAGGTGCAGCTACAGGACAGTATGGCAACAAGAGGGAGAGTAAAGATTTGCACCTCTTTTTAGTAGACCTATTCATTCTGGAGTCATAGGGATGGCAATTTAGCCTGCATCTCTCTGAAAACTACACACAGATATTAAAGATAAAGACAATGTATACATTAGAAATTATAATTTGAACGCTACTATGACATAAAACGCTTTATCACATGACTCTCTGGACATCTTTGGCATAGTCAATCAGATGATATCTGTGAGATAGGCGAAATGGATGGTTTGGATGAAACAGCCGATGATGGACCTGCTACACGGGTTCTCTGTTTTAATGCAGTCAAGAGATCACGAATCTCTGGAGTGGAAATAAATCACAAAACATACACATTTTTATTAGAATGCAAGAAGTGCATGTCATTTTTGTCAGTCAGGAAACATTTGAGTGTAGTGAAAGTTTTTTGATTGTTATAAAGGCTATTAAAAGTCATGTTTTCATGTATCATTAAATATGCATTGAAGGGATATGTAAGAAATATCCTGTTGTCCATATCTTCCTCTACAGGCTCATGTTGTAGATGGCAAAAATGATGATTAAGGTTGAAAGATTTGGTGTTAAAAATGTGACCGATGACCAGTCTGGCCAAAAAAGGCCAGAGAAATCTGACTGCAATTCTAATATCACTACACCCTGTTAAGTGCTCGTTTACTGGTAGATCAGAAATAAAACTCAGAATTCGTTCAGTTAAAAATATAACAAGCTTTAGTGAAAAATGACATTACAAATACAATGCGTGTACACGGATCAGATACTTCAAGACAAGTCTATCTCTCTCTCCTAGCACAGGAGAGGAGCCTGATAGCTGAAGGCTCTGGCTCCCATTCTACTTTTAGAGACTCTAGGAACCACAAGTAACTCTGCATTCTGGGAGCACAGTGCTCTAGTGGGACAGTAAGGTAGTATGAGCTCTTCAAGATATGTAGGTGCTTGACCGTTTAGAGCTTTGTAGGTCAGGAGAAGGATTTTAAATTCAATCCTGGATTTTACAGGAAGCCAATGCAGATAATGTAATACAGGATAAATATGATCTCTTAGTTCTTGTCAGAACACGTGCTGCAGCATTCTGGATCAACTGGAGAGTCTTAAGGGACTTATTTGTGTTATGGTCGGGGTCGGCTGGCTGTGAGTTTTCTGTTTTTGTTTACCTTTTTTCCTATTTTCATTTGCCCGGCTAGTTTTCTCTCCTGTGTTTTTCTTCTCTCTCGCTCTCCCTCTCTCTTTCTCTGCCGATCCTGCTCTTCCCCTCCCACTGCTGCTGCCAGCTGACTGAGCGCACCGGATCATTATTCCGTCATCACCGCCTCCCACCGCGCACACCTGCCTCCCATCTTCAATAAAGACCAGTATTTCTACCCCGGCTCTACAGATCATCTTCGCTTGATTGTTGCTCCAGATACCCTGGTGAACGCTAGCCAAATCCTTTGCTCTGAAAACTTGTTGCTCCTTTGTCTTACCCTTCCCTAACGATTCACTTACCTGTTTTGTATCTTATCATTTCCAGTTACCACCTCCAACCCCAACTGTCGTCTCCAGTCAGCTGGCTTCGCTCCATGGACCCCCTCCCTCGGCACTCTGCTCCAACTACTATTGTTTTCCCTGCTCTCCAATTCCAGTGTCTCTCCCTCGGCTCCTCGGTTACGGCTACCCCTCTCCCTCGGCACTCTGCTCCAACTGCTATTGTTTTCCCTGCTCTCCAGTTCCAGTGTCTCTCCCTCGGCTCCTCGGTTACGGCTTCCCCACGCTTCCCTCGGTATCCTGCCTCCCCTCACTCCCCGCACTCTCCAGCCCCCGTATCACTCCTGTGGCTCCCCTGAGTTTCCTCGTCCTCCAGTATTCTCCGCTCCTGGCATCTGCCTTTCCACTCCCCTTATTTTCCTATTCTAATAAACCTATTTTTTGTGAGCTCTGCTCCTGAGTCTATCTGTCCTCTATTGTAATATATTTGGGCAACTTGATAGTAAGGAATTACAGTAATCCAGCCTGGAAGTAACGAATGCATGGACTAGTCTTTCAGCATCGTTTTGAGACAGGATGTGCCTAATTTTGGCAATGTTACCAAGATAAAAAAAAAGCTGTTCTTGAGGTTTGTTTTAAGTGGGCGTTGAAAGATATATCCTGATCAAAAATAACTCCTAGATTTCTGACAGTAGTGCTGGAGGCCAGGCAGTCTTGTATAAAGTACTTGAAAGCAATACGTGAGTAAAAGTAAAAGTATCTTACCAGAAAATGACTTTGGTAGAAGTTAGTCTTCTTTTAGAATATTACTTGAGTAAAAGTCTTAAAGTATCAAATATTTACTGTACTTAAGTATCAAAAGTAATTTTCTGATATTAAATGTACTTTAGTATTATAAGTAAAAGTAAAAATACTTTGATCATGAACTTTATGGCCAAAGGTGTGTAAGGTTATCTTCATCACCACTGTCGTCGGGGTGATCATCGTCCGTTACCATGGCGGCAGAGCCTGCAGCAGGTGCTTCCATGACGGTATCGGTTATTATGCTTCCTCCTCTCGTTTTTTTTTTTATTTTTTTTTTTGCCACTTGGCAACAAACAGGCATTAGGTGACCAACTGGAATGGAGGGTGCATTATCTTGGCAATTTAGGAGCAATGATTCTCCAAACCTGCTTTTTTTACAGTGTAACAAATTTCTTCTGATTTTATTTTCTAGTAACGAATAACTAAGACGCTTAGGGGAAATGTAGTGGAGTAAAAGTATACATTTTATTTAGGAAATGGAGTGGAGTAAAAGTAAAAGTTTCCGGAAATATAAATAACAAAGTAATGTACAGATACGTGAAAATTCTGCTTAAGTACAGTAGCAAAGTATTTGTACTTAGTTACATTACAACACTGAGGCCAGGGCAATACCATCCAGAGTAATTATATCTTTGGATAATGATGTTTGGAGGTGTTTAGGGCCCAGCACAATAACTTCAGTTTTGTTTGAGTTTAACATCAGAAAATTGTAGGGCATCCAGGATTTTATTTTTTTAACGCATGCTTGAAGTTTAGCTAACTGACTGGTGTCGTCTGGCTTGATTGACAAGTACAACTGGGTGTCATCCGCATAACAGTGAAAGTTAATTGAGTGTTTCCTAATAATATTGCCTAGAGGAAGCATATATAAGGAGAATAGAATTGGTCCAAGCACTGAGCCTTGTGGAACGCCATGGCTAACTTTAGCGTACCTGGAGGATTTATCGTTGATATTAACAAATTGAGATCGATCAGAGAAATAGGACTCAAACCAGCTAAGTGCGATTCCTTTAATGGCAACAAAATATTCCAATCTCTATAACAGGATGGTATGGTCAATAGTGTCGAATGCAACACTAAGATCTGATAAGACAAGTATGGAGACAAGTCCTTTGTCTGAAGCAGTTAGAAGGTCGTTAGTAATTTTCACCAGTGCCGTCTCTGTGCTATGATGCATTCTAAATCCTGACTGAAAGTCCTTAAATAGACTATTGCTGTGTAGAAAATTACATAACTGAATAGGGACCACCTTCTCAAGGATCTTCTATCTCAAGGTTAGATATAGGTCTATAGTTGGCTAAGACTTCAGGATCAAGGGTGGGTTTTTTCAGAAGAGGTTTTATCACAGCTTCTTTAAATGACTGCGGTACATAACCTGATAATGAAGACATATTGATCATATCTAGTAATAAAGTGTTAACCATGGGTAACGCTTCTTTAAGTAGCCTCTTTGGGATGGGGTCTAAGAGACAGGTAGAAGGCTTAGCTGAAGAGACCTTAATTGTTGAAGGTCTATAGGATAAAAGCATTCTAAGTATATGTCAGGTCTTGTTCTTTCTAGCAGTCCTGCATTTAAAGGTGAACCGTTATAAGTTGAGGGCAAAAGGTGATGAATTTCATCTCTAATTGTTATAATTTTATCATTGAAGAAGCTCATGAAGTCGTCACTACTCAGAGCTATAGGAATAGAGGCTCAATAGAGCTGTGACTCTACGAAAACTTCTGCTGCTCCTGCATATCCTACTAAGATACTACTGCTAAGATCAGCCCAGCTCAGGCCATTGTTTTTCACAAGTTATGTACCGGCCCACAGTATGTGATTTAAGTGGAAAATGTAGCACTGACGAGGACAATATTACAATGTAATGTTATGTAATTTATTGCACAGTCATGCAGGAGCCTTGAAGAACACCTAGACAACCAGGAGGGACATCGCCAGCCATACTTTCTTGCATCTGGAACCCACAAGCAGGCCATCAGCACTTACTACGTTGTGATGGACAAGAAGCTCATCCCCTGCCTGGGAACCACGTCTTTGGCAGAATTTGATGAACTCTCAAAGTGCACTTTGTTTTCAATGTAAGCTATGACAACACTTTTAGCTAAATGTACACATTCCTCCAGACAACTGTCTACAGCAGGGGTGCCCAACCTTTTTTGACCCAAGATCTACTTTTCAAGTAGCCAACCTCCCGAGATCTACCAGTCCAGTGTCAACATCGCAAACCCACACACATCGTTTCCAGGAAATCACTTTCTACCTTAGTGGGAGATCTGACACTGGGAACAGGAGGCTAGCTTCTCGTAGTCAGGAGCGTAGGAGCTGGTTGCAAGGCGTAGGCAGGCTGCAAGGTGGTCATCAGTCATTGTTGATCTGTACTTGGACTTGATGATTTTCATGTGCGAGAAAGCAGACTCGCACAAAGAAGTTGATCCAATAAGAGCTGTCAGGTTCAAGGCACATCTTCTGAGATTGGGATACTTCTCCTCCACCAGTAGTTTCCAGAACACTACATGCTCTCCAGGTTGAGCGGATGTTGATCTGGCTTTGATCTCAATGTCATTTTGCAATGTCAGAATCTCATCCTCAAGAGCGGAGCTTTCCAAGTCGAAAAGTGATTTGACTTTGGTGGCAATGTCACCAACATCAATACTTGCACCAAGTGGATAACACATATAGCTGGCTACAGGCTTGATGGATACAAAGTCAGTAAAACGCCTCTCAAATGCTGACGAGATGCTCTGAACATGCTCCTCATAACGTGCACTGTCAAGCTGTGTCACACCTTTACCTTGACGTTGTAGTTCTGCGTGCATGTGAGGGAAGTTGTGCAGGTTACCACGCTGCAGCCTGCTTGACATCAGCTTTTAAACGTGTTCACTGAACTCATCATGTTGACTACATCTTTACCCTTACCCTGCAGCTCTAAATTCAATTCATTGAGCTTGCCAGTGAGATCAGTGAGGAAAGATAAATCTAAAAGCCACTGGTGGTCATCTAGCTTTGTATGGTAATCCACATGTTTTTAAAGCTTCAGGAAGTCCTTGTTTCAGGCAATAGCTCTTTGAATCTGGCCAAAAATTTACCTCTGCTTAACCACCTAACATCCATGTGAAGCAGCAGATGTGTGTGCTCAGCATCATTCTCCTCCAAGTGAGCACGGAAAAGCCTTCTCTGTAGACTCCTGGCCCGAACTGAACACGCAATCTTCATTGCAATATCCATCACTTCTATCATATTTAAAATCTTTCCACACAATGCTTGCTAGTGAATTATACGATGATAATTCAGGATATCTGGGAAAGATTCACTTTCTTTGCACAATGCAATGAACTCTCTGGTGCGGCCCATCATAGCAGGCGCCCCATCAGTTGTGATGGAGATCAGCTTGAAGAGCGGCAGTTTTGTCTCGCTAACAAATCCCATGAAAGCATTAAAAATATCCTCACCTCTGGTGTGTCCTTTTGATGGCAAAATTGTGAGTAGCTCTTCCTTGGCGCTCATGTCTTCAAAAACCATCCTGATAAAAACACACAATTTTGCCACATCCACCATATCAGTCAACACGTCAAATTGGAGGGAAAAGCACTCACACGCGTCAATGTCCTTTCTCAGTTGCTCCTCTACATCCACAGCCATTCTCTCACATTGCCTTGTCGTAGTATGGCGGGAGAGTTGCACTTCTTTAATGTCCTTCACAATCTCTGCCGGAACGAAGTGAAGGAAGAGACACGATTGCCTTCATGAACTCTGATCCCTCTACTTCTCGGCAAGGAGAACTTCCCCACTATGCCGGTCATCGAAAGGGCTCACTGCTCTCCCACGTTCTGCTCAAGCACCAGATCTGCTCTGAGACTTATCCTGGTCAAATTCTTACATTTCCAGGACAAGGACAAAGTCAAGATCCTACGTCTGGCCAGGGAGTCGGCAGTTTGATGCTGTGCCGCTGAAATTAACAATTGAACTCTATGGTGTATCTCAGTACCCTGAGAGTAATGGTGGATGGGAACCCCAAACTGTTCCGCTGTTCTGATGAAGCTGAGACATTCTTCCAAGACTTCTCCTTCTCCCCATGAAAGCAACGCTAGCGTGCTACTGTAGATCCTGCAAGTTGCCAACCTTCTAATTTCCTTGTTTGACTGACATTATTGCTTCTATTGGATCACGTTGTGTAACTGGAACATTGAATATATTATTTCAAGAACATCAGCTTACTTTTTTGTTGCATCACTGGCAAACGTGTGTCATTCATAATGTAGAGCCAGTTAATTGTGTGTGTCTTTTCATCAACAAGATGATAACAAACATTTAACTATTGGAAACATTTATAGGCTTTCTTCTGCTCCGACTGACTCTACAAATTTTATTTTATCAACTATTAATTCTCTTGGAAAGCATAATTAAATGATTATCTTGGGTGACTTTAACAGAAACTGGCTTGATCACTCCTCCTTCAGCGATAGAAATTTATTTGGTAGTATAAATCTCACCCAGTTAATTAAAGAACCTACTAGAGTTGATTATCAGTTTTCATCATCAGATTAGATACTTGTCACTAATCCTGAAAGGATAATTCATTCTGGTGTTAGGTCTGATTGTTTAGATCACATTGTTATATTTTGTGTCTGGAAAATTAAAATTTCTTGTTCTTCTCCTAAATATTTTAAATTGAGACAATGCAAGAATATTAATGTAGATTGTTTTGTTCAAGACATAATTGCTATTACCTGGGATAGATTCCAGTTAATCCCTTTTGTTGATGATGCATGGAACTTCTTTTACTTTGAAGTTACTAGTGTAATTAATAAACATGCTCCCATGAAAACAATTTGAGTTAAAGGCAGCCATTTTTTCCCCTTTATTTTTACAGGTAAGTCATTAAGAACTGGTTCTTAATTGCAATGGTGGCCTGACAAGTGGTGAAGCCACTTAGGGAAAGGGAAAGAGAGCTAGAAGATAAAATACATTAGAAATACATAAAGTTTAAATGTTTAAAAAAAAAATTTAAATATACAACACAGACAGCAGTAAACAACAACTTATATTAGATTTAGCCTGGATTAGTTCACATCTTATCAGTCTTTTAAAACTACGGCAAAAAGCCTGGGCCAAATATCTAGTCCTTACATTATATATGTAAGGATTTTGCTGATTGGAAAACCTACAGATAACTGAAGAATGTATGCAAGACCAAAACAAGGAATGCAAACTCCAACTACTATAAGACAGTTTTTCTCAGGATTTTCATAATCCTAGACATTTTTGGAATCAATTAAACTATATTCTTAATAAAACAAAGAAAAGCGCCATAAACCAGATACAATTTAATAATGAAATAATTTCTGATCCTTCGCTTATTTCTCAGGCTTTCAATCTGTATTTCTCTTCTATCTGTGGTTCCCAACAGTTTGACCCCTATGATATGGCTGGTTCCTCAAACATTAATATCTCTAATTCATTTTGTCTTGTTGCCTATTGATGTTTTTCATGTGACACCTCTTTTCAGAAATGGAGACCCATCTGATGTGAATAGTTATGGACCTATTTCTATTATTTCTACCATTGCTAAAATCTTATCTTAACTTATTTTTAATTAATTATCACATTACATCAATCAGTTCAATATTGTATCTCCATCTCAGTCAGGCTTTAGGCCAAATTTCTCTAACACTACTGCTCTTCTAAAACTCACAAATGATGTGTTCTCATCCTTTGATAAAAGCCAACTCACCGGCGCAATTGCTATTTATCTTTCTAAGGCTTTTAATGTGGTAGATCACTATATCCTTCTGAATAAGCTCTACTCTGTTGGTTTAAGGCGAGACACTACAGGTGAATTGGGTAAAATTTTAAAATAACAGCTATCATCATGAAACTTCCTCAGTTGATTACTTACACAAGTATATAACAAAAATGTATTACAAGTTTTTGAAATTTTTATGTTTAATTATGCAAATTAGGCATTATCTCATTAAATATGCACGATTTTGCATATATTTCCGGTAGATAGATCTGAACATATGATAAAGCCAGGTTCAAAATTCTTTTTTCATTTTGTTTACACACAAGATGAAAACAAAATTACAGAGGGATTTCAGGATATCTCCTTTCATTACCTAGGAATTCAAAATATACTATCCATAGCCTTAAAAAAAATCGATTTTTGCCATTTTTTAAAATTAAAATGTCACATAAATCTGGCCAGGACTGATTTATTAACAAATCCCTCTGTAAATATCTTCAGAATACTGCTAAGTGTATAACTGGAAGGTTTGGTGTGCATAGTTGCTAAATAGGCTGAGATGTTTCTACTGGAGAATGACAAAAAACTCATTTTGAGAAAACGGCATTTTAAGATTTAAATAGGGGAATTTTTTACATTTATATTGGAAAACATTGCTCAAAAACAGAATAAATGCTCAGGCCCTTAGTAATAATAATATAGAATATTTCAAGCTCATGAAAACTGATTATTTAATAACATGGCAGGCATATAAGGCCTACAAGTGCAGTAAATCAATTAATTAACATTAGCGTATCGTGTACAAAGTTGCCAACAAAACCCGCGCTAGACAGAAAAACTTGTATGGACACAGAACAAGACCAACAGTAGCTGTCACAGCTTTCTAAATTCTAATTGTCCATTCCAGCACCATATGTAGGTCCCTCTGACATCTCTTGCTGGTGCCTTTTCACTTTCCTGTCTGTGCTCACAAGTTTTCGCTTGCGTTTTGCACTTGCAGACTGAATGTCGTTTGCTTTGGACATCCTGAGCAGGTCTGCCTGCTTGATGGTGTTCACTGTAATAAGTGTGCTCTCCAGCCATAGGTTTGCCATCACATTAAGCATAGCTGAGGCACCCTCATTAAAAGAGGAGATGGCCATGCTTGCCGCTGCCTCAACCCTGTTCTTGCCTACAAAAACTGTTTTTGGGCAGCGGGCCCATATCACCGAATTGAGGCACTCATTGGCATTTTGTGTGCCACCATGCTGCATTCTTTGCAGCAAGCTGTCGCTTGACATACGGTGATAGATAGGGAGAAGTTTCTGGCCCACCTCGTGGGATAGGTAACTTGCAGCATGTCGTGTGTGGCTTTCGGGGGTCTCATCTTTGTCTTCTGCCCTCCGATACCAACACCAAGATGGATTGCACCTAGTATGCAATGGTGTTTCATCTGTTGACATGCAGTGGAGAAGACCTGCCCATATCTCTGCTTTCATTGCATCCAGTGACCCCTGGTTATTTAAAATTGCCCCCCCTGTAATAATTTTGCAGTGTTTTGCATTTCTTTGCGGTCAGTTTCCCCAAACCCTTGCCTCCCAATTTGCGCTCGGCTCTAAATTTTCTGAGCGCTGTGCCCATTCTCTTGTGAGCATGGTTTATACACTCCAGCTTTACAATTTAATGCCCAGGGTATGGGTTCAGTGACAGTACTTCCTTAAAAGCAGAGCTATCCCCATCTGAGAGCATCTCAGCGTACCGCAGCTGGTGGCCACTGACTGATCTGGCCCACATTCTCTTTGCTGCCTCCTGCTCCATTGCCTTACTAGACCCTGTAAAATTATTTGCACAGTCAGTGTGCATCTCCCTCCAGCTGTCAAATTCCTCCACAGTAATCTTCCCCTCATTCTTGTCACTTTGCTTTAGCACACAAGCATGACAGTAAGATGATAAGACATCAAAGTCAATGACCAGTCCTGTATGAATGTCTATGCAAATACCAATGCCATAATGGGAAGTGAAGCCTCTTTTTTGTCATGTGCCCTCAAAAGAGACACCAATGTTAATTACAGCATCAGCATACTCCCTCAGCAACTCTGCAAACTCTGGATCAACGTCTGCATAGGCCTGCCTGATCTGCTCCCTTGTCTTGTGCAGTGACTCCAATCTTCTCTCAATTTCCGTCACTAAAATAAAAATGAATGCTGTGTCAAGGACTGTTACTTTTTTGTTGAGTTTATTGATACAGTACATTTATTTTCACTTGAGTGGCAAAAACCTGATTTCTTTTGGCAAGGATCAGGGAGTAGACCATGCAGTCATAGCAGCAAATTGGACAAGCAAACCGTAAATGACTATAAAGAATAAGGCCATCCTATAGTGTTGTACTATTACAACAGATCCATAATTGTGTGTGCGTGCAGGTGTGTGTGCGTTGGTGTGTCAACCTGACTACAAGAGCGTGGACTCGACTGCACCACTGAAGCTTGGCACACCATCACCTGCAGTGATGCAGCCTGGTGTGTGTGTGTACAAGCATGCATGATTCTCTCTCTGTCTCTCTCTCTCTCTCTCTCTCTCTCTCTCTCTCATTGATAAAATAAATATATATTCTTCAATGTCCATAAGTTGATAAGGTTGCATTATTTCAATGTCCTTTGTTTTTGCCACTGAACTGAAAAAAAAACTACAGAAGCCATGGTTCACTGGATCAATGTTTATAACTAGATCCAATGCAGCACAATTAGGGCACAACAGATCACTTATTAATTCATTCAGCGAATGCGACACAGCCACTGTCATTAAACCCCCCCCCCCCCCCCCCCCGGTTTCCCATCGACAGCTTATGGTCAGATGTGCTACTTCCTGATGGTTTTTCAGCTTATCCATCCGATTGCTTTTCCTTTCCACATCTTGCAACGCGCAATTGCTGCTTTCTTTTCCTTGACAGAAGCGGTGTTAGCGGCATTTTCGGAGGTCCCGCGGTAAGCTAAACACGGAAGTGTCAGAGTTCACCACGTGATGCGTCCGAGCAAATCACGTTCGCAGAAACCAGCAGTAGCCAATGAGATTTCGTCATTAGCTTTAAACCCCCCTTTGGACATTCACGATTGGTTACTGATAGAAAGGAAATGCTCATATTTGGGTTACATAGCGTTGTGCTGGAGACTCAGAGCTTTACTACGATACCGGTCATGACAGATTTCAGTAAACAGGCGAAACTCTGCATGTCGCGTTAGAATGCTAATTTCTTGGTAAATTCGGGAGAAACATACTGCCGTAAGTAAACAAAATGTAATAAAATAAACATCTTAACGTATATTTTCAACGTTTTCTTTATAGCAGCTTGAAAGAACACATATTGAAGGACTAAACTAGCCCAAAATATCAAAATTGACCACTGCATGAAAAATCTATGTTTTTGCCTGCCGTGTCTCGCCTTAATCAACTCATATGAGCTTTCTAGCGAGAATCATACCCCCAGACCATCGACAAACGAGAGCCATACCCTGAAACGCAAATCGACTGCTTAGAAAAAAGTCTTCAGTTTTTGGATTAAATTAGAAAAAGATTATTGGCTGTTACCAATTCTTCTACTTTGATCATGAACAAACATGCCTAGATTCCTACATCTGGGTGGACTTGATTCTCAAGTGACCTTTAAATTAGGAATTTGGTATTAACCAGATTAGGGCTCTTCCAGAATTTGAACCTGGAACCTCTCACACCCAAAGCAAGAATCATACCCCTAGACTAACAAGCCCCATCAAACAGTGTTCTAGCAAATTTCTTTTAAGGAAATGCAGCTCAGATCTGTCACTTGAAGACTGACTTGACATTGACTTGAAAAGCAATGGTCATCTAGTTTGTTTGGCATGGGCTCTTTCCACGGCGCCAAATCCACGAGGGCCATATCCTGCTCATTTGTTCCTCATATGTTTCCCAGTTCTTTCTGTTGGTTGCAGTGGAAGCAGGCTCTGCATTGTCACCCAGATGCTTCACTCCACTTTTGCTTCCTCCCAATCTTGTTAGGGGAACCCAGGGCATTCCGAGGCCAGATAGATTGAAACACAAATCGACTTCTGAGAGTGAAGTCTTCAGTTTTCGGATTAAATCAGAAAGGTTTAATGGCTATATTGTCTATAACCCATTCTTCTAATCTTTGCATGAACAAATATGCCTAGTCTCCACCTTATGGGTAAACTTAGTTCTAATGTGGACTTTAAATTAGGAATTTGGTATTAACCAGATTTTGCCCATAGGGCTCATCCGGGACTAAATCCGGGACCTACTAAGTGAGAATCATACCCCTAGTCCAAGGAGCCAGGTAAAACAATGTTTTCCATCAAGGAAACACAGCTCTGGTCTGTCACTGACTTGAAAGGCAATGGTCAAGTAGTTTGTTTGGCATGGGCCCTTTCCATGGCTCCACCGCCAGATTCAGCTTTCTGACTACATTGGAATACAGAATACATTTGACACAAAACATTTGACCAAATCTTGAACTTGAATATTTCAGTGAAAAGTGACAGCAGAATCGTATAGAAGTTGCTTAGTGTGTAACTGTGACTTAATCAACTCAGAACAGCTTTCTAGCGAGAATCATTGTGTGTGCAGTGTTGGGGAAGTTACTTTTAAAAAGTAGTGTTTGCTCGTTACTCGTTACTTCTTAAAAAAAAGTAATCTGTTACTTTACTTAGTTACCCCCTATGGAAAGTAACGTTTTACTTTACTCGTTACTTTTACGTTACTTTTAAAAGCAGGCGTCTCTGGCAGAGACTGAAGTTAATTATACAAAAACTATCTTTGACCATAAAGCCAATATCTGGTTTATCAGTGAAGTGTCTGAACTACACTGCATTTTGCATTATTAGATAGATATATTACCATCTTGCAATACCAGTGGCTCAAACGCTCGATGGGGTTTTTAGCCCCCAACATCGACTTTAAGGCAGCGCTGCAACCATCGACTTCAAGGCACCTAACCCTAACCTTAACTCTGGGTTAAAATTGTCTATTGTAACGTTTAAATGCATAAATCTGGTGCACTTTGAAAATAAATTTAGACAACCAGGGGAGGGGGGGGGGGCTTCTATGTGTGGAGTAGTTTTGGAGACATTCCTCTTTGTAATTATGACATATATTAAAAAAATGTTGGCAAGAAATATTCCCCAAAATTAGGCATATGCCTATTTTTGAAAAGTAAGTGCTGTAGTATAACCGACAAATTATATGTGAGGTAAGTTTAGAGACACAACTCTATTTAATTATTAAAATATTAAATGTTTTTGGCAAAACATATTCCCCAAAATTATGAATATGCTTATTTTTGAAAGGTAAGTGCTGTAGTGCAACCAGCATGAGACAAGTTATAATTGAGGTAAGTTTGGAAACACTTCCTTATTTAATCATTAAATTAATAAATATTTTTGTTGTATCTCTTTTCGGTGTTGTAGTTTGTAGACATTCCCTAAGCACTCTTCTTACTGCCGTCTCACCGCTGGCTGCTCGTAGAGACCAATGTTATTTCTCCAGGTTGGAGGACGGCTTGTTTCGATAAAAAAAATTGTTTGTAGCTCGTTGTTTACCTTACTACGGTGGGAAAGATGCGTAGTTTGTGATTTAATAACATTTCGCTGAGGCGTAATTGATCGAATCTTTGAATATCTTTCTAACTTTACCGAAGTTGAGCCCTGAGCAGCGCTTGCTCTGGCTGTCTTGAGGCTGTGCGTGTAGGGTGCACGACTATACGTTTGCTCAATGTTTTCTTTTTTTCATTCCATTTAAAAAAAATTGTTTGTCAGTCACAGTGAAAACTGGGGACAGCTCCAGCCGGGGACAGGTCACCGAAACCTGGGACTGTCCCCGGAAACCGTCACCCTATTCTGCGAGGATATATCTCTTCAATCACAGCTAGCAAGCTGGAGTTGCCTAAAGTATCTGTTAATAATATACGGAGGGTCGTCTGGACATCCAGTATGACACCACATAGCAAATTGGATAAAGGCTTCAAATTTTACGTTTCTTAATTTCTTTGCAACTTTGAAGGTAATTTGCTAACGCTAGCTAGCCTGAGCTAGAAGCCTTGCTTTGGTGTTTTAAGTCATGACTCCGTTCTGCTTCAGGTTAATCATTCTTTAAATAAAGTTTAATCATGTCTATATACAGTACCTCTCACTTCATGTGTTTGTACTTTTATGAAAGTATCAGGTAAAAACAGGGCTACAAATGAGATCTCTGTGAGAGGCCAGCATACTCCTAGCTAACTATTACGTAGCTGCATGCTAACGTGACATAGCTGTAATCTTAGCCAATGCTAAGATTACAGCATTAAATCTGGTTGTGTAGTATTTAGTTTAGAATCCTTTATTGGTGATTTTTCACGGTACAAAGTCCTGCTATATACATACAGCATATAGCTATACATACTCCGCTGCTATATACTCCGCTGCTACCGTGAAAAATCACCAATAAAGTCTTTTACAGCTATATCGCATTCAGTGTTTAAAGTAACGTGTTACAGTAACGTAAGAACTTTTTCGGGTAAAAAGTAGTGTAACGCGCTACTACTGAAAATTTGGTAACGAAACGTAGTTCCTTTTTCAATTCAGCGCAACGTTACTTTTCCCAGGGACAGATTTGACAGTGACACTGCCTTCTCAGCCGCGCGCTCACAAGCTCCACATGGGACGTGACAGAGGCTGTCTGGTAGCAGAGTAATCATGGCAAGTGAGAAGCAGCCAAAGCTAACTTTTGAAAGCATTATAAGCTTTGTGGCATTTTGCTGGATGGCGTTCTGAGCCAGGCAGACACAAAGCTGACAACCTCACAGATGGATGCAGTGGAGATGGCCTCATACGTACACACAGCGGACCGCTGTGGACTTGTGTTGGTTGCACGGACACGCAAGGACTCGTTCATAATGAATCAGCGGTCACTCTGTGAGTAGAGAATCCAGTCTGCAGTGTAGTTCAGACACTTCACTGATAAACCATAGATTGGTTTTATGGTCAAAGATAGTTTTGTATAATTAACTTCAGTCTCTGCCAGAGACCCCTGCTTTTAAAAGTAACGTAAACGTGACGAGTAAAGTAAAAAGTTACTTTCCATAGGGGGTAACTAAGTAAAGTAACGGATTACTTTTTTAAGAAGTAACGAGTAACGAGCAAACGCTACTTTTTAAAAGTAACTTCCCCAACACTGGACACGTTAGCATGCAGCTTCATAATAGTTAGCTAGGAGTATGCTAACGATAGATTGTAGTGGAATGAAGCAGCACTTTCTAACGTCAAAAATAAATAAAAGGTTCTGAACCAAACACTACCCAATCAGACATGTTTCAGCAGGAATGCGACCCGGAATTGGGGAGAATTTAACAACATTGGCAGCCAAGATGAAATGTTTACTGCCGTTAGCATGTAGCTACTATAGTTAGCAGTGGACACTAATAGAATATAGCAGCAATTTCTACAGTCAAAATAAAGGCTTTTAAACCAAATACTACATCAACAGAAAATGTTTCAGGAGTAATGTGAATTGGGGAGAATTTAACAACATTGGCAGCCAAGATGACATATTGTTCTTCCGTTAGCATGTAGCTACATGCGACAATGTTAACACTGCATTTTTTTTTTTTTTTAAAGTGTCGGCTGCAGACTCGTGTGTTCGTTGTAAGAAAGTTGTCTCGTTGGATGTTGATCAACCACCGTTTATGTAATTCATTGTCTTTGGGAAAAGTAAAACACTAACAGAACAATTGCACCTTGCAGACATTACATTGCGGCACACAGCAGTGGTGGCTGGAAGAGCTGCCATCCCGTCTTTGAAAGGACACTTTCATACATTTATTCATCGCGTTATGAGTCAAGACGAAGTATTCCAAGTAAAAACATTAACATAAACAATACAACAACGACGAAAATGAACAGTTTTGGATGTTTTGACGACAAGCATTCAATGGTAGCATACGGTAGCACAGCATTCTACGATAAGCGCAAGTTTACATCCATCCTGAGATTTAACCAGAAATACGTCATGCTCGCCTGTGCATATCACCTATTGAGGCCTCTATGGCGCACTGCAGGCATTATTTTTGAAGCAGCAACACCACAGAACCAGCAGTAGTTTAGAAAAGGTCGCTGATGTCACGCAACGCCATTTTGAAATCCAAACCAAGGCTGAGGTGGGAGAACCCGGAAATAACGGTAGTCAGTTACACTTCACAACAACTGATGTCGAAAAATGGGCAGAGGGATACCAAATACCCAGAGCTGTATTATTGAGAAGATACAGCAATTGGATAGAGGGATACATTACATTATCCATACAACAATTTACATACAACGATTCTCCCGCCATATGTGTCGGCAGTTAGCTAACGTTAATTAGCAAGGTCAAAATGTTAGCAACTCAAAGGGTTAACGTTGGTCATTAAAAAAAAATATTTTAACTGTCTAAGTTTGTGTTAAACGTTTGGTACTATACACAACATGCTTGTCAAGAAATTGAATGTGCTGAATTTTGTCAATGTGACATATCGTGTTAATCAGTAGGTGTTGTATTGGACAAGATTAAGTCATCTAGCTCATAGGCTATATTATTTTTCAGTAAGGACAAGCAAGGCAGTCTGTGTAGTAAGGGCCAAGCCGTTTGGGTCATTGAGAAAAAATGACACCCCTTACAATATACAGGTATTTAGTAGTAGATAAATAAGTGTTTGAGTTTTGACGAATTTGCTTGCAAGAATTTTTCAACCAGAAGAAAGTGACTTGATCCCCACGCAAGTACCAGTAGGCTAAATGACATGGCTTGATGTAAACACGTCAAGTATTTTGAGGCTGACAACATCAATGAATGACGGAGTGCACTATGAAAAAGCTAACGTAAAAGCTACCTTTCTCTATCTTCTGTTTTTCCAATAAATCTAGATAATGCCTGTCTGTAAAACTCAGCTATCGTCATAATATACTGTTTCGTAGATGGAAGGCTCCTTAAGAACTAAATGACAATTAATAGCGCCGTTAGCGTCACTAGCCACACAACCTGTTGACATGTTCTGATATTATGTGGGCTGCAGATTGGCTAGGCTCCCCATAAGAGTCATAGTGTGTTTCTTTCTTTTGTATTCTTCTCTCTCTCTTTCTGGTGTGTTCTTCTATTGCCTTGTAGATGTTTTCTCGTTAGTAAGACTCTGAAAACATAGTCAACTAGACCTACTTAAAAGTCAGTATAGCAGATTGTTAAATGCAGAAAATGGGCTCATACAACCTGTCTGAAGCTGGGCCCCCATGTCATCCAAAAATTATTAAAAGCACTGCTATTCGTTTGTGCTACGTTTGTGCCATAAAAATTATCGTTTGTGCTTTAAGTTATAACGCTTTATAGGTTACACACGTGACGTCACCCAGCCCCCAATTAATGTCCGAATCTCCCCAAAATGCAATTGTTTGTGCTACGTTTGTGCTGATTTGTGCCGTTAAAAGAAACATTTGTGCTGCTTTGGTTTTTACGTGCAGGCTTTATTTGTTACACGGCTACTATTTGCACTGCAAAGGCTTCTGACATCAGCCATCACTCCCATTAACGGGACATTCTAAAACAATTAATGAGAAAAAGCTTAACGTGGTCATGAACACTTAAGCCGGTCAAAAAAACTAAACCGAAATCCAACGATTATATAAGTTATCTCACATTAACGTTATCTTCTTCATTGGCGCCTATGGTGAGGAAAAAGCTTAACATGGTTTAATGTACCTAAACAATGGTCAATGATTACCACATTTCTCCCTCATATCAACCCGGTCTCACGCCAGTTCGTAAATAGTCACGTTATTTTGATTTATTGATACGTGTACAGGTCACGATTTTCTCATTAAACGCCACACGCCGGCGACAACAACAAGACGGACCGACAGACCGCCACACCACAGGGAAATTAAACTCCACACGCCCGCAACAACAACGGGACGGACCGCCACACGGGGATGCGGTCCCCGGGACACAATCCGCGGTCTCTGTGGCACGCAAGAACGAGGACATGAAACGCCACAACAACGGGACGGTTGGAGTTAGGAAAAAAAAAACTGGGAAAGGAACCGTCACACGCCAGACACGCCAACAACAACGGGACGGTTGTGGTTAGGAAGAGAAAGTCCTGTGTTGTTTGACCCATCCACCAACCTCCACCAACCTCCCTACGCGGATTTTCTGCTTTTCATACTACTCCCTACCGTTGTCGTGCTGTGATCACAAAATATGCTTCCCATTTAAATGCAATAAATTAAAATTCGTAATCACTACACGAAAAAAACAACATATTCATGTGCTGTTCACGAATCAATAGATTCAATAATGTGAACATTTCACGAACTGCCATGAGACTGGACTGCTCATATTGCTCCTCATAACCACTGAAAACTGTCAAAAATGTAACCCTACGTCCAGTTATTATGGATGTTATCTGACATTAAGCGTTTCTGTTTCATTAAGGCTATTGTAAGGAAAAATTTCTCATTCATGGGAGTGATGGTTGGTGTCAGAAGCCTTTGCAGCACAAAAAGTAGCCGTGTAACAAATAAAGCCTAGTAAAAACCAAAGTAGCACAAATGTTTCTTTTAACGGCACAAATCAGCATAAACGATTGAGACCATTTTGAGGAAATTTGGACATTAATGGGGGGCAGGGTGATGTCACCTGCCAGAAAATGTAAAGTGTAACTACTTCAAACCCTTAACAGCACAAACGACAATTTCTACGGCACAAACGAATAGCAGTGTTTTTAATAATTTTTGGATGAGATGGGGGGCCAGCTTCACACAGGTGCTTAAACACACCAAAAAGTTGGCCACTTAAAATTCAGCTGTTTTGATACTTCTGATGTTGGCCCCTGTTTAATATTACATGTAATCTAAACATAATTTTGGAAGTTTAAAATGGTAACCTATAAAGAAGGAGCTTGGAGACCGAGTAACCCTTTTTTTAAACTGTTTTTCTTAACCTGTTCAGATCCACCTCAATTTGATTAATTTTTGCCTATTTGCTATACCCAAATGGAAAAGCTTATAACAGAAGATCTGCAAGTCCAAAATGCATGTATGAGGCTTCATTTGAAAGTGAACATCTTCTAGTTTGTGGATATGTGCAGATTTAGCATGTAGGTAAAACACAACCTACACTACATCAGTTCAAACGTAGATTTTTGGTCTTCGCCTAAAATAAGTCATATTTGAATAACAATAACTAGGACACGCTTTATGCCACATATTGCAAAACACCACAGATACCTTCTACATCTTGTCATTAACACATGCATAGAGATTCAGACCTCTAGGCATATCCGTATGGGTGCTAGGGAATTTTTAGTTTGTGTCCCAGACTGGTGTCCCCGAACCTCTCCAAATGGCGAAACTGTGCCAAATGCTTATACTCACTTCTGGGACTCTGGAAAACATACTAAGGCATTGAGATGACTATAAAACCCTGTTACTATCATAGATTAAAAAAGAATTCTCACAATTTTGCTATATTAACTCATCCTTTGTCAGTTGACAAAATGCTACAGAATGCTAGTACATATGATACAAAAATGACAAACCATGTTGAACTGAATTCCGAATAAAGATTTATTTTTTTCAATATAAGTGCACCAAATTGCAATGCTGAACTATATACAAAAAGTGCACTAAATGGAGCTCAGCACAAATTCTTTCAGGAAGACTTCTAAAACATAATCACTCTCTCTCTCTCTCTTCTCTAAATGGATCAGCTGTAGAGGTGTTCACCTTATCTTAGCCAATCAGAAGCAGCCATGAAAATCACGAGCCAATCACTGCATGACATACCTGTTTTAAACCCGTCTCTCGCTGTTGCTCAGTTGTCATTTCAGGATAAGAGCACCACCCTCCTCCCCTTGCTCCTCCGGTCTTCATCAAACACGGCTCATCCGGCAGGCCACTACCGACGGCGTTTCGGTTTTGGTTTCCAGGCTCCTCACGCCACCATCAGTGTCTAGACTGCATCGGGGGATTATCTTTCGGCTTTCTATCCATTTAAAAAAAAATATTTTTTAAATAACGATGGAGTCTAATCTCCAAAGACTGTACATTTTAAATCATGCATATGTACAATAAATCTTTGCATATCTGCAACGAAGTCTCTCCTGATTGAAACACAATTATGAACCTGAAAATTAACATAATATAATGACTTTAAAGAAAAGAAAAAAATCTAAGGCCTAGCCTCCTCCTGCTCTCCCTGCTCTGCCCCAGCCTGGGTCTCTGTATCAGCAACATCTGCAAAAAAGATAAAAAAGTATGCCTTTTTTATCACAATAATCTTCTAATAACCTTATCAACAAAACATTATATGGGTGATTCCTGTTTTGGTTAAAAGTTTAGGCTTTTTATGATGATGGAAGTTGGTTGCTGCATGTGTTTTTCCTTATTGTAGTTTCCCTACACGGTGCACTGGATCCAAGAAAGGAAAGGGCAATGCCAAAAAAATCCATCAAAGGTAAGAGTGATGCTGATCCTACTGCTTGCATGTGTTCAGAAAAGTTGCAATCCTCATTTGTTGCTGGGACTGAAGTCAGGGCTGCATCATTTCCTTCAGATTGGAATGCATTTATATGGAACGCCAAAAGGGTCACATTTCGTCACAATTCGCACGGCGTTCCGAACGCCGTTTGTGGCGCCACCTGGCATTTATTAAACGCCACTCCACGTCTAATAAACGCCACCTGGCGTTTATTAGACGCCACCATGCGTGTGACGTCACCAGGCGTTTAATAAACGCCACCAGATGCTTATTAGACACCTGGTGGCGTTTTGATAATCAACTCCGCCCTGTGGCTTTCACAGCCAATAGATTTGAACTCTAATCACCCAATCAGTAAAGAAGGAGGTCAGGCAACACTAATCAAGCACGGATCTCCTTTGCAGCTTGTTTGAGTAGCCCAAAGAAAATGCACAACTTTGTAGTATGTTAGTTTTGTATTGCCAGACATCAGTAGGCACTGGGGGCTCATACTTTATTTAATTAATCAATCCAAGTCATCCTCCCAAAAATGTAATAAAAAGTTGTGAGGAGCTATTTTCATTATTACCTGCTTAAATTTAATAGCGCTGTCACACTAAAAACTGACTAAACACTGTCACACTAAGAACCTAATGGCATCACATCTGCCTTTTATTGTACATTTTATCTGGGTCTATTGTTAAAAGGGTTTCAAATATGGTGATATTTAATTGCTGCAAATACAGGTCTATTACTACAAGACCAAGAGAGGGGTTAACATGAAGAGTAAGCAGATTTTCAAAAATACTGTACTCTTAATTCAACTACTTGGAACCAAAGAGTAGCTTACCAGAAAATCTGACAACTCTGAAATCTTCTTGACAAAAAGGATTAATAGTTTCTGTGAAGTGCATGTAACAATCAAACCTAAATAAGTTTGCCTTATTTTCTACAAACAAATGCTACTTTGGTACAATTTAAGACATTCACAGCTGTCTTGCATACAGTCAGTTAAATAAGAATTTGTTATATCTCAATAAAAACTAAATTAAAATTATAATGGCAGCATAGGTCACTATCACCATTTATTTTAATTCTAGTAAGCGCAGTTGACCCGAAGGTGGCTATATATATTTATTCTTTCCTCTACTTTCATATCTTTATGCAAAAAACACCCACCAGCGCTCTATATAAAGCAACTAAATTAAACATGTGTCATACTTAATTTGACCTTTCAGGAGACTTACCTTGACTGCAGAAACAGCAGGTGTCAGATCCCTCAACACATTCAAATACTATGGTTTATGATCTTGACTCAATTGGACATTAAGTTGTAATAATAAATCATAAGCATTTTAATATATTTTTATTCCATGCATTACTAAAAATGTCAAGCTGAAAAATTTACTGACAAACAAAAGCATGACAGATATAAAAAAATGAAATTTATTAAATAACATCAAAAATTCAGCAGCACTAGGGTGCAAGTAGTCCTTTGTGCATACTGTAGTTTCTGGTATATATTTATAAGGACCACGTGACATCACAGTGCTTTGCTGTCACCATTTTTGTGTCTGGTCAAAGCTAGAGCACCTACGTCATATCAACCACAACAGCTAGAGGAGACGGATACCTGATACACACAAGAGAATACGCGGAACAAATAGTTTTTGTCCGTTATGTTAACCAGCCGTTAGTCCTTAACGAACAACTTGCTAGTTAACGTTACTAGCATGATCAATCTAGACTTAACCACCATCAAAATAACACTGTTCATAATTGATGACTTGCATGTCCTGTTATCACATACTGTACATTTGTTTTTCTTCAACTGCCATATCTTGGTGTCATTCACCTATCCTGCAACAGCGTATTGATGGGCAGCTGTACTCATAACATACTCCAGTGTATGGGGATGAATTATGTACAAGTTAATGTTAAATGTGTCAGGAAAAGTAAGTTTGGGCAGACGTAAAGCTGGGCGATTTCTATATACATTTTAGAGTATCGTTCAATATGTTTGATGTTGAGATGGAAAAAAAGGTCCAGTGGAGGTGAGTTAAGCAGGAATGGTTCAGGAGGTTCTTTTCTTGACTGCCATGCAGGGCTGCGATGGAGAGCTGACAGTCAAGTGACACCTTTCAAAACAATGGATGACACCATTTGGATGACACTGTTTCGGAGAATGTGATCTTCCTTACAGGAAGTTGTAGATGGAGTGGATGAGGGGAGTCACTAGAGTACAGAGAGAAGATGACATTAGTGGAAGTGACAGACATTCAAAGTTCACTTCCGTACAAGCAACACAAGATATCTGTCATTCCATCCACTCAAACTGAGAAAATAGAGAAATCCCTGTTCTTTTTAAATGTTCTGTCTGTATGGAGTATATGGTGGAGGATACATCCCTGTGCCCCAGAGTACCTGTGACTGGCTGATTTTGACACAAAGAAAAATGAGCATACATGAAGAAAAATTATCTGTGTATTTGTTTTCTTTGATCCTGTCACTGCCGTGCAGTCGATACACTGTCTAACATTTGGCGCTGTGCAGGCAACTTTCCATTATATCTTTCATAATTCAAACAATACTCGGCTGGAAGTTTTCATTCTTTGATTTTCTTTTACTGCTGATTTGTGTAAACAGCTGGTAGCGCATTTGCTGCTCGTGTTACAACCCAACGTGGAGACTGCAGTGCACACAAAGACTAGAGTGTCAAGCACACTTTTTTCTTCACACATTTTTTTTGCATTTATGTAATTACACAGAGTGACATCGCAATTAGATTAATCGTGCAGCCTTAATATATACAATATACTATTTGGTGTCAACCTGTTTTATGCAGAGGGCACTTATCTCTCCCCTGGTGATTGAATGCCAGACCACAACTGCAAACTGGACTTTTGTTTTGAATCACATTTCCGAAACACCTGCTCATAACAATGCAAGTTAACAACATACCACTGCAGGGTCATCAAAAAAAGAAGTCCCTGGCTGCATTTGCTGTATATTTAGGATCGTCCTCTTCCTGCATTGTCCTTAAATTGGTAAGACTCCTTGAAAAAAGGGGCTACAGTAGATTCACTGTTCACCCAGTATGGATTTCAACACACTACAACTATTGAAACCAAGTCAGCACTTGGTTTTAGTCAGTTTTAGTTTATGTTTCATTTAAAATCATATATGCCAGTCATAACAACCTAAATGTGTCACTGTCTGAGTGATGGACTCTACTCTCTAAGGTTACTTATCAGCTGCTAGTTCCCCCTGGCTGTCCACAGGTTACTAGTGCAGTAATAGGGTGAGTTTATACATGGTGGACCCACCAGTCAAATAGGGACACATGACATGTATTATATTTCTAACACCTGTCCCATGTAGCTATATAGTCTCTAGAGTAGTAGTACTATGGGAAGGCACCTGGGTTCTTTGTTTTTGTCTTTAACGGTACTATTACCGGTACTAACTAATGCTTGTTAGCAATCTATGTTTCTCAATATTATTAAAATAACTGCCGGTGCTTCCAATGTGAATTAGGTAAGTTTTGTGTTAACCTTCATTACTCTTTTAAATTGTAATTCCAAACGAAACCTCATGTACCAAATCTAAGACCCAAAAATTATACTTTCAATACTATGAACCCAGATATGGGAATTTATGTAGTTAAAGTACAAACATAATAAACACATCTATGGTGTATTAGAAACATAAACACAAGTGAGGCCAGTATAAATAACTCCCTCATTTTTTAAGACACCCAAAATAATATGTTGCCTCAATATCGCTTTCAGAGTATACTATAAATTGTTACCTCTGCTTAGGTTTCAATAAAATAAATGCATAGAACTTTTTTACATGTAAACCTCAACAATTCTCTGTGGGGCCCACACTCACACATTCATACTCAGCAATCAAAATACAAACAAAAGAAATCCCTGTCGCAGGCCTGAGTACAAGCTTGGGAGCAAGAAGGCATAAAACTGTGACGGCCGTTTCACTTTCACTTTTCACTAAATACAATGCACGTGCAATATACTCGTGCAATATACTCAGTACTCACGAATCCCAGTCAAGGGGATATATGAAAAAGGCGAACTTGGCAATGACAGCAGGCAGAGCACCGGATAAGCCACAGCACGAAGATCACCAGAACAGAAAACAGCAGCGACCGTGTACATCACACCAGCATGATGGAGAACCGCTCTCTGTGTGGTCCAAAGGAGCTTCCCCGATCCTCTCTTTTACAGCCACAAATGTCCGTCTCCTGAATCAAATAAATTAACTCAGCAAGCAGGTCCATCCACTATTTTACGGCTAGTTTGTCTCTAACAATTTTTTCCAACGCAAAGCTAACAGTAGGCTACGAAAGCAATGCTAATGGCAATTGTTGTAATGCTAACGGCTATTCGCAGTTAGTAACAAAATAGATGATTTCATACTACAACACTTAATTACAACATATAGAATGACACACACACACACACACACACACACACACACACACACGTATATTTACCTCTTGTAGATTACAATATTCCAAAACACAGCAAAAGTGATCATCTGCCTCAGTAATGGAAAACTTTCTCACAAAGATGCTTCGCTTCTGACTGTATCCGACTGCATCTAACAACTAAGCCCCACCCCTCTACATGAGATTGTAATTAGCTACATTGGCTGATAGATCTTGACCCTCCAACTAAAGTAAAGAAAGACGATGATTGACATGTTATAACATAGCTGCTATCACGTTAAGCTGTGTGGCTGAACTTTTAAGTCTATGGTGCTGAATCATGTACACTGTACTCAAACTAGTCAATTGCATGCCTTCAACCTTTGATCTTTTAAAAACTGTAAATATAACTCTTACATTTTATTCATGTTAACCATTTTAACATATGGCATCAATCTTATATTTTCTTCACCATATTTATATATTTGTATTGCATTTACATAATTTCAATAAATATCTAAATTAAATTTACCAGGGCTAAATATTATTTAGAACACTTCACTCTGCAGTCTGTATGCAGAAACACTTTTATGGTAATATTGTGAACACAAAAACCACACTAGAGCAAGTCAAAACGCCTCTACTCCTTAGTTTTTGGTTTAGGAGTTCAGTTTCGGTAAAGTCAAAAAACGTTTTCTTCTTTGTTTTTATTAGCAGACTACAAACCAAGGTTTAAGGTACATGCTGCCCCCTACTGTACCGGTAGGTTCATAAAACATGACGTTAAATACATGTGTCAATTGACTCAATAACACACAACTTCATTCTGAGTTAATGTATAGTATTTTTTTTCAGCAATTCTATTTCCTAATTAGACACAAAAAATATATATATAAATAAAAAATTAAGTCAAAACATCTAATTATTTATTCAAAGATAAACATTGAAAAATACATAATAAACAAGAATTGGAACATGTGATGTTATAATATATACAGTGTATATATATATATATATATATCATTAATAAACAGGAACTGGAACAGGTGATGTTATAATATATATATACAGTATATATGTATGTAAAATACATTAATAAACAAGAACTGGAACATGTGATGTTATAATATATACAGTATATATATATATATATATATATATATATATATATATATATAATCCATTAATAAACAGGAACTGGAACAGGTGATGTTATAATATATATACAGTATATATGTATGTAAAATACATTAATAAACAAAAACTGGAACATGGGATGTTATAATATATATACAGTATATATATATATATATATATATATATATATATATATATATATATATATATATATATATATATATATATATATAGTGCTATATTAAGTCAAAATATTTATAAACAGGGACTAAAAACAGTCAAATAAATAACTAAAAGGATTGTAAATGGATAAGATCTAAACACAAGGTGCATATGCCATAATTTATTAATAATAGTAATTATAACAATATTAGAAATATAACAATTGTTACATTTGAATGTTAATTTAATAATATCAGGAACTATAATATATCAAAACAGCGGCAACATTATTAGGCTATATTTAAAGGTAATACTATATTAAGGCATTATTATTAATATTATTTAAATAATGTATTAATTTGTATTCTAATAGAGTTATGATGGCAATGAATGATGTGGGGTAATTACATAACCCCGAAAGTGGGAGACTGAAGAATGCCCTCCTCCATGTGTTTGGCAAAGCTGTTGTATGATGCATGGCCAGGCAGCCTAAGTTCGATGCCACAGGTGTTGGCCTCAGGATAAATCCTCCCTGGAGTGTGGAGGAGGTTTATCCTGGGGCTCACAGGGAATCCTAGGCGCGGGATGGCAGAGGCACCCCACCCAATAATCTACATAGTTTCTAGGGATACCAGAAAATCCAGAAACAAAAATGAAAGTATAAAAAGACAAAATGCTTTACCACCAAGGACAACATACAGTCTTTTGTCATTTTTTTATAAATAAAAAATAAAAAATTAAATTGCACTTTTTTAAAAAAAAAATTGGGAAAGATCCGTCATTTTGAAATTGTTCCACCTCAACACTGTGTGGGTATGAAGCATCGGTCTGACTGGGGGTGTTCACCACTTAGTCCGGAGTAAAATTGACAAAGCTATATGATTGACACCTCAATTTTGGTAATGACAAACAAACAAGGCAGATTTGATGACTGTGTATTTTCTCCATTTTCATTTTAGGCCATGCTGATTAAAACCATGCTGTGCTGATGTGTACTTTCACACAGAGTTTTGCAGTTAAATAACAAACTGATTGATTTGAGTGAGGCCTGAGAACTTTTAATGTGAATAATTTTCAGGAAATTAAATGCGTTTATTCACGATTTTATAGTTTCTTCTTTGACCACCAGTCAGACATGGATAGGCCTAACATTGTTTTGCAACTAACCTTCTACCTCCAGCAGCCAGTCCCGCCAAAAACCGATGGTGCGGGCTTCTGCCATCCGATTGTTTGTCCCCACCTCAGAAAATACTGGCGTGAAAAGGTTCATTAGGTCAGTAGCCACAAGAGGCTTTTCGACATATACAAAAACCTCCTGGAGAAGGTTTGGGTGTTTCCGCATGTTCTCTAACAGCCCCAAGCATTTTAGACCCTCCTTCAATCTAAAAAAATAATAGAAAAAACGGGGGGGGGGGGGGGGACAGATACATATTTAAGAGTGGAAAAGTAAAGTTTACCACTTCTTTATAATGCAGTAGAGCTGTGTATGTAAGCTGTCATACAACAGTTATGAAATAACAGGTGAGTTTATCATGTTTTTTTTTTGTTATTTGTGAGAAAAGATCATGTGGGTGTGTTTGCAAAGTTAAAATTAGATTAAGTGTTATGTATTAAGGTTAATTAATTAGAAAACATGTATTTATATTCAGGTAAAAATTAGACAGTGAATAAGTAAATAACTGGCACGAACTTTGTGTTTCTAGTTGAGTACTTGTTGATAGGGTTTTGTTGTGTTATGAGTTGTTTCTATGGTTACTAGGTTATAAACAAGTGGTTACTAGGTGCACTAAAAGGAAGCAAATGCCGCCTGTGTAATTATTTAACCTGTTTTACACAAATCTTATCTGTTGGGTTCCCAGTCTGAGACACTAGTATTTACATTTATTTACATTTCATTTTACTCTCATAAGTAATTTGAGGTTATTTACAAAATTAAAAGAAATGAATCCAAAATTGACTACTCAGTTCTCTCAAAAAAGGAAGACGTACAGTATTTGTAATTGTAAGATGACAGTGTACAATGAAAAGAGTGCTAGTTTTAATTTTATTTTGCCAGTAGAGTGAAGTACTACTCAGTTGAGTAGTGGGGCATCTCATAGTGTAAATGTGTAATGTTAACAAAACATTGTGCTTACTATTGTAGGCATGTTTTTTTATTTGATGTCAATAAACTATATTCTAAAGTGTAATTAAAGCTCTGCTTTCTTCAGGCTTCAATCAGGATGCACTTCAATGTGATGGTTGGGGTCAGCTGGCTGTGAGTTAGTTTATTTTTCCTGTTCCTATTTTGCTTTCACTGTCAGTTTCCTGGTCTGCTCCGCCTCTCTCTGCATTTTCTGTTTTTGCTTCTCCTCCCCCTTCTACCTGCTGCTGCTACAAGCTGACTGCACACACCTGGCCACCGTTCCATCATCACCCCTCCTGTGCTCACCTGCTAGCCATCAACTCCAATCAAGCTCTGCTTTTAAACCCCGGCTCCACTCTCCATCTTCACTGGATTGTTGTTTCTGCCTCGCTTGGTGATACACAGTACAGCGCCTCATTTTCCAAAGCTTTCTTTGTAAATCCTGTCCGTCTAACTTCTCCCTGTGTTTGTCCTCCTCAGCCATCCTCACCTCGTCTCCGCATCCAGTCAGCTGGCTTCACCATCCGATCCCCTCCTCGTCACTCTCAGCTCCGCCTGCCTCCAGCCTTTTCCCTGGCGCTCCACCCGCTCCTCCAGCCTTCTCCCCGGCGCCCTCTCTGCTTCCTCCCCGAGTTCCAGTGCCTTCCCTCGGCCTCCCACTCTCGGTCTCCCCGCTTCCCAGAGTCCCTCTTCCCCAGCTCCCCTGTTTGCCCTCTCCGCTCCCAGAGTTCCTGTGCCTTCCCCCGGGCTTCTTGCTCCCTGTTTTCTCCTTAGACCTCCCAGCCCCTTTCCGTTACTCCTCTCCTTTTGCTTCCCTAAATAAGCCTTGTTTTTGTTACGTCTCGCATTTGGGTCCGTTCTGTTGCCTCTGTCACACAGTATCAGTAAAAATATTATGTAAATGTTTTTTTCTGCAAATATTTCCTGTAGTAACGTTAAAGAGCTAACTTAAGAGATAACTTTTGAAATCATTATACTTACTGCTCAAGGGGATCACGGAGTCTGTTCTCCAAGTAAAACTTGGCGGCTGACAACACCAGTGAGTCCCTCTCCTCCAGTGTCCTTATATATCTGATTGAGCCTAGCATGGCCAGTTGGTCTGCTGCCTCCATTATTGCCTCCCGGGCCAACTCCACCATTTGGGCTTCCTGTATCTGAATAAACAGAGTTTTCCTTTTCTATGAATATAAGGACTATGTCAATAATAATGTATATAATAGTCAGTTAAACTAATAAAGCATGTTTATTATGGTGTTAGATAGGTCTTAATCACTGTAAGGATGCATTAGTCCAAGCACAGTACCGTGCTACTGTACTCTAATAGAGGCATTTGGAAGTTAAACATTTCAAAAGTTAAACAACTAGCACAAGACTGGTCTCATCAACAAATGCACTGTTTGAAAGACAGTCCACGCAGCCCACAGGTAGACTGCAACGCTGCACTTTGATGACTGTTCAGAGACTTTTCCTTATTCCTTTTCCTCCTTATTGCCTGGTTTGTGAGTTTTTGACTATAATGGACTACTGTATATTTAGAGTATGTTAACACATTGTAGAAGAAATGTGTTTAAAAGTGTTTGTTAGCTTGTTAACGATAACATTACAGTTAACAGCTTACAACTTAGGAGCTGACGTTTGCATTTACAGTCAGTGCACTGATGATAACGTTACGTTTGTATGAGTAAAAACTCCGCAACAGCTCAATCATGTCACTGACGTTGACACTTAACGTTACTTACTTACTTCCTATCGCATTTATTCTTTGGCAACATGCTGCCCATCTCCCTGTGACAGGTTCATATTGTCTAGCAGCTCCTCCAACTTTTAGACACACCAACTAGCAGAGCTGTTTCAAGCTTTTTCAGGGCCAAAAGGTTGCCAACTTGGCCTGTGTTTGTGGTGTGACTTATTCATCTCTAGTCTCTAATTTTTTCAGATGAATTTAGTGATGAATTTTAATGATTAATGATTTGATGATTGATCATATAATGATTTTCAAAACATTCAAAACTGTTACTGTGTTATTTCTGTTTCAAAAGGCAGCAATAAATAACACATTAAAATCTAGAGTGTTCATGTAATATTACACATTAGCAGTGAAATGAATTAATGTATAATAATCTTGATAATCGTAAAACCATGATTATTTTTCAGACTATACATACAACAAAATCTCTAATATTTGCATCCCTACTTGTGTGTTTTTTAATATACAGTGCCTTGCGAAAGTATTCGGATAAAAAACTGAAAAATTGGGCGTGCAAAATTGTTCAGCCCCCTTAAGTTAATACTTTGTAGCGCCACCTTTTGCTGCGATTACAGCTGTAAGTCGCTTGGGGTATGTCTCTATCAGTTTTGCACATCGAGAGACTGACATTTTTGCCCATTCCTCCTTGCAAAACAGCTCGAGGTCCGTGAGGTTGGATGGAGAGCGTTTGTGAACAGCAGTTTTCAGTTCTTTCCACAGATTCTCGATTGGATTCAGGTCTGGACTTTGACTTGGCCATTCTAACACCTGGATGTTGTTTATTTGTGAACCATTCCATTGTAGATTTTGCTTTATGTTTTGGATCATTGTCTTGTTGGAAGACAAATCTCCGTCCCAGTCTCAGGTCTTTTGCAGATTCCATCAGGTTTTCTTCCAGAATGGTCCTGTATTTGGCTCCATCCATCTTCCCATCAATTTTAACCATCTTCCCTGTCCCTGCTGAAGAAAAGCAGGCCCAAACCATGATGCTGCCACCACCATGTTTGACAGTGGGGATGGTGTGTTCAGGGTAATGAGCTGTGATGCCTTTACGCCAAACATAACGTTTTGCATTGTTGCCAAAAAGTTCGATTTTGGTTTCATCTGACCAGAGCACCTTCTTCCACATGTTTGGTGTGTCTCCCAGGTGGCTTGTGGCAAACTTTAAACGACACTTTTTATAGATATCTTTAAGAAATGGCTTTCTTCTTGCCACTCTTCCATAAAGGCCAGATTTGTGCAGTATACGACTGATTGTTGTCCTATGGACAGAGTCTCCCACCTCAGCTGTAGATCTCTGCAGT
Organism: Zingel zingel; assembly: GCA_023566125.1. Taxonomy (NCBI): domain Eukaryota; kingdom Metazoa; phylum Chordata; class Actinopteri; order Perciformes; family Percidae; genus Zingel; species Zingel zingel. Next base: position 22,874,474 of record CM042327.1, read on the forward strand.
TCATCCAGAGTGATCATGGGCCTCTTGGCTGCATCTCTGATCAGTCTTCTCCTTGTATGAGCTGAAAGTTTAGAGGGACTGCCGGGTCTTCGTAGATTTGCAGTGGTCTGATACTCCTTCCATTTCAATATTATCGCTTGCACAGTGCTCCTTGGGATGTTTAAAGCTTGGGAAATCTTTTTGTATCCTAATCCAGCTTTAAACTTCTCCACAACTGTATCTCGGACCTGCCTGGTGTGTTCCTTGTTCTTCATGATGCTCTCTGCTCTTTAAACGGACCTCTGAGACTATCACAGAGCAGGTGCATTTATACAGAGACTTGATTACACACAGGTGGATTCTATTTTTCATCATTAGTCATTTAGGTCAACCTTGGATCATTCAGAGATCCTCACTGAACTTCTGGAGAGAGTTTGCTGCACTGAAAGTAAAGGGGCTGAATAATTTTGCACGCCCAGTTTTTTATCTGTTAAAAAAGTTTGAAATATCCAATAAATTTTGTTCCACTTTATGATTGTGTCCCACTTGTTGTTGATTCTTCACACAAAATTACAGTTTTATATCTTCATGTGTGAAGCCTGAAATGTGGCAAAAGGTCGAAAAGTTCAAGGGGGCTGAATACATTCGCAAGGCACTGTACATAATATCCAACTTTTGGCCTAATCTTTATAAAGCACATGTAGCACTTTTGGCTGCATATACTTTTGCATTATTTTGTGTTGTTAATTCTGTGTGTTTGTCAACTCAAGTTGTTTTGATTTGCACAATATTGTAAAAAAAAAAAAAAAAAGGTCAATGAGCTGAATATGATTGACTGTCTACCTCAAAGACGAATGTTTGCATTTTTTATATTTTCAATAAATGAATTGAAAGTGAAGTGAACCTGTGGAGTGATTTTGTTTGGGGTAATTGTTTTTACATTGACTAAGGCAGGTTAGATAGCAAGCAAAGTCTACTTACTTTTGCTTAAATATCTGATCCTTCTGCTATTACGAAACACAATTTAGGCTGTTTATAGCATTATCTCTTTTAATGTGATACACTAAATAATCATTTTGACTATGTATTGGTATGCAATTTACGGTGGTGTAAGGTGCTGGAAACAGCTTTAATATGGACCTGAAAAGTGCTGAAAAAGTGCTTGAATTTGACCTTGTAAAATGTGTACGAACCCTGTAAATCACAGATTACTCACAAGTGTGCATACGTGAATCAGCCCTTTATACGGCCCTGTACACGCACATTTTGAACCATAAATAGTCAAGACAAAGCACCTCATGAATGCTGATCAGTATGTTAATGACCCTGGCAGTTGTTCTTTCATTACGCCGAATTATGACGACTGGCAGGAGGAAAAAGCAAAAAAACATCTCAGACGGTCGGGAATTGCTGCACATTGAATAATAATTTCGGCCTGTTCTCGCACAGTGTAGGGAACCCTGATCTATAGACTACCTATATTAATAATACTGTCAGACAGCAGGCATTTCGTCACTCAAGGACAGCTTCGATATACCAGACCTAGATTTAACATAATTTTATATTATATCCAAACAAGCCTTAGTGATAAAGGTGAAGATTATATATAATATTTATATAAAAAACACTTAGCTGTCTGCCATTTCCCTGCAGCTACGTCTAGAGCTCCCAGTTAGTTAAAACAGCAGTTGTGGTGGCATGTTCTAAAGAGTGTCTTTGTGCCTCTTAAAAGAAACAACATGCAATTAAAATGTCTGTGCAACATGAACAGGGCCCTAACGTGACAACAAGATGTGTTTAAATTCACCTACCCTGTCTCGATCCTGCCAGTAGCTAGCTCGCCCTGCTAGCTGTTAGCTGCCGTCCAGGATGAGTGTGTTCAGCCAGGCTTCGGTGATAATCGTCGCACGCAGCAGTTCCGTGTGTAGTTGTAGCTCATCCATTTTGTGTGTGATCGATCTGGCATTGGTGAGTAGGAGGCTTGGCAGTGGCGGTCTGTGGTAGGTCCCTTAGCCAGGCTAGCAGGCCCAACCTGCATCCTTGCTTCTGCTTTCTCTCCCGTCCCACCCTTCGTTGCCTCCCGTGGCCGACAACAATCCTCCGAGAGCCCAGTGGTCTGGCTATGTCCTCCAGAGGACAGGTCATGTCTTCACGATGAAAAGTTGAAGTTTATTGCCCCCTTAAAAATAGGTAATTGAGCACTGTAGTACTATGTAACTACATGGAAACGGGCCAAATGATGTCTGTAGCTTGCACAGTGATAGCGTTAGAGAAGGCTAGCTGTAGTCTCGCGCTGAAGTCCCGTGGGAATTCAGTTGTAGCAGGAAAAGGTAGAAAAGGTAGGTGTGCAGATCGCTCCGACACTTTACTATTATTATTATTATTTTTTTTTTTTTTTTGAGGGGGCAATAAACTTCAACTTTTCGTCGCAAAGGCATGACCTGTCCTCTGGAGGACATAGCCAGACCACCGGGTGCTCGTGGATTGTTGTCGGCCGTGGGAGGCCACGAAGGCCATCCTTGTATAGGGCCTTGACACTGACGATGCCATTTCTGTGCCATTCCCTAAAAGCCAGGTCTGAACTTGAAGGTGTAAAGACATGGTTTTTAAGCAGTGGGGTCCAGACGGAGGGGCTCTGTAAGCCGAAGTTTTGCCTAACCTGACTCCAGATCGTGAGAAGGATACAATCGGGCATGCGCCCACAGATGTTGAAGGCAGAGGGAGTTGGGAGAAGAGGACCGCCCGCAGTGGAAGGTATGAGCTAGCCCTCTCCAAATGTACCCAAACAAACAGTGAGACGCAGTCGTTCAACCAGTATAAAAGTTTTTGCAAGTTAGCTGCCCAGTAATATGGTCTAAAGTTAGGGAGTGCCAGACCTCCCTCAGTCTTTGGGGACTGTAATATTGTCTTTTGGATCCTAGCAGGTTTGTTGCCCTAAAGAAATTTAGAAATTGCCCTGTCCAGCTTATCAAGAAAAGATTTAACGATAAGTACAGGGATGTGCTGTAAAAGATAAAGAAATAATGGGAGGGCAACTATCTTAATTAGATTTATCCGACTCATGAGGGAGAGCGGTAAGACTTACCAGTGGTCAAAATCACTTTCAGTTTTTGCGTAACATGTCTGAAATGGCTGTTAAAAAAAAACAAGTAGCGAAACCTGTCCTCTGCCCACTTAAATGACGACAGAAAGTGTAGGAGCTGCATAGCCAGAGAGTTTATTGGTAGGAGCTCGCTTTTCTGATAGTTAAGCTTGTAGCCAGAATACGCACTGAACCGTTCCAGAATGTTTAAAATCACAGGAAGCGAGATGGCTTTGTTAGAGATGTACAGGAGCAGGTCGTCCGCATACAGTGAGACTTTATGAGTTGTGCCAGGTCGAGGGATGCCTTCAAAACCTTCCTCTGAGCAAAGCCAAACGGCCAGAGGTTCTATTGCGATGGCAAACAGGAGTGGCGACAGAGGGCAAGCCTGCCTGGTACCTCTCCGGAGTGAGAAGAGGGGTGATAACGTGTCGTTAGTTTGAACTGAGGCCATCGGGGATGAATATAATAATCTGACCCAGAGGATAGAATTTTCGCCCAGGCCAAACCCGTCCATTGCCTCGTACAGGTATCTCCACTCGACCCTGTCGAAGGCCTTTTCGGCGTCGAGGGACACCACGATTTCCGGGGTATCATTACTTGACGAGTGGATGATTTTAAGTAGGCGTCCAGTGTTGTGGGAAGATTGTCGGTCAGGCATGAACCCTGTCTGGTCTAGCGAGATAATGGAGGGCATCACCCGTTGAAGACAGAGTGCAAGAACCTTTGAGAGAATTTTGAGGTCCACATTGAGGAGAGAGATTGATCTGTAGCTGCCGCAAAGCAGGGAATATTTCCCCTTCTTAAGAATTAGGTAGATAGTGGCCTTCGACAGGGTGTCCGGCAGGCGACAATGACGAAAAGCCTCATTGTACATATCTCTTAGTACTGGCGCGAGGAGAGCGGAAAATGTTTTGTAATACTCTACAGTGAAGCCATCCTGCCCCGGGGATTTACAGCTCTGTAGCAAGTTAATGGCTCCAGCAAATGACCACCCAAGTCATTCGCGGAATCGTTTATTTGGGGGAAAGTTATATTATTAAGCGTGTCATCTGCAATGGGAGGGCAGTCAGAGGTATACATTTCAGCATAGAATTTGGCAAATATTTAATTTACTGTATGTTGACGGGATCAGTGTGGATCTCGCCTGAGTTGGCTCTAATGGAAGGAATTAGCCGTGAGGTTGCTTTGGCTCTGGCCTGATGAGCCAGACGCTTCACAGCTTTATCCCCCGACTCAAAAAAGCGTTTTTTGAGCAGACGAAGCTTGAATCTGTTCGTAGATAAGAGGTCAAAGTCTGCTTGCAACCTAAGACGTTCTCTGTAAAGGGTAGGGTCTGGGCCGGCCGCGTGTTTGTCATCGACATCCTTAATTTTCCGTATTAAGTTCGCCGTTCGGGACCTTTTGACTCTTTTAAATTAGAGACAAAGGAGATAAGCTGGCCTCTGATATAGACTTTCGAAGCCTCCCATAGTACGCCTCTGTTTGTGTCCAGCCAGCCCAGTCTCATGGCAGAAAGAAAGAGAACAAAACAAATAAATAACACGAATGACATACAACAGACACAACCACATACACACACACACAGAACAGGCAGAATAAAGCATCACTTAACCAACGATCAAACCTGAGTCCCCTGACCTGAAATCCCCAACAACAAATCCCCCGACAACTAACAACTAACGAACCTTGAGTGTCCATTGCACAGCGTTGTGCCATCTACACATCCACCTGGGTTCCAAGTGTTCCCAATTCCCCAAACAACAGATCAGTCCAATAACAGAACAATATCAGCATAAACAGGTCATCAGTTTGGCAGCATTACTGTCATAAAGTATGTATAAGTATTAGGGCTGTCAAGCAATTACATTTTCTTAATCGCGATTAATCGTTGAATTTCTATAGTTAATCGCGATTAATCACATGTTTTATCACATGACTAAAATTCTATTATTTTGCATTTCAGAACTGTTTTTAAGTACATATTAACAATGGAAAGCAATTATTACCAGTGTATCTTGATTGGGAATCAAATGAATGCAAAGAAACTTGATTTTAAGATTTTAATTTGTTTATTATATATTTAATCTAGTCACACATTTAAATCTAGAGTCAGTATCAGGGTTGGGTATTGTTTGGTTTGGATACCGATGCTAAAGCGTTACTTTTAAAACGGTACCTGTGCCTGAACTGATACTTTTTAAAACAGTTACAAATAAGAAGGGTACTAAACAGTTGCCGACATTAAAGAATGGCTTGTTTATTGCTAAGGCCATATCGTCAAAATGAAATATTTAATAATAATGTAATCACTATAACAATAACTTATTTCACTAGTAAACAGCTGTTGAATGACAAAAACAACCACCAGATGGGAAAAGGGCATTTAGCAACAACTTTGAATGCACCACGAGGCTGTAAATTACCAGTTTCATTGAACACACCGTCTGTGTTTTTCCGACAACAGCAGCTGCAGATTGTTACATCCCGGTGTTGGAATCCTCTACAGTGAAATACAGACAAACTTTACAACGTTTAGCGATAGCTGTCAGCATTGTAACCATGTTTAATCCAGCTACTAGCTAGCGGTAGGCTAACGTTAGCTGCTGTAAAGTATAGTGTTAACTAGCTAGCGGTAGGCTAACGTTAGCTACTCTAGAGTATAGTGTTAACTAGCGTCACGTGCAGCAATGTTTCTGTTGCCTGTAACGTCTGTTTCAGAGCATCAGAGAGAAGTGCAGGCATATCAGTGGCACCAAAATGAGGTACCGAAATCCGCGTTGCTATTCCTGCAGCAGCAGGATGAGTTACGAGGAAGTACGGCAAAAAGTAGCCTGTTAGGCATGACACAAAGCCGAGTGAAGTGAAAATAAATTAAGAAATGCATTAATACGATACGATTAAAAAAAATTAACGCATTATGTTCGGCCCCCTAATAAGTATATACATATGTATATATGTTACATATGCAGTTATGAAAATAATAGTAAAGACAATGTGGAAAAACAGAAAGACAAGATCGTAGTACCAACAAGGCACAACATGAGTCAGCAGGTTGATACGTATATATACAAATACATTTTAAAAAGAGTTTGGGAAGAGAGCGTGGGAGAGTTTAATGAAATATCACCTGCAACTTGAGATTACCGATTCACAAAAAGGATTATTGCGTTGCTGCTATGACTTTGAACAGGAGAAGCATAGTTAAACTATAGTCAAACAAAGTCATTGCAGAAATATGTTGCCTCATCACAGCCTCGGCTACGTGACAAGGACAGGGAGGCTGCCTTTAATGTATGGAACGAAAATACGCAAACAGTCATAATGAAAACTTAACGTAAGTCATAGCTAGGAGCAGTCTTCCCGGGCCAATGCACGGTGAGGCAGGGGCAAGCGTGCTCTGGTTGGCTAGGTGCTAACAGTGGCCTACTGCTGAGAGCTAGCAAGCCGCGTTAGCCCACCGCGTGGGCGTGATGTAAACAAAAGCCGGCTCTCCGTGCAGTTTTAACGTAGCCGCCATGTTGCTGAGCAATTTCAATCCTCCGTGGGTCCCGAACTGCATCGGCGCTGAGAAGAAATTAAGCGGCCTTAGGGGAAATAAACCGATGCTTCGGCCCTTCCCCGGTCGAGATAAACAGCTTGGCGATAGTGAAGTGCAGGCCTGAGGCCTAGGCCATAGAGCTCTTTCATTATGTCTCGGTACGCGGATCGTTGCACGAGTATCTCGGAAGAATAGTCCTCAAAGATGTGGATTGGGAGTCCTTGTATTTTAGTTTGCCCATTCTTTTCAGCTGGCGGATCTGGAATCTATGGAAACACATCACGAATGCCCTGGGCTTCTCGCCGGGGCCAGGTTTCGCCATTGACATGCGGTGAGCTCGTTCCAGCTCAGGGGCTGAATCCAATATGTGTTCGCCGAGCACCTCCACATTTACTCTTAAATGTGGTGACGGTGTCTGCCCCCTGAACCCAGACTAGGAGCTGGTTCTACAGGAGAGGAGCCTGGTAGCTGAAGGCTCTGGCTCCCATTCTACTTTTAGAGACTCTAGGAACCACAAGTAACTCTGCATTCTGGGAGTGCAGTGCTCCAGTGGGACAATAAGGTATAATGAGCTCTTCAAGATATGATGGTGCTTGGCCATTTAGAGCTTTGTAGGTCAGGAGAAGGATTTTAAATTCAATCCTGGATTTTACAGGAAGCCAATGCAGAGACGCTAATACAGGAGAAATATGATCTCTTTTCTTAGTTCTTGTCAGAACATGCGCTGCGGCATTCTGGATCAGCTGGAAAGTCTTAAGGGACTTATTTGGGCAACCTGATAGTAAGGAATTAAAGTAGTCCAGCCTGGAAGTAACGAATGCATGGACTAATTTTCAGCATCGTTTTGAGACAGGATGTGCCTAATTTTGGCAATGTTACCAAGATGAAAAAAGGCTGTTCTTGAGGTTTGTTTTAAGTGGGCGTTAAAGGATATATCCTGATCAAAAAATAACTCCTAGATTTCTGACAGTATTGCTGGAGGCCAGGGCAATACCATCCAGAGTAATTATATCTTTGGATAATGAGGTTCGGAGGTGTTTAGGGCCCGGCACAATAACTTCAGGTTTGTTTGAGTTTAACATCAGAAAATTGTAGGTCATCCATGATTTTATATCTTTAATGCATACTTAAAGTTTAGCTAACTGACTGGTTTCGTCTGGCTTGATTGATAAGTATAATTGGTCATCCGCATAACAGTGAAAGTTAATTGAGTGTTTCCTGATAATATTGCCTAGATGAAGCATATATAAGTAGAATAATGGTACTCATCATCATTCTTCTTCCTCCAAACACGGTTAGTGGAATTATGACCAAAAAGTTCTATTTTGGTCTCATCTGACCACATGACTTTCTCCCATGACTCCTCTGGATCATCCAAATGGTCATTGGCAAACTTAAGACGGGCCTTGACATGTGCTGGTTTAAGCAGGGGAACCTTCCGTGCCATGCATGATTTCAAACCATGACGTCTTAGTGTATTACCAACAGTAACCTTGGAAACGGTGGTCCCAGCTCTTTTCAGGTCATTGACCAGCTCCTCACGTGTAGTCCTGGGATGATTTCTCACCTTTCTTAGGATCATTGAGACTCCACGAGGTGAGATCTTTCATGGAGCCCCAGTCCGAGGGAGATTGACAGTCATGTTTAGCTTCTTCCATTTTCTATTGATTGCTCCAACAGTGAACCTTTTTTCACCAAGCTACTTGGCAATTTCCCCGTAGCCCTATCCAGCCTTGTGGAGGTGTACAATTTTGTCTCTAGTGTCTTTGGACAGCTCTTTGGGGTTGGCCGTGTTAGTAGTTGGATTCTTACTGATTGTATGGAGTGGACAGGTGTCTTTATGCAGCTAACGACCTCAAACAGGTGCATCTAATTTAGGATAATAAATGGAGTGGAGGTGGACATTTTAAAGGCAGACTAACAGGTCTTTGAGGGTCAGAATTCTAGCTGATAGACAGGTGTTGAAATACTTATTTGCAGCTGTATCATACAAATAAATAGTTAAAAAATCATACATTGTGATTTCTGGATTTTTGTTTTTAGATTATGTCTCTCACAGTGGACATGCACCTTCGATGACAATTTCAGACCCCTCCATGATTTCCAAGTGGGAGAACTTGCAAAATAGCAGGGTGTTCAAATACTTATTTTCCTCACTGTAGGTATATAGTTGGCTAAGACATCAGGATCGAGGGTGGGTTTTTTCAGAAGAGGTTTTATCACAGCTACTTTAAATGACTGCGGTACATAACCTGTTACTAAGGACATATTGATCATATCTAGTAATGAAGTGTTAACCACGGGTAATGCTTCTTTAAAAGGATACTTCACCGATTTAGCATTAAGCTTTGTATCAGTAGAAATATGGTAGTATTTTTGAATGACTGTGCTTCCCTCCCTCATGTCCCCCTGAGAGGGGAGATCTCTGCATTGTGGGTCTGGAAAAAAATCTTCCGATGACAGAAAATGAAAATTTTTGTGTCATGGTAAGATTTTTTGACCAGAGGCAATGGACTACAGCCAGTAGTAGGAGCTACTTCTGCATGTTTTCAACCCACCCATAGGGTTTGGACTGTCGTCTTTCTCTGAAGATTCCCGAACCAAAACGAGTGTCAGCCATCTTGAATCCTCGCTAAGCAGTAGTCTCTCTCTCAGAAGCAAACTTTTAAAACAATTAAATGCATTCAAACTACCGCACATGTGTACCACTGGGATATATTGGTACAGATTGGAGAATATGCAGGACACTTTATTACAGATGGAATACTCAACACACTACGTGAGCTTCGCCTGCTATGGAGACTAGCGGTGTTGCTCGATGCATCTGGCCGGTAAAGGGATATCATCAGCGGGGAACGCGGAGCGAGTGCCGGTGGAAAGCTAACGCTAGCCGGCCCCCTGTTCCATCAATCCATCTTGCAAGTGTCCGCTCATTACAACAAATTGGACTACATCCAACTTCAACGAAACTCCCAACGCGAGTTCAGAGACTGCTGTGTTTTTGTTGTTGTGGAAATATGGCTGAACAACAGTGTACCGGACTATCCAGAGTGATAGAGAAAGATGGCTCTGGGACTATCCAGCTACCAGGCCGGCTGCTCTGTCGCCGGGTAAGACTAGTGGAGGAGGGCTGTGTTAACACGGACTGGTGCTTGTATCCAACTAACTGCTAACTGCTGGAGGAATTTGTGACTTTTAAATGCCGACCATTCTACATTCCGTGCACATTTATCCCTTTAAGTAGCCTCGTTGGGATGGGGTCTAAGAGACAGGTAGATGGCTTAGCTGAAGAGACCTTAATTGTTGAAGGTCTATAGGATAAAAGCAGTCTGAGTATATGTCACGCCTTGTCGTTCTTTCTAGCAGTCCTGCATTTAAAGGTGAACCGATAAAGTTGAGGGCAAAAGGTGATGAATTGTATCTCTAATTGTTATAATGTTATCATTAAAGAAGTTCATGAAGTCAGCACTACTCAGAGCTATAGGAATAGATGGCTCAATAGAGCTCTGACTATCTGCCTTCATCTTCAGGATGAGCACTGTATACTCTGACTGCAGCAACACATGTTCAAATCTCAGCGAAACCTAATTTTTATGGTGATTACAATACAGAATGCAAAGTGTGTATCTATCATGTAACTCAAAGCCTATCACTTCCTGTTAATACTGTCAGATTTGGAGCTCCTTCAAGTTAACATAAAGACCAGGTGACTCCTAAATATGCCCCCACCAACTTACTGTTTTTAGTCTAAATGGTCAAGGACATTTAACCTGTAAGCCTACTTTAAGCTAGAGGTGGAATGGTTGATTTTTTTTCACCTGTACTCTGGCTTATAACCAGGTTCCACCGAGATTCAAACTCAGATCACTGGATTCAGAGTCCAGAGTGCTAACAAATAAACCATGGAACCACAATGTAAAAAAAATACTATATGGGTTTGCTAGGCAGTTTCTTTCATAATATCCACATGCATGCTATTAAAGGCACACAACGATCACAAAGTATATACGATGAAAAAGCAGAAATTACTGGCTAACTTAAGTAATTCAGTAAGCTAAGTGTTCACAGAGGATGTGGGAAAAGGCAAGTCAAGAAAAGGCTTTGAAGGACTTGCCACACACAATTAATACAGCAGTAGATAGGTCTACTGTGTACAAACACATGGTAACTTTACATGGGTTGACAATGAAGATGCTCAAGAAAGGTGTGGCTCTACTCACAAATCCATATCTTGCGTATATTCATGTGCCCTAAATTACGAAGAATCACTAAGTTCTTTTTTTTTTTTACCCATATCATGTTTTAGACATTAGTTCCAGAGGAAAAGTTTTGCTGTCAGAATTGGGATTCCAACCCACGCCTCCAGTGGAGACTGCAACCTGAATGCAGCGCCTTGGACCGCTCGGCCATCCTGACTGAATGCTGAGAAGTTCAGTAGGAATTGTCACAAAAATTATAATACAGTAAATCAAATATGTCATAATGAAAGCCATTAGCTATCGCCGGTGTATGGGGATGGATTATGTAACATTACAAGGTAAATGTAAATGTCTGCAAAAGTAAGTTGGGGCAGAGTCCTCGCAGATTTTAAGGAACAAGATACAGCTACCCATGAATAGTTATCTAGGGAAGGGTTCAAATCAAGGGCAACTGGACTTGGTAAAAAGTGCCGCAAAGATGTTTTGTCTCACATCAAAGAGAATTCTTTAGTTGTTTTTTTACACAGAAATGGTTGGACACAGTACCCACTCCCCCACCCCTATACGACAACAGAAAGCTGTGGGGAAAGGGGGTTTTCAAAGCTAGTTGACCATTCAACAAGCAATTCTGATGCACTATACTGGCCCCTTCAGGATGAGCACTGAATACTCTGACTGCAGCAACACAAGTTCAAATCTCAGCAAAACCTAATTTTTATGGTGATTACAAGCCAGAATGCATAGTGTGTATCTTTCATGTAACTCAAAGCCTATCACTTCCTGTTAATACTGTCAAATTTGGAGCTCCTTCAAGTTAACATAAAGACCAGGTGACTCCTCAACATGCCCCCAACAACTTACTTTTTTTAGTCTAAATGGCCAAGGACATTTAACCTGTAAACTTACTTTAAGCTAGATGTGGAAATGTTTATTTTTTTTTCACCTGTACTGTAGCTTCAAACCAGGTTCCACCCAGATTTGAACTCAAATCACTGGATTCAAAGTCCAGAGTGCTAACTATTACACCATGGAACCACCCAAAGCGAGAATCATACCCCTAGACCAACGAGCCCCGTCAAACAGCGTTCTAGCAAATTTATTTTAAGGAAATGCGGCTCCAATCTGTCACTTGAAGACTGACTTGACATTGACTTAAAAAAGCAATGGTCAACTAGTTTGTTTGGCATGGGCTCTTTCCATCGCGCCAATCCATGAGTGCCATATCCTGCTCGTTTGTTCCTATTTCTCAGTTCTTTCTGTTGGTTGCAGTGGAAGCAGGCTCTGCATTGTCACCCAGATACCTCACTCCACTTTTGCTTCCTCCCAATCTTGTTAGGGGAACCCAGGGCATTCCAAGGCCAGATAGGTTGAAACGCAAATCGACTGCTGAGGGCCAAGTCTTCAGTTTTCGAATTAAATCTGAAAAGGTTAATGGTTATATTGCCTAGTTTCCACCAACTGGGTGAACTTAGTTCTAATGTGGATTTTAAATTAAGGATTTGGCATTAACCAGATTTTACCCTTAAGGCTCGTCTGGGACTAAATCCGGGACCTCCTAAGCGAGAAGCATACCCACATAAAAACAATGTTTTGACAATTTTCCATCAAGGAAATGCTGCTCTGGTCCGTCAATGACTTGAAAGGCAACGATCAAGTTGTTTGTTTTGCACGGGCTCTTTCCATGGCTTCAATGCCACATTTAGCTTTCTGCAGCCGAAGATAGAATCATACCCCTACACCAACGACAAACGAGAGCCATACCCTGAAACGCAAATCGACCTCTGAGAGCGAAGTCTTCAGTTTTTGGAATACATCAGAAAGGTTTAATGGCTATATTACCCATTACCCATTCTTCGACTTTAGAGAAGATGTCAAAATAACGGATTCCAGCACAATGACCATTTCCCTACACCATTCTCAGTTGCACGTTACTTACATGGCATTTCATCTTAATTGAAAGAAGAGTCAGGGGATCTCAGGGCCTTCCAAGGCCAGATAGGTTCAAACGCAAATCGACTGCTGAGAAAAAAAGTCTTCAGTTTGTGGATTAAATTAGAAAAAGATTATTGGCTTCATTGCCTGTTACGAATTCTTCTACTTTGAGCGTGAACAAATAAGCCTAGATTCCGCCATGTGGACGGACTTGATTCTAATGCCAACTTTAAATTAGGAATTTGGTATTGACCAGATTTGGTCAAGTATTTGGTTTGGCATGGGTTCTTTCCATAGCTCCACTAACAGATTCAGAATTCTGATTAGATTGGACAACACATTACTTTTGACGCAAAACATTTGACCAAAATTCAAAATTGAATATTTCAATTGAAAGTGACAGCAGAATCGTAATGAAAAAGCTTAGTGTGTAACTGTGACTTAATCAACTCATATGAGCTTTCTAGCGAGAATCATACCCGCAGACCAACGACAAACAAGAGCCATACCCTGAAACGCAAATCGACTGCTGAGAAAAAAGTCTTCAGTTTTTGGATTAAATTAGAAAAAGATTATTAGCTTTATTGTCTGTTACCATTTCTTCTACTTTGAGCGTGAACAAAAATGCACTAGATTCCAACATCTGGGTGGACTTGATTCTTAAGTGACCTTCAAATTAGGAATTTGGTATTACCCAGATTTTGCCCTTAGGGCTCGTCCGGGATTTGAACCTCCCGCACCCAAAGCGAAAATCATACCCCTAGACCATCGAGCCCCGTCAAACAGTGTTCTAGCAAAATTCTTATAAGGAAATGCGACTCCGATCTGTCACTTGAAGACCGACTTGACATTGACTTGAAAAGCAATGGTCAACTAGTTTGTTTGGCATTGGCTCTTTCCAAATCCACGAGTGCCATATCCTGCTCGTTTGTTCCTCAAATGTTTCCCAGTTCTTTCTGTTGGTTGCAGTCGAAGTAGGCTCTGCATTGTCACCCATATGCTTCACTCCACTTTTGCTTCCTCCCAATCTTGTTAGGGGTACCCAGGGGTATGATTTTTCTAAATGCAACTCCAATCTGTCACTTGAAGACCGACTTGACATTGACTTGAAAAGCAATGGTCAACTAGTTTGTTTGGCATGGGCTCTTTCCAAATCCACAAGTGCCATATCCTGCTCGTTTGTTCCTCATATGTTTCCCAGTTCTTTCTGTTGGTTGCAGTGGAAGAAATCTGGTTAATGCCTAATTTAAAGTTGGCATTAGAATCAAGTCCACACAGATGGTGGAATCCAGGCTTATTTGTTCACGCTCAAAGTAGAAGAATTGGTAACAGGCAATGAAGCCAATACTCTTTTTCTAATTTATCCAAAAACTGAAGACTTTTTTCTCAGCAATCGATTTGCATTTGAACCTATCTGGCCTTGGAAGGCCCTGGGATCCTCTTCTTGCAATTAAGGTGAAATGCCATGTAAGTAACGTGCAACTGAGAATGGTGTAGGGAAATGGTCATTGTGCTGGAATCCATTATTTTAACATCTTCTCTAAAGTTGAAGAATGGGTAATGGGAAATATAGCCAATAAACCTTTCTGATTTAATCCAAAAACTGAAGACTTCAGTCTCAGAGGTCGATTTGCGTTTCAGGGTATGGCTCTCGTTTGTCATTGGTCTAGGGATATGATTCTATCTGGCCTTGGAATGCCCTGGGTGCCCCTAACAAGATTGGGAGGAAGCAAAACTGGAGTGAAGCATCTGGGTGAAAATGCAGAGCCTGCTTCCACTGCAACCAACAGAATGAACTGGGAAACATATGAGGAACAAATGAGCAGGATATGGCACTCGTGGATTTGGCGCCATGGAAAGAGCCAATGCCAAATCCCGGACGAGCCCTAAGGGCAACATCTGGTTAATACCAAATTCCTAAATTGAAGCTCACTTCAGAATCAAGTCCACCCAGATGAATCTAGGCATATTTGTTCACGCTAAAAGTAGAAGAATTGGTAACAGACAATGAAGCCAATCATCTTTTTCTAATTTAATTTCCAAAAACTGACAACCAACTTCCATCATCATAAAAAGCCAAAACTTTTATCCAAAACAGGAATTACCCATATAATGTTTTGTTGATAAGGTTATTAGAAGATTATTGTGATAAAAAAGGCATACTTTTTATATGTTTTGCAGATGTTGCTGATACAGAGACCCAGGCTGTGGCAGAGCAGGGAGAGCAGGAGGAGGCTAGGCCTTAGATTTATTTATTTTCCTTAAAATCATCATATTATGTTGATTTTCAGGTTCATATTTGTATTTCAATCAGGAGAGACTTCGTTGCAGATATGCAAAGATTTATTGTACATATGCATGATTTCAAATGTACAGTCTTTGGAGATTAGACTCCATCGTTATTTAAAAAGTAAAATTGTTTCAAATGGATAGAAAGCCGAAAGATAATCCCCCGATGGAGTCTAGACACTGATGGTGGCGTGAGGAGCCTGGAAACCAAAACCGAAACGCCGTCGGTAGTGGCCTGCCAGATGAGCCGTGTTTGATGAAGACCGGAGGAGCAAGGGGAGGAGGGTTGTGCTCTTATCCTGAAATGACAACTGAGCAGCAGCGAGAGACGGGTTTAAAACAGGGATGTCATGCAGTGATTGGCTCGTGATTTTCATGGCTGCTTCTGCTGGCTAAGATAAAGTGAACACCTATACAGCTGATCCGTTTATAGAAGAGAGAGAGAGTGATTATGTTTTAGAAGTCTTCCTGAAAGAATTTGCGCTGGGCTCCATTTAGTGCACTTTTTGTATATAGTTCAGCATTGCAATTTGGTGCACTTATATTGAAAAAATAATTCTTTATTCGGAATTCAGTTCAACATGGTTTGTCATTTTTGTATCATATGTACTAGGATTTTGTAGCATTTTCTCAACTGACAAAGGATGAGTTAATATAGCCAAATTGTGAGAATTATTTTTTTTTGGTTGGTTTACAATGAAAGTAGCCATCAAGCTGAAAGTGTTGGTGTTGATGTGGACGTCATCTGCAAGGCTTCAAGCAGAGGCAGAAAAGGCTGCACTCTTGGCATGTGCTGCTGCACTTCAAGAAAAACATGCTTTGGAGGAGCAAGCGGAGCAATTAAGAAGGAAAAAAGAACAACTTGAAATTGAAACTGAAATCGCAGCTTCTTCAGCAAAACTAGCAGTGTTGAACACCTCATGTCATGGCAGTACACATTCAGATGGCATGAGTTCCTATTTTGAAAAGGGAACAGCACTGAATCCTCATGCTGAACAATACAACCCACAGCAAAAGGACAGTTCTCAGCAAAAATATGCATTACCTGCCAGCACTCATGCAACAGTGGAAAAAACAATGGACAAGGAAAATGCAGCTAAACAGGCAGGCTTTGAGCGGGAAAGGTCTGATCAAACAAAACAGTGGAAAAAACAGTTAAATCCTTCTGGTCATCTAGTACCACATTTTCAAGGCGATCCTCAATTATCCGGAGACTTCTACAGTCTGTTACAAAGGCAAAACGAAATAACAGCCACTTTTGTACAGACGCAGAACTCACAGCTGCTGCCTCACAGAGAAGTTCCCGTGTTTGATGGACGTCCCTTGGAATATAGGTCATTCATCAGAGCCTTTGAACAGTGTGTGGAGGTCAAGACAAACAACAAAGGAGATTGTCTGTATTACTTGGAGCAATTCCCTAGGGGGAGCCTAAAGATCTAGTGTGCAGTTGCCAGCACATGCTGCCAGAAAGAGGATATGCAGTGGCCAAAGACCTTCTCCACAAACATTTTGGACAAGAAGTAAAGATCACAGCTGCTTATGTTTCCAAAATTATTGGATGACCTTCTATTAAGGCAGAAGATGCTAAGGGGCTACAGGCTCATGCATTATTTCTGCGAGAGTGTTGCAACGCTATGAAGGATTTGCAATATTTGGACGAACTCAATATGCCAGCAAACATGAAAACAATAATTCAAAAGCTTCCTTACAAGCTCAGAGAGAAATGGAGAACACTAGTGTGTGAAATATCTGAAAAACAAGGACGTAGATCTGGCTTTAAGGATATCATCAAGTTCATTGAGTACCAAGTTAAAATCATCTCTGAACCAATTTTTGGCAATATCCAAGATACTCAAGTTGTAAATAAAGGAGACAACAAGGCAAAGATACAGCAAAGGGAACAGCTCAAAAGAAATAGCTTTGCAACTGCTGTCTTTATGCCTAAGGAACCAATTATGAACGTAACCAAGAAAAGTATTCATACTCAAACACAAGGCGTATCATCTACAACAGCAAGCTCTGTTTCCTGCTTGTATTGTGCACTAGGACATGCATTGGAGCATTGTCCACAGTCAAAACAGAGATCGCATCGGGAAAGGTTGGACTTTCTAAAAGAAAAGGGAGTTTGCTTTGGATGCCTGTGCATAGGGCACATGAGCAAGGAATGTAACAACCGCATATTTTGCAAAGTTTGTAAACAAAGGCATCCCAGCATTCTTCACATCGAGAAAAGCCAAAAGGGCAAAGATGAAGGCCAGTCTAAGGAACTGTCGGCAGGAAGAAACACCGTCTCTACCTGTGGTCATACAGGGGCCGGAGGCAGTAACGGCATCCTTTCGATCTTACCTGTTAACGTTAAGTGTACAAAGGGAACAAAGGTTGTTCAAACATACGCATTTCTGGATCCAGGAAGTACAGATACTTTCTGTTCTGAAAGCCTTATGGAACGATTAAACCTCAAAGGAAAAAGGACAAAAATTCATCTACACACAATGGGCCACAACACCACTGTCCCAAGCAACATTATCAAAGGTTTGGAAATCTCTGAACTTACCAGCAAGCAGTTTTTCAAGCTTCCTAATATGTTCACACAAGAGGAAATGCCAGTGACGACAAATAATATCATCACCGAAGAAAAGTTGTCCAAGTGGTCTTACCTAAAGGATATACATATTCCCCGGATCAACGCTGGCGTCGACTTGCTGATTGGCACAAACTCCTCAAGGTTAATGGAACCATGGGAGGTGATCAACAGTGAAGGAGAGGGACCATATGCGGTAAGAACCCTATTGGGATGGGTTATTAATGGACCTCTACGTGGGAACAGTGCAGAGCAGTGTGAGAATGGCTACCCTGCTATCACGGTTAATCGGATTGGTGTTGACAAGTTGGAAGAGCTGCTGATAAGGCAGTACAATCATGACTTTAATGAGGACTTCTTTAATGACAAAGAGGAAATGTCAAGAGAGGAAAAGAAATTTATGGAAATAGTGGAAAATTCAGTGCAACTTAAAGACGGCCACTACACGATTAAACTGCCTTTCAGGACACCGCATGCCAAACAACTTGTCTGTCGCTCAGCAGCGCGTCAGTGCTTTGAAAAGGAGACTTCTGAAGGATAAAACATTTCACAAGGAATATACAGATTTCCTTACTGATGTCATCAACAAGGTATATGCTGAGCGGGTGCCAGAGAGCCAGTTGGAGCGCTCTGAGGGAAAATCTGGTATCTCCCTCACCATGGAGTGTACCATCCACAGAAAGGGAATCTGCGCATCGTGTTTGATTGTGGGGCAGAATTTAAAGGTGTCTTGCTGAATAAGAAGCTTCTGCAAGGACCAAATTTGACAAGCTCTTTGTTAGGAGTCTTGACAAGGAACCCGTGTCAATCATCGCGGATGTACAGTCAATGTTCCATCAGGTCAAGGTTGATAATGAACATATGGAATTTTTGAGGTTTTTGTGGCGGCCAGAAAGAAACTTGGAGAAGGAACTTGTGCAATATCGTATGACTGTTCACTTATTTGGAGCTGTGTCTTCTCCTAGCTGTGCATGTTATGCCCTGCGAAAAACCGCTAACGACAATCAAAACCATTTTTCAGCAGAAGTAATTGACACAGTCACAAGAAATTTCTATGTGGATGACCTTCTGAAGAGTTTACCTTCTAAAGAAGACACTACGCTCATGGTCAGAATCCTTACTGCTATCTGCAAGTTAGGAGGCTTCAATCTCACGAAATGGAGTAGTAACAATCGTGAAGTGTTATTGCAAATTCCAGAAGGATATAAATCCAAGCACTTCAAGGAGTTAGATCTGCATAAAGACAAGTTACCAGTTGAACGAGCTCTTGGACTACTTTGGTGCAGCAAAACTGACACCTTTAAGTTCAAATTTAACATCAGAGATCAACCTCATACAAGGCGTGGAATGTTATTTATGATCAGTTCTGTGTATGATCCTTTGGGTTTCTTAGCCCCATTCACAATCCCAGCTAAGATGATTTTGCAAGACCTGTCAGCTGAAGTACGGTTGGGATGATCAAATACCCCAATCCTTTCAACAAAGGTGGAACAAGTGGTGGAAAGATCTTGAAAATGTTGAAGGATTCAAGATCAATAGATGTTACAAGCCAGAAGACTTCGAACAGATAACTTCTGCTCAGTTACATCACTTCTCTGATGCCAGTGAGATTGCACATGGCACAGTTACTTACCTCAGGTTCCAAAACAACAAGAACAAGGTCCATACTACTTTCATACTTGGCAAAGCGAGGGTGTCTCCACTAAAACAAGTGACTATTCCTCGCTTAGAACTGACAGCTGCAGTTCTTGATGTTAAAGTGGATAAGATGTTAAAATCAGAGCTACAGCTTCCTTTGGAGAAATCACAATTCTGGACGGACAGTACAGCAGTATTGAAATACATAAAGAATGAGGATAAAAGGTTCCAAACGTTCGTTGCAAACAGAATAGCAACCATCAGAGACGCCACAGACATTGCACAATGGAGATATGTTCCTTCAGCACAAAATCCAGCGGATGATGCTTCTAGGGGACTCAAACTTGAACATCTGATTCAAAGGAGATGGATTGAACGTCCAAGGTTTCTGTGGAAAGCAGAAAATGAGTGGCCAGCGCATACTTTGGGTACAGACATTGATGATGACCCAGAAGTTAAAAGGAACTTCACAGTAAATGCAGTGGTCATTGAAGACGTCTCGAGTGCCACGCATAAACTGATCACTTACTTTTCCAGTTGGAAAAGGTTGAAACTGGCCGTAGGTTGGATTCTCAAGTTAACAATGATATTGACTGCTTTAAGTAAGGAAAGGAAGCAGTTACTGTCGGCAAATGACGATACGAGTCAACTGACTGTCAATTTGGGCATGCAGAAATGTAAAGCCACCTTAAGAGGGCAAAGGTTGTCTGCAGATGATCTCATCGAAGCCGAGACCTCGATTGTTCGTTTCAGTCAATGGGAAAGGTTTCACAACGAAATTGGTGCATTGACATCTGGAAGGTCCAAAGTAAAGAGAGAGAGCCCCATCTATAAACTTGACCCAGTTTATGAAGAAGGGTTTTTAAGAGTTGGAGGACGGCTAAGCAAAGCGTGCACGCATGAAACTGCAAAGCACCCACTCATTTTAGCCAAGGAACAACATATCGCCACTCTTTTACTCTGCCATATTCATGAGCAACTGGGCCATGGTGGTAGAAATCATGTACTCTCTACTCTAAGAAAAAAATATTGGATTACAAACGCCAACTCAGCGGTGAGGAAAGTAATTGCTGGATGTTACTTCTGTAGACGTTGCAGAGGTAAGGTGGGTGAGCAAAAAATGTCGGATCTACTCACGGAAAGAGTTGTGGTTGATCTTCCACCGTTCACAAATGTTGGTGTGGATTATTTTGGGCCAATTGACGTCAAGAGAGGTCGTAACATCCTAAAGCGTTATGGAGTACTTTTCACTTGCATGACAAGTAGAGCAGTCCATTTGGAAGTTGCTTACTCACTTAATACAGATTCTTGTATTAATGCATTGAGAAGATTCATCTGCCGTAGAGGACAAGTTTCTACCAACAGACTAATAAGAAACAATGGAAGTTCTACCTGTGGTCAAGGGAAGGCCAAGGAATACTTGTGAGTTCTTTTAAGTTAAATGTTTCAGTCAAATTTGTTTCAAATATAATGGCTCCTTGTGTTAAAGTTATGAATTGATTTGTCTTCTGCCAGAACCAATTAGGGGCCGGTGTGTGAGAGCCATTTGGGTTTGTTTATTATTTGTTGCTGTTAACCCTCCCGCCACCAGGGGTAGCCAGGGCGCTGTCCATTTGGCTGAGACAGAGGTGATTTAATCAATGTCCAATTGGGCACAGGTAGTGGCAAGAGAAGGGAGCAAACAGTTTTTTGACCGTGTAGTATCGTGCAGTATGTTATGAGAAGAAAAGTGGAATTATTGTGTTTTTGTTTGATGTTTACATGTATGAATGGACTCCATGTATGGGAAATTGCCTAAGTTTAAAATAAATGCTTACTGGCGATGTTTGACATTGGCTCACATAGTGCACGTGTCTTAAATAGTTCAATTAGCCACCCAGCAATTGTAGTGGACGTTTTTCGAGTAGCAAAGGGTCCCTACAAGCCTTAAGGGCAAAGTCTGGTGAATGCCCAATCCCTAATTTAAAGTCCACCTTACAGTTAAGTTAACCCAGGTGGTGGAAGCAAGGCATATTTGTTCAAGCAAAAAGTAGAAGAATGGGTAATAGGCAATAAAGCCATTTATCTTCTTTGATTTTATCCAAAAAATGAAGACTTTGCTCTCGGCAGTCGATTTGCCTTTCAACCTATCTGACCTCTGAATGCCCTGGGATCCCCTAACAAGTTTAGGAGGAAACAAAAGTGTAGTATAGGATTTTGGCCCCTTTGCAGAACCTGCTTCAACTGCAATCAACAGAAAGAACTGGGAAAAATATGAGGAACAAACGAGCAGGTCATGCCTCTCATGGCTCGTTGGTCTAGGGGTATGATTATCGCTTAGGGTGCGAGAGGTCCCAGATGAGACCACTTTGCATAGAAGAGAATGAATGGATTGAATGATGTGGCTTATTTATCAAGTGGGATGCAAAAGAGAGTGTCATCGGTGTGGCAAGTTCATTACGATTTTACTATCACAAAATCAAGTCTGAGTTTTGGTACAATGTTTTGTGTCAAATGTTTCCTGTTGTCCAATGTTATCAGAAAGCTAAATCTGGCAGTGAAGCCATGGAAAGTGCCCCTGCAAAACAAACAACTTGACTGTTGCCTTTCAAGTCATTGACGGACCGGAGCAGCATTTCCTTGATGGAAAGTTGTTAAAACATTGTTTTTATGTGGCTTGTTGGACTAGGGGTATGATTCTCGCTAAGGAGGTCCCGGATTTAGTCCCAGACGAGCCTTAATAGTAAGATCTGGTTAATGCCAAATCCTTAATTTAAAATCCACATTAGAACTAAGTTCACCCAGGTGGTGGAAACTAGACAATATAACCATTAACCTTTTCAGATTTAATTCGAAAACTGAAGACTTGGCCCTCAGCAGTCGATTTGCGTTTCAACCTATCTGGCCTTGGAATGCCCTGGGTTCCCCTAACAAGATTGAGAGGAAGCAAAAGTGGGGTGAGGCATCTGGGTGCCAATGCAGAGCCTGCTTCCACTGCAACCAACAGAAAGAACTGAGAAATAGGAACAAACGAGCCAAACAAACTATTTGACCATTGCTTTTCAAGTCAATGTCAAGTCAGTCTTCAAGTGACAGATTGCAGCCGCATTTCCTTAAAAGAAATTTGCTAGAACACTGTTTGACGGGGCTTGTTGGTCTAGGGTTATAATTCTTGCTGTGGGTGAGAGAGGTCCTGGGTTCAAATCCCAGATGAGCCCTAAGGACAAAATTTTATTAATACCAAATTCCTAATTTGAAGGTCGCTTAAGAATTAAGTCCACCTAGATGTTGGAATCTAGGCATGTTTTTTCATGCTCAAAGTAGAAGAATTGGTAACAGGCATTGAAGCCTATACTCTTTTTTTTTTATTATTTAATCCGAAAACTGAAGACTTTTTTCTCAGCAGTCGATTTGCGTTTCAGGGTATGGCTCTCGTTTGTCGTTGGTCTGGGGGTATGATTCTCGCTAGAAAGCTCATATGAGTTGATTAAGTCACAGTTACACACTAAGCTTTTTCATTACGATTCTGCTGTCACTTTTGATTGAAATATTCAAATTTGAATTTTGGTAAAATGTTTTGTGTCAAAAGTATTGTGTTGACAAATGTAATCAGAAAGCTGAAGCCCTTAGGGCTCATCCGGGATTTGAACCCAAATGGTCAAGTAGCTTGTTTGGCATGGGCTCTTGCCATGGCTCCACTGCCAGATTCAGCTTTCTGATTACATTGTTTGGCAAGGGCTGTTTCCATGGCTCCACTGCCAGATTCATCTTTCTGATTACATTGGACGACACAATATTTTTGATGCAAAACATTTTACCAAAATTCAAACTTGAATATTCCAATCAAAAGTGACAGCGGAATCGTAATGAAAAAGCTTAGTGTGTAACTGTGACTTCATCAACTCATATGAGCTTTCTAGCGAGAATCATACCCCCAGACCAACGACAAACAAGAGCAATACCCTGAAACGCAAATTGACTGCTGAGAAAAAAAGTCTTCAGTTTTTGGATTAAATTAGAAAAAGATGATTGGCTTCATTGTCTGTTACCAATTCTTCTACTTTGAGCGTGAACAAATATGCCTAGATTCATCTGGGTGGACTTGATTCTAAAGTGAGCTTCAAATTAGGAATTTGGTATTAACCAGATTTTGCCCTTAGGGCTCGTCCGGGATTTGGCATGGGCTCTTTCCATGGGGCCAAATCCACGAGTGCCATATCCTGCTCGTTCGTTCCTCATATGTTTCCCAGTTCTTTCTGTTGGTTGCAGTGGAAGCAGGCTCTGCATTGTCACCCAGATGCTTTACTCCACTTTTCCTTCCTCCCAATCTTGTTAGGGGCACCCAGGGCATTCCAAGGCCAGATAGAATCATACCCCTAGACCAACGACAAACGAGAGCCATACCCTGAAACGCAAATCGACCTCTGAGAGTTAAGTCTTCAGTTTTCGGATTAAATCAGAAAAGTTTAATGGCTATATTGCCCATTACCCATTCTTCAACTTTAGAGAAGATGTCAAAATAATGGATTCCAGCACAATGACCATTTCCCTACACCATTCTCAGTTGCACGTTACTTACATGGCATTTCATCTTAATTGCAAGAAGAGGATCCCAGGGCCTTCCAAGGCAAGATAGGTTCGAACGCAAATCGACTGCTGCGAAAAAAGTCTTCAGTTTGTGGATTAAATTAGAAAAAGCTTATTGGCTTCATTACCTATTACCAATTCTTCTACCTTGTGCGTGAACAAAGAAGCCTGGATTCCACCATGTTGGCGGACTTGATTCTAATGCCAACTTTAAATTAGGCATTAACCAAATTTCATCCTTGGGGCTCATCCGGGATTTGAACCCCAATTGTCAAGTAGCTTGTTTGGCATGGGCTCTTTCCATGGCTCCACTGCCAGACTCAGCTTTCTGATTACATTGGATGACACAATACTGTTGACGAAAAACATTTTACCAAAATTAAAACTTGAATATTTCAATCAAAAGTGACGTAATGAAAAAGCTTAGTGTGTAACTGTGACTTAATCAACTCATATGAGCTTTCGAGCGAGAATCATACCCCCAGACCAACGACATACCCTGAAACGCAAATCGACTGCTGAGAATAAAGTCTTCAGTTTTCGGATTAAATTAGAAAAAGATGATTGGCTTCTTTGTCTGTTACCAATTCTTCTACTTTGAGCGTGAACAAACATGCCTATATTCCAACATCTGGGTGGACTTGATTCTTAAGTGACCTTCAAATTAGGAATTTGGTATTACCCAGATTTTGCCCTTAGGGCAAAGGCCCTGGTTTTAAGCTAGAGTGTAGGTGAAAAAAAACATTGAGATTCAAAGAATCTCAACATTTCCACATCTAGCTCAAAGTACGTTTACAGTTTAAATGTCCTTGGCCATTTAGACTAAAAAAAGTAAGTTGGTGGGGGCATGTTGAGGAGTCATCTGGTCTTTATGTTAACTTGGAGCTCCAAATTTGACAGTATTAAAATAAGTGATAGGCTTTGAGTTACATGATAGATACACACTTTGCATCTTGTAATCACCATAAAAATTAGGTTTCGCTGAGATTTGAACTTGTGTTGCTGCAGTCAGAGTATACAGTGCTCATCCTGAAGGGGCCAGTATAGTGCATCAGAATTGCTTGTTGAATGGTCAACTAGCTTTGGAAACCCCCTTTCCCCACAGCTTTTTTTTGTCATATAGGGGTGGGGGAGTGGGTACTGTGTCCAACCATTTCTATGTAAAAAAAAACAACCAATGAATTCTCTTTGATGTGAGACAAAACATCTTTGGGGCACTTTTTACAGAGTCCAGTCGCCCTTGATTTGAACCCTTCCCTAGATAACTATTCATGGGTAGCTGTATCTTGTCCCTTAAAATCTGCGAGGAGTCTGCCCGACTTACTTTTGCAGACATTTACATTTACCTTGTAATGTTACATAATCCATCCCCATATACCGGCGATAGCTAACGGCTTTCATCATGACATATTTGATTTACTGTATTATAATTTTTGTGACAATTCCTACTAAACTTCTGCGCATTCAGTCAGGATGGCCGAGCGGTCCAGGGCGCTGCGTTCAGGTCGCAGTCTCCACTGGAGGTGTGGGTTCAAATTCCACTTCTGACAGCCAGAGTTTCCCACAGCTTTCTTTTGTCGTATAGGGGTGGGGGAGTGGGTACTGTGTCCAACCATTTCTGTGTAAAAAAACAACTAAAGGAGTTCCCGGATGCAGCGGAGGAGTGCAGACGTGTGTTCGTGAGCTCTCGGTGGTGGTACCTAGCATCTGCCTTTATCCTGATTTAACCTCTCATCACTTTAATTTCTTCGCAAGAGGCAAAGACATTAAGAACACTTTTGCATAGCAACCTACAATTTTCGACACACAAAGCAAAAGAAAACTACAACTCAAACTTCACGACACCTGCACGCTGTAACCACAAGAAACATGGCGGACGGGGAAAAGGAAACATCCTTCAGGAAACTTCTCGATGCTATTCAAGAAACTAAAGACGACCTCACAAAATATATTGACAAGAAAACAGCTGACATACAAACAACATTAACAAAAATCGAGTCCTCACTCTCTACGCTGGCGGAACAGGTTGAGAAGATACAGACAAGAGTGAGTACAAACGAAGACAATATCAAAGATACGCGCGACCGTGTTGGCGAAATGGAGAAACTGATAACGCACCTCAAAGACAAAACTGACGACTTAGAAAACCGCAGCAGGAGGTCTAACATTAAGATAATAAATGTGCCGGAACAAGCAGAGGGTCGTGATACCGTAGAGTTTTTGGAAAAGTTTATACCGCAAATCCTGGGTAACGATTACTTCACCTCACCTGTCATCCTGGAAAGAGGACACCGCATCGGGAAGAAGTCGGACAGACCGCGGCCCCTCATTGCAAAATTCCTGAACTTCAGAGATAAAGAAAAAGCCCTACTACTGGCCAGAAGTAAAGGATAGATGACATACGAGAACAAAAGGATATCGTTCTACCCAGATTACAGCGCAGACCTGCAGCGTAGGAGAGACGAGTTCCGTGATGTGAAATGGATGCTGCGAGAGAAGGAGGTGGAATACGCGCTGACCTTCCCAGCCCAACTTCGCATCAAACATCTGGGAACTGTCAAGTTTTTATCCACTCCAGCCGATGTGCAACGTTTTTTGAAAGAACTCCCAAGCATCCCTAGAGCTGAATATTATGATACTTATCCTTCTGAGACATCTATATGAAGAATTTATATTATGGGTAAGTTAACATGTATATCTTGGAATATAAGAGGGATTAACTCACCAATTAAGAGGAAGAAAATGTTGACATATTTAAAGAGGCAGAATGTAGATATTGCTTTTATCCAAGAGAGTCACCTCACTGACTCTGAACATTTAAAACTGTGCAGACACTGGGCGGGTAATGTTTTCTACTCTTCCTACTTCTCAAAAGCAAGAGTTGTCGCCTTGCTCATTAATGAACACCTGAACTTTAAATTAAATTCAGTTGAGAAGGATAAAAACGGAAGATTTTTGCTTGTAGATTGTGAAATAAATAGGAACAAGATATCCTTACTTCTCCGGGAACCATCACCTTATCGTGGTGGAGAGGTTTGTGTGTCCCTATGAACTTGAGGGCTGTGTTGTCTGGAGCCTTGTGCTCCTGGTAGGGTCTCCCAAGGCAAAGTGGTCTCAGGTGAGGGGCCAGACAAAGAATGGTTCAAAAACCCTATGAGAGATCGAGGAAGGGATGGAGTGACCCTGCCCGGAGGAAGCCCGGGGCCCCCGTCTGGAGCCAGGCCCAGACGGAGGGCTCGTTGGCGAGCGTCTGGTGGCCGGGTTTGCCACGGAGCCCGGTCGGGCACAGCCCGAAAAAGCTACGTGGCATCCGTCTCTCCAGCCCATGGGCCCACCACCTGTGGGAGGAACCGCTGGGGTCGGGTGCATTGCCACATGGGTGGCAGTGAAGGTCAGGGGCCTCGACGGACCAGACCCGGGCAGCAGACGCTGGCTCTGGGGACGTGGAATGTCACCTCTCTGTGGGGGAAGGAACCGGAACTGGTGCGGGAGGTGGAGCGCTACCGGTTAGATCTGGTGGGGCTTACCTCTACGCACAGTCTCGGTTCTGGAACCGTACTCCTGGATAGGGGTTGGACTCTTTTCTTCTCCGGAGTTGCCCAGGGTGTGAGGCGTCGGGCGGGTGTGGGGATACTCACAAGCCCCCGGTTGAGCGCCGCTATGTTGGAGTTTACCCCGGTGGACGAGAGGGTCGCCTCCCTACGCCTGCGGCTGGTGGGGGGGAAAACTCTGACTCTTGTTTGTGCATATGCACCAAACAAGAGTTCGGAGTATTCGGCCTTCTTGGAGACCTTGAATGGAGTCCTGTATGGGGCTCCAGTGGGAGACTCCATCTGGGGGACTTCAACGCGCACGTGGCTAATGATGGAGACACATGGAGAGGCGTGATTGGGAGGAACGGCCTCCCTGATCTAAACCAGAGTGGTTGTTTGTTGTTGGACTTCTGTGCTAGTCATGGATTGTCTATAACGAACACCATGTTCGAACATAGGGATGCTCATAAGTGTACCTGGTACCAGAGCACCCTAGGCCAAAGGTCAATAATCGATTTTATAATCGTTTCATCTGATCTGAGGCCGTATGTTTTGGACACTCGGGTGAAGAGAGGGGCGGAGCTGTCAACCGATCACCATCTGGTGGTGAGTTGGGTCAGAGGGTGGGGGAAGACTCTGGACAGACCTGGTAAGCCCAAACGGGTAGTGCGGGTAAATTGGGAACGTCTGGAGGAGGCCCCTGTCCGACAGACTTTCAACTCACACCTCCGGCGGAGCTTTTCGTGCATCCCTGTGGAGGCTGGGGGCATTGAACCCGAGTGGACAATGTTCAAAGTTTCCATTGCTGAAGCTGCGGCAAAGAGCTGTGGTCTTAGGGTCTTGAAGAGGTTGAAGAAGAACAATGCGGATTCCGTCCTGGTCGTGGAACAACGGACCAGCTCTTTACTCTCGCAATGATTCTGGAGGGAGCCTGGGAGTATGCCCAACCGGTCTACATGTGC
Source organism: Zingel zingel (assembly GCA_023566125.1). NCBI lineage: Eukaryota > Metazoa > Chordata > Actinopteri > Perciformes > Percidae > Zingel > Zingel zingel. The sequence goes on from CM042327.1 coordinate 22,902,776, forward strand.
TTTGTGGATCTGGAGAAGGCGTATGACCGGGTACCCCGGGAGATACTGTGGGAGGTGCTGGGGGAGTATGGGGTGAGGGGGTCCCTTCTCAGGGCCATCCAATCTCTGTACGACCAAAGCGAGAGCTGTGTCCGGGTTCTCGGCAGTAAGTCGGACTCGTTTCAAGTGAAAGTTGGCCTCCGCCAGGGCTGCGCTTTGTCACCAATTCTGTTCGTAGTATTTATGGACAGGATATCGAGGCGTAGTCGGGGTGGAGGGGGGTTGCAGTTCGGTGGGCTGGGGATCTCATCGCTGCTTTTTGCAGATGATGTGGTCCTGATGGCATCATCGGCCTGTGACCTTCAGCACTCACTGGATCGGTTCGCAGCCGAGTGTGAAGCGGCTGGGATGAGGATCAGCACCTCTAAATCGGAGGCCATGGTTCTCAGCAGGAAACCGATGGAGTGCCTTCTCCAGGTAGGGAATGAGTCCTTACCCCAAGTGAAGGAGTTCAAGTACCTTGGGGTCTTGTTCGCGAGTGAGGGGGCAATGGAGCGGGAGATTGGCCGGAGAATCGGCGCAGCGGGTGCGGTATTGCATTCAATTTATCGCACCGTTGTGACGAAAAGAGAGCTGAGCCAGAAGGCAAAGCTCTCAATCTACCGGTCAGTTTTCCTTCCTACCCTCACCTATGGTCATGAAGGCTGGGTCATGACCGAAAGAACAAGATCCAGGGTACAAGCGGCCGAAATGGGTTTCCTCAGGAGGGTGGCTGGCGTCTCCCTTAGAGATAGGGTGAGAAGCTCAGTCATCCGTGAGGAGCTCAGAGTAGAGCCGCTGCTCCTTTGCATTGAAAGGAGCCAGTTGAGGTGGTTCGGGCATCTGGTAAGGATGCCCCCTGGGCGCCTCCCTAGGGAGGTGTTCCAGGCACGTCCAGCTGGGAGGAGGCCTCGGGGAAGACCCAGGACTAGGTGGGGGGATTATATCTCTAACCTCGCCTGGGAACGCCTCGGGATCCCCCAGTCGGAGCTGGTAAATGTGGCTCGGGAAAGGGAAGTTTGAGGTCCCCTGCTGGAGCTGCTACCCCCGCGACCCGATACCGGATAAGCGGACGAAGATGGATGGATGGAAGATATCCTTAGTGAATATATATGGACCCAATTATGATGACGCGCTGTTCTTTAACAATCTGATTATGAAATTGGCTACAATTGGGGGCCAATGTGTTGTGGGTGGAGACTTTAATTTGGTCTTAAACCCTCTTTTGGATCGATCATCACCCAAAACATCCTCATTATCAAAGGCGGCAACAGCACTAAACCAAGGTATGAAAGACATAGGCATAATTGACGTGTGGTGAAATCTCTATCCAAACCAGAGGGATTTCTCTTTCTTTTCACCTACGCATAATACACACTCTAGAATTGACATGTTCCTGGTGCCACTAGATATGATAACTACAGTGATAGAATGCTCCTATCTAGCAGCTACCTTCTCAGATCATAATCCCATCAAACTCTCCTGGATGACTGATACTCCACAGCCCACAAACCGCAGGTGGAGATTTAAAAATTACATGTTGAAAGACCCTGAATTTATTTCATATATGACTACCGATATTGAAATATTTCTTGATGTCAATTAAAATTCCTCCTCACAAGCCAACATTTGGGAGGCTCTTAAAGCCTATATGAGAGGTGAAATTTTGTCAAACAGTGCCTACAAGGTAAAACAAATTAGAGAGAGACTAACCAAATTGGAAAGAGATATTAAAAAGCAGGAACAGGAATACAGTACCACCAAAAAGGAAGAACACCTTAATACACTAACAAAAACAAGGATGCAATATAATAATCTATGTACCAATAAAGAGGAAGCAGTTATGGCCAGAACTAGATATCACTATTATGAATTCGGAAACAAAACAAGTAAACTCTTGGCTTGGCAAATTAAAAAGGAAACATCTGATAAATGTATACACTCAATATTAAAAGAGGACGGCAGACTCCTTGATAAATCACCATTCATAAATGCAGAATTCAAACAATTTAATGAAGATTTATATAAAACTGGGCAGGACGCTGATAATATTGGAGCAAAAAGATTCATGGATGGAATAACCCTTCCCAAACTACAAGATGAAGATAGAGATCTGCTTGATGCAGATATATCAGAAACGGAGGTACTCCAAGCCATTAATTCTTTACAAAATAACAAGACTCCTGGCCCAGACGGCTTCCCTGTTGAGTATTACAAGACCTTTTCAAAAAACAACTAAAGAATTCTCTTTGGTGTGAAATAAAACATCTTTGGGGCACTTTTTACCAAGTCCAGTTGCCCTTGATTTGAACCCTTCCCTAGATAACTATTCATGGGTAGCTGTATCTTGTCCCTTAAAATCTGCGAGGAGTCTGCCCCGACTTACTTTTGCAGACATTTACATTTACCTTGTAATGTTATATAATCCATCCCCATACACCGGCGATAGCTAACGGCTTTCATCATGACATATTTGATTGACTGTATTATAATTTTTGTGACAATTCCTACTAAACTTTTGCGCGTTCAGTCAGGATGGCCGAGCGGTCCAAGGCGCTGCGTTCAGGTTGCAGTCTCCAGTGGAGGCGTCGGTGCGAATCCCACTTCTGACAGCAAGCGCTTTTCTATTGAACTAATGTCTGAAACATGATATGGGAAAAAAAAAAAAAAAACTTAGCGATTCTTCATATTTTGGGGCACATGAATATGCGCAAGATACGGATTTGTGAGTAGAGCCGCACCTTTCTTGAGCATCTTCATTGTCAACCCATGTAAAGTTACCATGTGTTTGTACACAGTAGACCTATCTACTGATGTATTCATTGTGTGTGGCAAGTCCTTCAAAGCCTTTTCTTGACTTGCCTTTTCCCACATCCTCTGTGAACATTTAGCTTACTGAATTGCTTAAGTTAGCCAGTAATTTCTGCTTTTTCATCGTATCTACTTTGTGATCGTTGTGTGCCTTTAATAGCGTGCATGTGGATATTATGAAAGAAACTGCCTAGCAAACCAAGTAGCATTGCTAAAGTTGTGTTTCCACGGTGTAATGGTTAGCACTCTGGACTCTGAATTCAACGATCTGAGTTCAAAACTCAATAGAACCTGCTTCTAAGCCAGAGTACAGGTGAAAAAAAATCAACCTTTCCACATGTAGCTTAAAGTAGGCTTACAGGTTAAATGTCCTTCACCATTTAGACTAGAAACAGTAAGTTGGTGGGGGCATGTTGAGGAGTCACCTGGTCTTTATGTTAACACGAAGGAGCTCCAAATTTGACAGTATTAACAGGAAGTGATAGGCTTTGAGTTACATAATAGATACACACTTTGCATTCAATCTTGTTATCACCATAAAAAATACTGTGTAAAAAAATAACTAAAGAAGTCTCTTGGATGAGAGACAAAACATCTTTGGAGCACTCTTTACCAAGTCCAGTTGCCCTTGAGTTGAACCATTCCCTAGATAACTATTCATGGGTAGCTGTATCTTGTCCCTTAAAATCTTTTGCAGACATTTACATTTACCTTGTAACGTTACATAATCCATCCCCATACACCGGCGATAGCTGAAGGCTTTCATCATGATATATTTGATATACTGTATTATCATTTTTGTGACAATTCCTACTAAACTTCTGCGCATTCAGTCAGGATGGCGCTGCGTTCAGGTCATAGTCTCCACTGGATAATTGTCAACCCATGTAAAGTCACCATGTGTTTGAACACAGTAGACCTATCTACTGCAGTATTCATTGTGTGGGAAGCGATCACAGCTGGCTGCAAGTGAGTGGAATCCGGAGTGGCTGAAAGGACGGAGGAGGAAGCGAGGGAGACGGGGTGGAATAAGGAGGAGACTGCGGCAGCGAAAATCCCGACCAGCTCTACCTGCTGTGATCCTGGCCAACCTGCGGTCTATCAACAATAAAATTGACGACATACGGGAACTGGCAAGGTATTCTTTTGAATTTCGTGAGGCTGCTCTTCTCTGCTTCACTGAATCATGGCTGCACACCGATGCTCCAGACTCACTTTATGACATTAGCGGATTTTCACTCATAAGGGTGGACAGAAATGAAAACTCGGGGAAGAGTCGTGGAGGAGGTATTTGTGTTTACTTTAACGAACGGTGGTGTCGCCAGTACACAATCAAGCATATGATATGTAACAGAGACTACGAATTGTTGGGCATTGGGTTGAGACCTTTTTATCTTCCCCGGGAGTTTGGCTGCATTTTGCTATTTGTTGTCTATGTTCCCCCAAGCGGCAAAATACACCGCGCCACTGCATCAATAGCTGAATGTGTACATAATCAACAGCAACAATTTCCAGATGCTCCTGCCATTGCTCTGGGTGATTTTAACAACTGCAACCTAGAGAAAACTTTGCCAGGATTTCAACAGGTTGTGAAATGTGGAACAAGGAAAGAGAACATACTGGACAAATGCTACATTAATCTCCCCAATGCCTATCAATCCAGGAGCAAACCACCAATTTCTAAATCTGACCATAATGTAGTACATCTTATCCCAACGTACACATCAAAATTAAAAAGTTGTAAACCAGAGAATAAGGTGGTCCGACAGTGGACTGATGACAGCAGAGAGGAACTGGGAGCTTGCTTTGACTACACGGATTGGCAGGTGCTGAGGTGGGACACATTGGAAGAAACTTGCTCTGTAACAACAGACTACATTAACTTCTGCGTACAGTCTATCATACCCACAAAAACAGTAAAGATGTATCCCAATAATAAAACCTATGTAACTAAAGACATTAAACAAGTAATGAATTTGAGGAAATTGGCTTTTAAAAATAAAGACAGAAGGGAGTTACAAAAAACAGACAAACAACTGAGAGAAAAATTGAGGAAGGCAAAGGAGGCACACAAGAAAAACCTGGAGGAAGCTTTCAAGGCTGGCAACCCACGCAAAATGTGGGATACAATGAAAAACATGACAGGCATGCCAGGTAAAAACAGGAGACCTTTTATGACAAATGATGAGCTAACCTCTGCCATTGAACTGAACACCTTCTTTACTAGGTTTGAAACCTCTGGAAGTACAGAGAGATGCAGACAGGTGCTGGAGTCAGTCGCAGTGGGCTCTGAGGATAGAGTGACAATTACAGTCGGTCCGGTGGAAAACGTCTTTCGTCGGCTTAATTCACGTAAGGCCACCGGCCCGGACAACATCAGTGCCTCTATCCTTAAAACTTACAGCAGGGAACTAGCCCCAGTGTGGCAACCCATCTTCCAACAGTCCATGGATACACACACTGTCCCCGTGGCCTGGAAGACATCGCACATCATATACAGTGCTCATCCTGAAGGGGCCAGTATAGTGCATCAGAATTGCTTGTTGAATGGTCAACTAGCTTTGGAAACCCCCTTTCCCCACAGCTTTCTGTTGTCGTATATGGGTGGGGGAGTGGGTATTGTGTCCAAACATTTCTGTGTAAAAAAAATAGCTAAAGAATTCTCTTTGATGTGAGACAAAACATCTTTGGGGCACTTTTTACCAAGTCCAGTTGCCCTTGATTTGAACCCTTACCTAGATAACTATTCATGGGTAGCTGTATCTTGTCCCTTAAAATCTGCGAGGAGTTGGCCCCGACTTACTTTTGCAGACATTTACATTTACCTTGTAATGTTACATAATCCATCCCCATACACAGGTGATAGCTAGCGGCTTTCATCATGACATATTTGATTTACTGTATTATAATTTTTGTGACAATTCCTACTGAACTTCTGTGTGTTCAGTCATAATGGCCGAGCGGTCCAAGGTGCTATGTTCAGTTCGCAGTCTCCATTGGAGACGTGGGTTCAAATCCCACTTCTGACAGCCAGAATTTTCCTCTGGAACATGATATTGGGTAAAAAAAAAAAAGCAATTTAGCAATTCTTTGTATTTTAGGGCACATGAATATGCACAATATACAGAATTGTGAGTAGAGCCACACCTTTTTTGAGCAACTTCATTGTCAACCCATGTAAAGGTACCATGTGTTTGTACACAGTAGACCTATCTACTGCTGTATTCATTGTGTGTGGCAAGTCCTTCAAAGCCTTTTCTTGACTTGCCTTTTCCCACATCCTCTGTGAACGCTTAGCTTACCAAATTACTTAAGTTAGCCAGTAATTTCTGCTTTTTCATCGTATCTACTTTGTGATCGTTGTGTGCCTTTAATAGCGTGCATGTGGATATTATGAAAGAAACTGCCTAGCAATTCCATGTAGCACTGCTTAAGCTGAGGTTCCATGATGTAATGGTTAGCACTCTGGACTTTAAATCCAGTGATCTGAGTTCAAATCTCAGTGGAACCTGGTTTTAAGCCAGAGTACAGGTGATAAAAAATCAACCTTTCCACATCTAGCTTAAAGTAACTTTATAGGTTAAATGCCCTTGGCCATTTAGACTAAAAACAGTAAGTTGGTGGGGGCATGTTGAGGAGTCACCTGGTCTTTATTTTAACTTGAAGGAACTCCAAATTTGACAATATTAACAGGAAGTGATAGGCTTTGAGTTACATGATAGATACACACTTTGCATTCTGTCTTGTAATCACCATAAAAATTAGGTTTCGCTGAGATTTGAACTTGTGTTGCTGCAGTCAGAGTATACAGTGCTCATCCTGAAAGGGCCAGTATAGTGCATCAGAATTGCTTGTTGAATGGTCAACTAGCTTTGGAAACCCCCTTTCCCCACAGCTTTCTTTTGTCGTATAGGGGTGGGGGAGTGGGTACTGTGTCCAACCATTTCTGTGTAAAAAAACAACTAAAGAATTCTCTTTGATGTGAGACAAAACATCTTTGGGGCACTTTTTACCAAGTCCAGTTGCCCTTGATTTGAACACTTCCCTAGATAACTATTCATGGGTAGCTGTATCTTGTTCCTTAAAATCTGCAAGGACTCTGCCCCGACATACTTTTGCAGACATTTACATTTACCTTGTAATGTTACATAATCCATCCCCATACACCGGCGATAGCTAACGGCTTTCATCATGACATCATTGATTTACTGTATTATAATATTTGTGACAATTCCTACTAAACTTCTCAGCATTCAGTCAGGATGGCCGAGCGGTCCAGGGCGCTCCATTCAGGTTGCAGTCTCCACTGGATAATTGTCAACCGATGTAAAGTTACCATGTGGTTGCACACAGTAGACCTATCTACTGCTGTATTCATTGAGTGTGGCAAAGCCTTTTCTTGACTTGCCTTTCCCCACATCCTCTGTGAACGCTTAGCTTGCTGAATTACTTAAGTTAGCTAGTAATTTCTGCTTTTTCAGCGTATCTACTTTGTGATCGTTGTGTGCCTTTAATAGCATGCATGTGGATATTATGAAAGAAACTGCCTAGCAAATCCATGTATCGTTTTTTTTTATAGGTTGTTGTTCCATGGTTTAATTGTTAGCACTCTGGACTCTGAATCCAGCGATCTGAGTTCAAATCTCGGTGGAACCTGGTTTTAAGCCAGAGTACAGGTGAAGAAAAATCAACCATTCCACATCTAGCTTAAAGTAGGCTTACAGGTTTAATGTCCTTGACCATTTAGACTAAAAACAGTACGTTGGTGGGGGCATGTTGAGGAGTCACCTGGTCTTCATGTTAACTTGAAGGAGCTCCAAATTTGACAGTATTAACAGGAAGTGATAGGCTTTGAGTTACATGATAGATACACACTTTGCATTCTGTCTCGTAATCACCATAAAAATTAGGTTTTGCTGAGATTTGAACTTGTGTTGCTGCAGTCAGAGTATACAGTGCTCATCCTGAAGATGAAAACAAATAGTCACAGCTCTATTGAGCCATCTATTCCTATAGCTCTGAGTAGTGATGACTTCATGAGCTTCTTTAATGATAAAATTATAACAATTAGAGATACAATTCATCACCTTTTGCCCTCAACTTCTAACGGTTCACCTTTAAATGCAGGATTGCTAGAAAGAACGACAAGACGTGACATAGACTTAGACTGCTTTTATTCTGTAGACCTTCAACAATTAAGGTCTTTTAGCTAAGCCATCTACCTGTCTCTTAGACCCCATCCCAACGAGGCTACTTAAAGGGATATTTCACCGTTGGAAAGATGAATATATCTTTAAATTGTGTCACTTATGCAGTAAAAATGTGAATTTTTTTTTAGAAATTGGTGGCTTCTAGGCCAAGAAAAGCCAGAAAATGTGTTTTTGGCTCATGTGGATGAAAGACACCAAATCCCAGAATGCACTTGCTTCGCTACTTTAAAGTCTACTCCCAAGCCACGACTACCGATTACAGACAGACAGACAGTAAGACAGTCAACTCAACTCAATGTGCTTTATTGTCATTTCAACCATGTACACAAAACGTTTCACCGTGGCTCAAGTGGTTACACAATTAAAATATATGAAAACATGTAAAAACAACATACGAAACAAGCTACATTTAGTGCACACACATTTATAGGCTCCGTAAAGTTCAACTAACACATAGCTACTAGCATTAGGGCTTGGTGGGCTGTAAACACCGAGTATAAACACAGCCGTAAATTTGCATGGAATGTAGAATGGTCGGCATTTAAAAGTCACAAACTCCTCCAGCAGTTAGCAGTTAGTTGGATACAAGCACCAGTCCGTGTTAACACAGCCCTTCTCCACTAGTCTTACCCGGCGACAGAGCAGCCGGCCTGGTAGCTGGATAGTCCCAGAGCCATCTTTCTCTATCACTCTGGATAGTCCGGTACACTGTTGTTCAGCCATGTTTCCACAACAACAAAAACACAGCAGTCTCTTTACTCGCGTTGGGAGTTTCGTTGAAGTTGGATGTAGTCCAGTTTGTTGTAATGAGCGGACACTTGCAAGATGGATTGATGGAGAAGGTGGCCGGCTAGCGTTAGCTTTCCACCGGCACTCGCTCCGCGTTCCCCGCTGATGATGTCCCTTTACCGGCCAGATGCACCGAGCGACATTGCTAGTCTCCATAGCAGGCGAAGCTCACGTAGTGTGTTGAGTATTCCATCTGTAATAAAGTGTCCTGCATATTCTCCAATCTGTACCAATATATCCCAGTGGTACACATGTGCGGTAGTTCGAATGCACATAATTGTTTTAAAAGTTTGCTGCTGAGAGAGAGACTACTGCTTAGCGAGGATTCAAGATGGCTGACGCTCGTTTTGGTTCAGGAATCTTCAGAGAAAGACGACAGTCCAAACCCTATGGGTGGGTTGAAAACATGCAGAAGTAGCTCCTACTACTGGCTGTAGTCCATTGCCTCTGGTCAAAAAAATCTTCCGATGACACAAAAAGCTTCATTTTCTGTCATCGCAATTTTTTTTTCCAAACCCACAATACAGAGATCTCCCCTCTTAGGGGGACATGAGGGAGGGAAGCACAGTCATTCAAAAATACTACCATATTTCTACTGATACAAAGCTTAATGCTAAATCGGTGAAGTATCCCTTTAAAGAAGCGTTACCCATGGTTAACACTTAATTACTAGATATGATCAATATGTCCTTAGTAACAGGTTATGTACCGCAGTCATTTAAAGTAGCTGTGATAAAACCTCTTCTGAAAAAACCCACCCTCGATCCTGATGTCTTAGCCAACTATTGACCTATACCTAACCTTCCCTTTCTCTCCAAGATCCTTGAGAAGGTAGTTGCTAATAATTTATGTGGTTTTCTAAATAGCAATAGTTTATTTGAGGACTTTCAGTCAGGATTTAGAATGCATCATAGCAGAGAGACGGCACTGGTGAAAATTAGTAATGACCTTCTAACTGCTGCTGACAAAGAACTTGCCTCCGTACTTGTCTTATTAGATCTTAGTGCTGCATTCAACACTATTGAACATACCATCCTGTTACAGAGACTGGAACACTTAATTGGCATTAAAGGAATCTCACTAAGCTGGTTTAAGTCCTATTTCTCTGATCGAGCTCAATTTGTTAATGTTAACAATAAATCCTCCAGGTACGCTAAAGATAGCCATGGCGTTCCACAAGGCTCAGTGCTTGGACCATTTTTATTCTACTTATATATGCTTCCTCTAGGCAATAATATTAGGAAACACTCAATTAACTTTCACTGTTATGCGGATGACCAATTATACTTATCAATCATGCCAGACGAAACCAGTCAGTTAGCTAAACATCAAGTATGCATTAAAGATATAAAATCATGGATGACCTACAATTTTCGGATGTTAAACTCAAACAAAAGTTATTGTGCTGGGCCCTAAACACCTCTGAACCTCATTATCCAAAGATATTATTACTCTGGATAGTATTGCCCTGGCCTCCAGCACTACTGTCAGAAATCTAGGAGTTATTTTTTGATCAGGATATATCCTTTAACGCCCACTTAAAACAAACCTCAAGAACAGCCTTTTTTCATCTTGGTAATGTTGTGGAAGTTTCCTTTGCAGCAGGGGGATGACGTGTAGATTTCAAAGTTTAGTAAAATGAAACAAATAAGACAGAACTGAGACTAAAACCAAGTTGGGTTTTTGTATTTTATTTAAAGATATATTTTGCAAAATAGGAGGAATACAGTTTCACAAGAAGCACGTAGCTCAGTGTGTAAAGGATTCGTCAAATGAGTAGAAGGAAAGAGTGAGCTTAAATGCACATTGGGAAAAGGGGAGTGACATTTGAGCACATTCTTTCAAACAATAAAGATAGTAACCTACTAGACCTTTCTTTCTGACGCCAGATAAGATATAGGACCAGTACTGGCATTTATCAAAGAAACACAGGCATGCGTCATGAATTCACTTCATCTAATCCTCTGTTCCTTTCTGCCCCAGCTGGGGTCACGTTCCCCGTACATCTAAACAGACAAGATGGGGAACGGAAAGGGAGAGGAGGATATTAAAGTTTGTGGCCTTGTGGGTTATCAGTTCACACAAAGCACATACACCTTCTTCTGAGACTCTCAGTCTCTGAAGTCTAAACAACCCCCAATCCACATGCAGGAATGCAAATGAACTGTCGTTTATATTGGTGTATGAAAATGCAATGTGCTGAATGAAAAAACACAAGGAACAATAAACAATAAAGGCTTAAATGTGATTTTGCCATTACAGTAACATTGCCAAAATTAGGCACATCCTGTCTCAAAACGATGCTGATAAACTAGTCCATGCATTCGTTACTTCCAGGCTGGACTACTGTGGTTCCTAGAGTCTCTAAAAGTAGAATGGGAGCCAGAGCCTTCAGCTACCAGGCTCCTCTCCTGTAGAACCAGCTCCTAGTCTGGGTTCAGGGGGCACACACCATCACCACATTTAAGAGTAAATGTGGAGGTGCTCGGCGAACACATATTGGATTCAGCCCCGGAGCTGGAACGAGCTCACCGCATGTCAATGGCGAAACCAGGCCCCGGCGAGAAGCCCAGGGCAGTCGTGATGTGTTTCCACAGATTCCAGATCTGCCAGCTCGGAAATGAATGGGCAAACTAAAATACAAGGACTCCCAATCCACATCTTTGAGGACTATTCTCCCGAGATACTTGAGCAACGCTCCACGTACCGAGACATGATGAAAGAGCTCCATGGCCGAAGCCTCAGGCCTGCACTTCACTATCGCCAAGCTGTTTATCTCGACCGCGGAAGGGCCGAAGCATCAGCTTATTTCCCCTAAGGCTGCTCAGGACTTAATTTCTTCTCAGCGCCGACGCAGTTCGGGACCCACGGAGGATTGAAATTGCCCAGTAACATGGCTGCTACGTTAAAACTGCCCAGAGAGCCAGCTTTTGTTTATATCACGCCCACGCGGTGGGCTAACACAGCTTGCTAGCTCTCAGCAGCAGGCCACTGTTAGCACCTGGCCAACCGGAGCACGCTTGCCCCTGCCTCACCGTGCATTGGCCCAGGAAGACTGCTCCTAGCTATGACTTACCTTAAGTTTTCATTATGACTGCTTGTGTATTTTCGTTCCATACATTAAAGGCAGCCTCCCTGTCCTTGTCACGTAGCCGAGGCTGTGATGAGGCAACTCATCATTGCATATTTCTACAATGACTTTGTTTGACTATAGTTTAACTATTCTTCACCTGTTCAAAGTCGTAGCAGCAACGCAAGAATCCTTTTTGTGAATCTGTAATCTCAAGTTGCAGGTGATATTTCATTAAACTCTCCCACGCTAACTCTTTTTAAAATGTATTTTTATATATACGTATCAACCTGCTGACTCATGTTGTGCCTTGTTGGTACTACTATCTTGTCTTTCTGTTTTTCCACATTGTCTTTACTATTATTTTCACAACTGCATATGTAACATATATACATATGTATATACTTATTAGGGCTGTCAGCATTAACGCGTTAATCGCGATGCGATAATGCGAGCATAATGCGTTACATTTTTAATCGTATTAATCGCATGCCGGCATTTATTAATTTATTTTTAGTTCACTCGGCTTTGTGACATGCATAACAGGCTACTTTTTTCCGTACTTCCTCGTAACACTTCCTACTGCTGCAGGAATAGCAACGCGGATTTCGGTGCCTCATTCTGGTGCCACTGATATGCCTGCACTTCTCTCTGATGCTCTGAAACAGATGATCCAGGCAACAGAAACATCGCTGCACATGACGCTAGTTAACACTATACTCAACAGTAGCTAACGTTAGCCTACCGTTAGCTAGTTAACACTATACTCTACAGCAGCTAACGTTAGCCTACCGCTAGCTAGTAGCTGGATTAAACATGGTTACAATGCTGACAGCTATCGCTAAAAGTTGTAAAGTTTGTCTGTATTTCACTGTAGAGGATTCCAACACCGGGATGTAACAATCTGCAGCTGCTGTGGTCGGAAAAACACAGACGGTGTGTTCAATGAAACTGGTAATTTACAGCCTCGTGGTGCATTCAAAGTTGTTGGTAAATGCCCTTTTCCCATCTGGTGGTTGTTTTTGTCATTCAACAGCTGTTTACTAGTGAAATAAGTTATTGTTATAGTGATTACATTATTATTAAACATTTAATTTTGACGATATGACCTTAGCAATAAACAAGCCATTCTTTAATGTCAGCAACTGTTTAGTACCCTTCTTATTTGTAACTTTCTTAAAAAGCATCAGTTCAGGCACCGGTACCGTTTTAAAAGTAACGCTTTAGCACCGGCATCCAAACCAAACAATACCCAACCCTAATATTGACTTTAGATTAAAATGTGTGACTAGATTAAATATATAATAAACAAATACAAATCTTAAAATCAAGTTTCTTTGCATTAATTTGATTCCCAATCAAGATACACTGGTAATAATTGCTTTCCATTGTTAATATGTACTTATAAACAGTTCTGAAATGCAAAATAATAGAATTTTAGTCATGTGATAAAACATGCGATTAATCGCGATTAACTATAGAAATTCAACGATTAATCACGATTAAGAAAATGTAATTGCTTGACAGCCCTAATACTTATACATACTTTATAACAGTAATGCTGCCAAACTGATGACCTGTTTATGCTGATATTGTTCTGTTATTGGACTGATCTGTTGTTTGGGGAATTGGGAACACTTGGAACCCAGGCGGATGTGTAGATGGCACAACGCTGTGCAATGGACACTCAAGGTTCGTTTGTTGTTAGTTGTCGGGGGATTTGTTGTCGGGGATTTCAGGTCAGGGGACTTAGGTTTGATCGGTGGTTAAGTGATGCTTTATTCTGCCTGTCCTATGTGTGTGTGTGTGTGTGTGTGTGTGTGTGTGTGTGTGTGTATGTGTGTGTGTATGTGGTTGTGTCTGTTGTATGTCATTCGTGTTATTTATTTATTTTGCTCTCTTTCTTTCTGCCATGAGACTGGGCTGGCTGGACACAAACAGAGGCGTACTATGGGAGGCTTCGAAAGCCTATATCAGAGGCCAGCTTATCTCCTTTGTCTCTAATTTAAAAAGAGTCGAAAGGTCCCGAACGGCGAACTTAATACGGAAAATTAAGGATATCGATGACAAACACGCGGCCGGCCCAGACCCTACCCTTTACAGAGAACGTCTTAGGTTGGAAGCAGACTTTGACCTCTTATCTACGAAGAGATCCAAGCTTTGTCTGCTCAAAAAACACTTTTTTGAGTCGGGGGATAAAGCTGGGAAGTTTCTGGCTCATCAGGCCAGAGCCAAAGCAACCTAATTCCTTCCATTAGAGCCAACTCAGGCAAGATCCACACTGATCCCGTCAACATACAGTAAATGAAATATTTGCCAAATTCTATGCTGAAATGTAAACCTCTGACTGCCATCCCATTGCAGATGACACGCTTAATAATATAACTTTCCCCCAAATAAACGTTGATTCCGCGAATGACTTGGGTGGTCATTCGCGGGAGCCATTAACTCGCTACAGAGCTGTAAATCCACGGGGCAGGACGGCTTCACTGTAGAGTATTACAAAACATTTTCCGCTATATCGAAGCTGTCCTTGAGTGACAAAATGCCTGCCGTCTGACAGTATTATTAATATAGGTAGTCTATAGATCAGGTTTCCCTACACTGTGCGAGAACAGGCCGAAATTATCATTCAATGTGCAGCAATTCCCGACCGTCTGAGATGTTTTTTGCTTTTTCCTCCTGCCAGTCATCATGATTCGGCGTAACGAAAGAACAACTGCCAGGGTCATTAACATACTGATCAGCATTCATGAGGTGCTTTGCCTTGACTATTTATGGTTCAAAATGTGCGTGTACAGGGCCGTATAAAGGGCTGATTCACGTATGCACACTTGTGAGTAATCTGTGATTTACAGGGTTCATACACCTTTTACAAGGTCAAATTCAAGCACTTTTTCAGCACTTTCGAGGTCCATATTAAAGCCTTTTCCAGCACCTTACACCACCGTAAATTGCATACCAATACATAGTCATAATGATTATTTAGTGTATCACATTAAAAGAGATAATGCTATAAACAGCCTAAATTGTGTTTCGTAATAGCAGAAGGATCAGATATTTAAGCAAAAGTAAGTAGACTTTGCTTGCTATCTAACCTGCCTTAGTCAATGTAAAAACAATTACCCCAAACAAAATCACTCCACAGGTTCACTTCACTTTCAATTCATTTATTGAAAATATAAAAAATGCAAACATTCGTCTTTGAGGTAGACAGTCAATCATATTCAGCTCATTGACCTTTTTTTTTTTTTTTACAATATTGTGCAAATCAAAACACACAGTTGAGTTGACAAACACACAGAATTAACAACACAAAATAATGCAAAAGTATATGCAGCCAACCCTGTGTACAGGTCTCTGTTTTAGCTACAGAGTGAGACCTCTCACTGCTATAACATCTTTGTTGGCAGTTGCACATGAGCAGTAGCTAGGTAAGGATCACATCATCTAACTAGCTGTTTGTTTCTACAACTTCAGTAGTACAAGGCAGGATTTTGAACAGCTCACCCGGAGACTGAAGGTAGGATACATTCAGAAACCCGTATCTCACTCAAAACAGCATGAATGTTTTCTTTTCCAAGTTTGTATGCGTGTGGAAGCACTAGAGACACAAAATAACACCCCAAATCCCAGAAAAAGTGTTTTTTTCATAATATGGGCACTTTAATTTAACAGAACATTGTACGTTAAGGCCATGTAGTATGTTAAGGACCTGTGAAGGAGTGTCTTTGAGCTCCTTCAGCTTGTCGTTTAGCTGTTTTTCTACAGCCTCCAGACTTTTTTGTTTTTCTTTTGCAGCTCTGCGAAGACCATTTGATTTCAAGATGAAGCTGAATTTTCTAACCGATTCAGCTTTCTCTGCATTACTATCTGCAGATTTCAGGAGTCAAGTCAAGTTTATTTATATAGCACATTTCATACCCATGGCAATACAATGTGCTTCACACAAAACAAAAGCAACGGTCAGTACATGATCATAAAAACAGTACGATTAAAAGCATGAGAATGCATAGTATTGCTGTGGTTCTGCCTGTGATGTGGTAATCAAGGAGAATTGTGTTCATTGTCCGTTCATCAAGCCAGAAGTAAAACGCAGTGTGAGAGTGTGGAGGGGAGAAAAGACTGACGGAGGAATTTCGAGATAAATTTTGTACTATTTGCTTAGTTTCTTTTAGCCCCCTGGTAGCCCTTAGTCTCTAGAAAGAGCCAGCATCTACGCACCTGTGCGTGGAGGACCGCACTTGTTCTACGTGTAGTAGCTAGCTAAACATTAGCTTCAAGCTAACACTAGCCCCATGGCTACATCCACACCTTGCAATCCCCCACCTCCCCACAGGATTTCCTCGTTGCTTGAAAATGCAAACAAAGAAATCGTTGACCTTAGGGAAGAAGTTCGCCGGCTCTCCGAGGACTTGAAAACCAAAGATGCCCTGTTGACCTCCTACCTGGACGTTGCTCAAAACCAGTCGCTTCGCATCACAACTCTCTCGGCGGCACTCCAGGATACTGTAATTTGGGACACATCTGCCTGTCCACACCCATCTTCTAGTTCGACACCGACCACCAGGGCATCCTGGACTGAAGTGGTCTGTGGCCGAAAGAGAGCCTCGGGTAGGGCTCCATCGCCTCCTGCCCTCAGCCTCTCCAGTCGCTTCGATGCCCTGTCGAAGCCGAATGTTCCACCGGTAACGGCCAACGTGGTTACCCGGGCTCGCCCCGCTTCAAAGCCAACGGACCTGCAGGGATCAACGAGGAGCACCGCTGCCTCGCGACGACAATTTCTGAGGGATGCGGTAGTCAGACGGTCCGGTGGCCTCCCCTGCCTGAACCAGCCAAATGACAACGTTCCTCAAAAACAATCTCCCCCACCGAATGAAGGTAAGCAATATTACTCTTCTTTTCCTTGTCCATCTGAATCCAATACTGACTGTTTTGTTCCTACCACCGGCCATTCACGCCCCCCCCAACTCCTCGTCCGCTCTTCACCCCAACCACAGTAATTATGACTCCATCACCCGGGATATACGGTTTTTTAATGCGGTCACACACTGCTTTCCTGGAGCCAAAGTTGCAGACATCCTGGCCAAAGCTGTGGACCTGATACCGTCACTCCTGACCTCTACTAAACGCATCGTGGTCCATTGCGGACATAACGACATGTCCTATCAGCAGAGTGAGCGCACAAAGAAAGACTTTGGCACCCTCATTGAAGCTTTAATAAGCACTGGGAAGTCAGTTTTTATTTCGGGCCCACTTCCATCTCGAGGCCGCAGAGTAGGCCTTTTTAGCAGACTACTCATCCTCAACACCTGGCTCCAGCATACATGCAGCATTCACAAGATAGGTTTTATTGACAATTTTAATCTGTTTTGGAAACGTGACTCCCTGTTTAGCAGGGATGGGATTCATCCCAATAGACGCGGCAGCCAGGTACTATGTGAGAACTTGCGATACGCTGTGCAGACCCAGACCTGGGTGCAGACTCGGACCTTAGATTGACTGTTTACACCCCGTAAAGACACGCACAGGCGCACCTCCCAATCACACTCTTCCATAAGCTCTCACTCCTTTACAAATAACTCTGCTAACCCACAGACCAGCTATATCATTCCAGTAAGAATCAGTAATAACATTACTCAAAGGTACAGCGCTACACGCTCCTCTGTGCACCAACGAGGTGCTATACTTAACAATCTAATTGGAATTAAAACAACCACTGCAACGATAGAACAGAATAGGAGAATCAAATGTGGACTATTAAATATCAGATCTCTTTTAACCATACCCTCGACACTGTGCTGTCATATGACATCAAAATTGAAGATTTAATAGTATTAGTACATAGAATTCTTTATTATCAAACCATTTTTTAATAACTTTCGAATTCTTACTACCAGACTATATGAAATTAAATAAAACCTTCTACGCCAGATGCCTATCTGACAGTGCTATAGCTAAATTTAAGGAAGATATCCCAACAGCAATTAACTCAATGTCGTGCTTTAATATAACGGAGGACCTTTGTGCTAATTTTAGTCCTTCCCAAATTGATAATTTTGTAGACAGTGCTACGACCTGCCTACAGACGACTTTAGACTCTGTTGCTCCCCTCAAAAAGAAGACGATTAAGCAAGGAAACTAGCACCTTGGTATAACTTCCAAACTCGCAAATTAAAACAAATCTCAAGAAAACTTGAAACTACATGGCGTTCCTCTAAACTGGAAGAATCTGGTTTAGATTGGCAAGACAGTTTAAAAACCTATAGGAGGGACCTGAGAAATGCCAGATCAGACTTTCACTCATCAATAATAGAAGAAAATAAGAACAACCCAAGGTTTCTTTTCAGCACTGTAGCCAGGCTGACAGACAGTCACAGCTCTACTGAGCCATCTATTCCTATAGCTCTTAGTAGTGACGACTTCATGAGTTTCTTTAATGATAAAATTATAACAATTAGGGATGGAATTCATCACCTTTTGCCCTCAACTTCTAACGGTTCACTTTTTGATACACGAGTGCTAGAAAGAACGACAAGACCTGACATATACTTTGACTCCTTTTTTCCTATAGACCTTCAACAATGAATGATAAAGGTCTCTTCAGCAAAGCCTTCTACCTGTCTCTTAGACCCCATCCCAACGAGGCTACTTAAAGAAGCGTTACCCGTGGTGAACACTTCATTACTAGATATTATCAATATGTCTTTACTAACAGGTTATGTACCGCAGTCATTTAAAATAGCTGTGATAAAACCTCTTCTGAAAAAACCCACCCACGACCCTGAGATCTTAGCCAACTATAGAGCTATATCGAACCTTCCCTTTCTCTCCAAGATCCTTGAGAAGGTAGTCGCTAATCAGTTATGTGACTTTCTACATAGGAATAGTCT
This sequence comes from Zingel zingel, assembly GCA_023566125.1. Taxonomy (NCBI): domain Eukaryota; kingdom Metazoa; phylum Chordata; class Actinopteri; order Perciformes; family Percidae; genus Zingel; species Zingel zingel. The sequence goes on from CM042327.1 coordinate 22,921,567, forward strand.
ATTTGAGGACTTTCAGTCAGGATTTAGAAAGCATCATAGCACAGAGACAGCACTGGTGAAAATTACAAACGACTTACTAACTGCTGCTGACAAAGGACTTGTCTCCATACTTGTGTTATTAGATCTTAGTGCTGCATTTGACACTATTGAACATACAATCCTTCTACAGAGACTGGAACACTTAGTTGGCATTAAAGGAATCGCACTAAGCTGGTTTAAGTCCTATTTCTCTGATCGATCTCAATTTGTTAATATCAACGATAAATCCTCCAGGTACGCTAAAGTTAGCCATGGGTTTCCTCAAGGCTCAATGCTTGGACCAATTCTATTCTCCTTATATATGCTTCTTCTAGGCAATATTATTAGGAAACACTCAATTAACTTTCACTGTTATGCGGATGACACCCAATTATACTTATCAATCAAGCCAGACGAAACCAGTCAGTTAGCTAAACTGCAAGTGTGCATTAAAGATATAAAATCATGGATGACCAACAATTTCCTGAAGTTGAACTCGAACAAAACTGAGGTTATTGTGCTGGGCGCTAAACACCTCCGAACTTCATTATCCGAAAATATAACTACTCTGGATGGCATTGTCATGGCTTCCAGCACTACTGTCAGAAATCTAGGAGTTATTTTTGATCAGGACTTATCCTTTGCGCCCACTTAAAACAAACCTCAAGAACAGTTCCCTATTATCAGGATGCTCAAATAAAACTCTTTCAGACTCTCCAGCTGATCCAGAATGCTGCAGCGCGCGTTCTGACAAGAACTAAGAAAAGAGATTATATTTCTACTGTATTAGCTTCTCTGCATTGGCTTCCTGTAAAATCCAGGATTGAATTTATAATCCTTATCCTGACCTACAAAGCTCTAAACGGTCAAGCACCTACATATCTTGAAGAGCTCTTAGTACCTTATTGTCCCACTAGAGCACTACGCTCCCAGAATGCAGAGTTACTTGTGGTTCCCAGAGTCTCTAAAAGTAGGATGAGAGCCAGAGCCTTCAGCTATCAGGGTCCTCTCCTGTGGAACAAGCTCCCAGTCTGGGTTCGGGAGGCAGACACCGTCACCACTTTTAAGAGTAAACTTAAAACTCTCCTCTTCGATAAAGGTTATAGTTAGGAAGTTAGGAGTTGCAGCATTCGCCTGGACCGGCGGGGGTGGGTGTGTAGCCGCAGTCATGACACACCCCCATCCTATCTCTGCTTCTCCCCATAGAAAACTTACTATATTTAGGGTATGAGGAGTTGCAGCGTTAGCCTAGACAAGCGGGGGAAGGTGTGTAGCCACAACACAGCCTCCCTATGCGGTTATAGTTCTAGACTACCGGGGTACCTCCTTTGACACACTGAGCTCCTCTCTCCTCTCTCTTTCCATCTGTGTGTATTCATGTTCCAACAATGCTTGTTATTAACCTAGCTCCGGCGAGCTTCCCCGGAGTCCGTATGTTCTTTGTCCCCCCAGCCCCATCATCTTGGATCATGAAGGCACCTACATCATGGTGGCAGCTGTCGCCGTGGTCCTGCCCTACGACCTGCTGTGCCCCATTAGACCTGCAATGCCCGGCATCGACTTGCTATGTCCGGCCAACGCCCTGCTACGCCCTGTTACGCCCTGCTGTGCTCTACGACTCCATGAACTATTACAACTACTCTAGTCATTATCTTAATTGTGACTTTGTTACTGCCATTGTTCATCAAACCCCCAACCGGCATCGTCAGACACCGCCTACCAAGAGCCTGGGTCTGTCCGAGGTTTCTTCCTAAAAGGGAGTTTTTCCTTGCCACTGTCGCACTTACACATTCATGCATGCTCTTGGGGGAATCACTGGAATTGTTGGGTCCATGAAAATTACAGAGTGTGGTCTAAACCGACACTCCATCTGTAAAGTGTCCTGAGATAATTCCTGTTATGATTTGACACTATAAATAAAATTGAATTGAAATTGAATTGAGAACATTAATGCATAAAAAACAGTAAAAGATAAAAGCATAAAATAAAATAAAATAAAATAAAGAAAAGAATATTAAAAATCATCGGTCTGCTACAATAAGTAATAATGCTTCAGTGAAGCATTAGCAGAAGGCATCTGTAGAGAATTTTGTCTTAAGTCTTGATTTACAACTGTGAGTAGTTGGGGCGTTTTTGATGCCTTCTGGAAGTTGGTTCCAGAGGTGAGCCGCATAATGGCTAAGTGCTGCTTCACCCTGTTTGATGCAGACAGTGGGTTTTTCTAAAAGATGTTTCTGCTCTGATCTGAGAGACCTGAGTGGTATATACTGCAGAAACATGTCCGATAGATACTTTGGCCCTATTCCATTAAGTGACTTGAAAACAAGCAGCAATGATTTAAAGTTAATCCTGTAACTTACTGGGAGCCAGTGCAGGGATTTCAAAACAGGGGTTATGTGCTCAGTTTTTTTTGTTTTTGTAAGAACTCTGGCTGCTGCGTTTTGTATCATTTGAAGCTGTTTAAGGGGCTTTTTTGGAAAGCCTGTGAACAGCCCATTGCAATAATCAACCCTTCTGGAAATAAAAGCATGAATCAGTTTCTCTAAGTCATCTTTTGACATAAAACCCCTAAGTTTGGTAATGCTTTGAGATTGTAAAATGCTTATTTAGTAATTGCTTTCATGTGGCTGTTAAAATTTAGATCGCTGTCTATGAGGACGCCAAGATTTCTAACAGTATCCTTTGTTTTAAGTACTTTTTTGTTGAGAATTGTGGCAATCCTATCTCTTTCCTCCTTTTTACCAAAAATGATTGCTTCAGTTTTGTCTTTGTCTAGCTGGAGGAAGTTCTGAGACATCCAGTGATTAATTTGCTCAATACAATGACAAAGAGAGTCAAGAGGGCCATAATCATTAGCTATCAAAGCTAGGTATATTTGGTTGTCATCAGCATAGCTATGATAGGAGATAAGATTATTCTTTAAAAGTTGTCCAAGTGGGAGCATATAAAGGTTAAAAAGCAGTGGACCCAAAATTGAGCCCTGGGGGACTCCACAGGTCAAGGACATACAGTGGGGCAAAAAAGTATTTAGTCAGCCACCAATTGTGCAAGGGAGGGGGGGGGGGGGGTTTACTTAGGCCAGACTGTGCTCCTGCTGAGGTCTTCTTTAGGCTAAGACTTAACCGCTATCTATCTGCCCGTGTAAATGTGTGGTAAAGTAATACAATACCTAATCCCTCTCTTTATTAGATAAGTTGCAGGTCAAAATAAGACTATTTAATTACTAGGGGTGTAACGATACACGTATTCGTATTGAACCGTTCGGTACGAGGCTTTCTGTTAGGTGCGCATTACAAACCGAATGATTCGTTGGACTAATCCTATTTAATTTTTTTTAAAAAGAGCTTCAATTATGTGAAATATGTTCTCAGTGCCGCTGCACTCAACAAGGCAGCCCAAATGACAAAACAGGCAACATGCTGTCTGCCCTTCCCACTCCTAAAGAAAAACACACTACTCCAGTCAAAGCATGATACGCTGAACTAGTGTCGTGGAAGTTTCCTTTGCAGCAGGGAGACACGTACGATTTCAAAGTTTAGTAAACTGAAACAAATAAGTCAGAACTGAGACTAAAACCAAGTTGGGTTTTTTGTATTTTATTAAAGATATATTTGCAAATAGGAGGAATACAGTTTCACAAGAAGCACGTAGCTCAGTGTGTAAAAGATTCGTCAAATGAGCACAGGAAAAAGGTGAGCTTAAATGCCCATTGGGAAAAGGGGAGTGACATTTGACAAACAATTAAAACATCAACCTTCCAGACTCTTCTTCCTGAGAGACAGATAAGATATAGGTCTGGTACTGAATTAAGAAAAGAAACACAGGCATGTGTGATAAATTCACTTAATCTAATTCTCTGTTCCTTCCTGCCCCTGCTGAGGTCACGCTCCCTGTACATCTAAAAGATGTAAAGGGGGAGACGTGATACGGGGGAAGGAGGATACTAGAGTTTGTGGCCTTGTGGCTTATCAGTTCACACAAAGCACAGACACCTTCTTCGGAGACTCTCCGTCTCTGAAGTCTAAACACCTCCCAATCCACATGCAGGAATGCAAATGAACTGTCGTTTAGATTGGTGTATGAGAATGCAGTGTGCTGAATGAAGAACACAAGGCACAAATAAACAATACAGGCTTAAATGTCATTTTGCCATTACAATCCACCCTTTTGATTACAAACTAATCATCATACATAGATTACATTTAAGTGTATAAGACAAATATTGCTTAAACTGTTTTTTTGTGAGGGGACAAAATAAACCCTCTAGTAAAAAAGCAAGCACTTCTATGAGCCAAAACAATCAAAACAAAAGAGAACTCTTATTGTTCTGCTGCTATAGGGTGGCACAGAAAACGCCGTTCTGTCATGCCTGCCCTATTTCTCCCTCGTAGGTGACTAAGCAGCGGTCTGCTCGTCACTTGTTGCAGGTTCTGGAAAAATACCTGCTCCTTGTCCTGGATCTGGAACCTTTCTGCAATGGGCCACGTGAATCCACGTAGCTCTCTCGGACACCTTTATCGCTGTGTGCGTGGTCAGGAGGATCTGGTACGGTCCTTGCCAGCGTTTCGACTGCCAGTTCTTCCTCCTGAAGTCCTTCACCACCACAAAGTCCCCGGGTTGGAGTTTGTGCAGGGGACCCTCAGCCAGTTGAGGTAGCGCTGCAGAAACCTGGACTTCAGATGGCGATAGGGCAGAAGAGAGTTGCGTGCAGTAACTTAACATGTCATGCTCACATAGAGCCGTTGTGGGCAGGGGAGCCTTTGGTGGTTCTGTCCCTACCTGTGGTGGGCGGCCAAATAGAATCTCATAAGGGCTAAGATTTGACCGAGCCCTCTTTCGCATCCTCATGTACATAAGCACAATTGGAAGTGCTTTTGTCCATGGGAGATTCGTCTCTGCACAGCATTTAGCTAACTTCATTTTTATTGTACTATTCTCTCGCTCGATTGCGCCCCCTGATTGCGGTCTGTACGCGCAGTGCCGTCTCAAATCAATGCCAATATACAGGCTTATCTGTGTAATGGCAGTGTTTACAAAATGAGCACCATTGTCGCTCGACAGGCGGTTTGGTAACCCCCATCTGGGAATGATTTCTGTCATTAGGGCTTTTGCCACCACTGAAGCTGTTTGTTTTGAGGCAGGAAACACTTCAATCCATTTGGAAAACATGTCCACCATGGTCAAGGCATATTTCTTACCTTCAGATGGCGATAGCTCTATGAAGTCCATCATCACATGCTCAAATGGTCTCTCAGGTGGTGCGTGTCCTGCCTGTTGTGTAACTGTTATTGGTCTGCCTATGTTGTTTTGTGTGCATATGATACAAGCTTTACAAAATTTTTCTGCAAATGTTGTGAAACCTTTTGTGTACCATGTTTGTGTTATCAATGCCATCATACTCCCTTTTGACACGTGGTCTAACCCATGTGTCAACTTAGCAAAATGGGAGAAGAAGTGTTGAGGAAGACAGGGCTTGGAGTCTGGGCCTAGCCAGGCCCCAGAGTTAAAGGTGCACCCTGCAGCTTTCCACTGCTGTCTTTCCTGTGGTGTAGCGTGTGTTTGCATAGCAACTACAGAGTCTGGGAGTGAGAACTGTTCAAGGCCTTGCGTATCTGATACCAAGGTGTCAACATGAGATAAGGGCTGGCGTGCAGCTGTTTTAGCGGCTGCATCTGCCCTATCATTACCCCTAGAGACAGTGTCTGCAGCTCCAGTGTGTGCAGAGCATTTGCATATAGCTACTTGTGATGGAAGCAGGATAGCAGTCAAAAGGTCATTGATCAAGTGATGATGCAAAATAGGCTTACCATCCGATTTCAGGAAATTTCTGTGTTTCCATAGTGCACCAAAATCATGTACAACCCCAAAAGCGTACCTCAAATCCGTATAGATGGTTACGGATGAGCCCTCAGCCAACTTACATGCTTCAGTGAGGGCAACGAGCTCAGCAGCCTGTGCAGAGAGATGTTTTGGGAGAGATTTAGCAATTAGTGTGGCTGTATCCGAAACCACAGCAAATCCTACCTGTCCCTGGCCTGTTTCCGGGCAGCGAGATGCTGACCCGTCCACGTACAGAATAGCATCTGCGTTCTGTAATGGAATGTCAAAAAGGTCAGAACGAGGAGTACACGTGTGCTGCAATTCAGCCAAACAGTCATGAGGCTCACCTTCCCCTGGTGTAGGCATGAGAGAAGCAGGGTTAAGGATAGTACAACGCTTAACAGTTACATTTGGCATGTCCAGAAGACAAGTGTGATATCTTAGATAACGTGCCGCAGACAAATGGGAAGATTTTTGCTCGAGCAGAATCAGAGAGACGGCATGTGGGACTAGCAGTGTGAGAGGGGCGTAGCCCACAATGTCCCTAGACGCAGCCAAAGCTTTTTCAGCAGCTGCTACAGCTCTGAGACAAAGCGGAAGACCCGCAGCAACAGGGTCTAATTTCGCGGAGAAATAGGCTACCGGTCGGAGTCTGTCTCCATGCGGCTGCAAAAGGACAGACGTCATGCATCCTAAGCGTTCATCCACTGTCTGAGTGAAAGAAAGGTTAGGGTTGGGCAAACCTAAGGTTGGAGGACTCTGAAAGGCCATTTTGAGATTTACAAAAGCCTGATCAGCCTCCACATTCCATGTCATGCGGTCATGCGCAGTCAGATTTTTACCGTGAATCAGATCGGCTAGTGGCTGTACTAGCTGAGCGTAGTTTGGGATGAAAACACGACAATAAGAACACATGCCCAAAAATGACATCATTTGTTTCTTAGTCACAGGTTTAGGGAGGGAAACTATTGCCTCAATGCGAGATGGAGACAAGGTTTTCCCTGCTTTAGAGATGTCATGACCCAAAAAATGAACATCTTCTTTCACAAATTGTAATTTCGACAGGCTTGCTTTGTGGCCTTCGGCTGCAAGATGTTTTAACAATGCAATAGTGTCATGTTCGCACTGTTCCTTTGTGGGACTCCCCACCAGACAGTCATCTACGTATTGTAAAAGACCGGACCCCGGTGAAAGGGTCAAACTTTCCAGGCTGTCTCTCAGAGCCTCATTGTAGATTGTGGGAGATTCAGTGTACCCCTGGCAAAGGCGTGTGAATGTGTAGGGCTTACCATCAAAGAGAAATGCAAACCAGAATTGACTCTCTTTGTCCACTGGAACGCTGAAAAAAACGTTAGACAAATCTACAACAGAGAAAAACTTAGCATCCCTAGGAATCCCCTGTAGAATTGTGTACGGATTGGGAACGTTTGGTACACGCGCATGGACCGCTGCATTTACTGCTTTTAGGTCCTGAACAAATCGCCACTCAACGGGACGACCCCTGTCTCTGATTTTCTTTACAGGAAAAATGGGTGTGCGCACGGGAGAATCTGGACACGGAATAATAACCCCAGCTGTCAATAAGGAGTTAAAAACAGGTCTGATTCCGTCGATTGCTTCCTGTTTTAGTGGGTACTGATGTTTTTGGGGCCTGAAGTCCGACCGCGGTGTGATGACTACAGGCTGGCAGTTTTTAATCAGACCCACATCATATTTGTGCGCTGCCCAGAGTTGGCTCGGTACCTGAGAAAGCAGAAGAGAAATATCAGTTGGCAGAATATCTCTAGTGCTTTGTAGGTACGTGTGTGTTGCAGACACAGTGTTACTCAACTGGTACACACTGCGTGTGCAAGACACCCGAAGTGATAAGAGTCTCCTGCAGCACCCCGTCGAGGGAGAGAAGGAGACTCCGGTATCCTCTGCGTCAGTCCAGTCAGTCAGTTTGTCACAGTCCAGTACAAAAAGTCCCAAGTCTCTCCATTGATCTGTTGGAGATTTACACAAAGAAATATGAGCATGTGAGTGAGGGACACGGAAAAACTTTCTCTGTTCATCCGTCAAGTTCACTGATATTGCACATTTGTTATCATGCCAATACAGATAAGTACACTCAAGCTCATCATTTAGGTCAACAAAAAAATTTTCAGTGTATTCCTCATCTAGGTCTGGTGCAGCAAAAGAAGTACAGTGTAAATCTGATGCCTGCATTACCTCAGCTGTGGTGGACACGAAGCATCGTGCTTCTGTCAGTAATTCTTCAGCCTGACAGAGGGAAACCCACCATTGAAAAATGTACAAAGATGTGTGAATCGGTTCTGACACAAAAATGTCAGACGTGTTGTCTTTACTAAGACGTATGACTTTGAGACCGGTTGAGGTTGGAACTACACCTATTCCAAACTCACACATGAGGTCTCTTCCTAAGAGATTTACAGGGCACACAGGAGAAAGCAGGAATGAGCATTTTGCCTTTCTCTCTGGTGTGGGGTCAGTAGGGTCAGTGTGCACACAACTCATGGGTGTAGTGAATTTTTCTGGGATCACTGTGCCGCTAGCACCTTTAGAAAAAACTTGTCTACCCGAAAGTTTTTGACCTGGGAACAAATTACGCATCAAAATTGAATTAGTAGCCCCGCTGTCCACTAGAAATTCAACTGTTTTCCCCTGTACATTCAACACTGTAGTGGGCATTTTCTTATAAGTATTGGATGAATACATAGAATAAGTCGAAGTGCTTTCTCTAATTTGTTCTTGTTCAAGATGTTGTATAGCATCTAATACATCCTGTCTGTTGTGTGGGGAAAGTAGATGTGGCGTGCGAGGAAGCGTTTCTTCATTGCAAGCATGTGTGTGTGTGTTTGTATTACCTTCCTCAAGCGTTGTGAACACGGATCTCATCCCTTCTGCACCACCACCACTCCCTTCCCCCTCAGCCAGTCAATCTGCGTGCTGGCTGTTGTAGCCCTGGGTCTGCTGTTGTCCGTTCTGGCCGTTCCATGTGGGGTTAGGACAGTTTTTTCTCCAGTGTCCTTTCTGGTGACAGTTGAAACATGTCTCTCGATCCCCAGATGGAATGCGGCCACGGCCACGTCCTTTGCCTTTTCCTCTGCCTCTCTCCCGGCCTCTCGGTTTTCTGTTTACCAGGCCTGCCACAGTGTTCATGAGTGTCAGCTGAGCCTCCTCATTCCTTTCGCGCCTTTGTTTAAAAGGCATTCGCCAAAGCGTTTACCAGAGTCTTTGCATGGAGGCAGGTGCTCGGTGGATCTTTTGAGGTCCAATTCTGTCCACGGTCGGTATATGAGACCCACTCCGGTTGCTGTCGGCACCTGGAGCATTGGACAGTTGAGCACCACTTTTCCTTCCTCCGTCCTCTCTGGTGGTGGAGGAGCTGTCGCTGGTACCACAGAGGCCGCACTTGTGGATGGCTGTTCCGCACTGCTGTGGCCCGCCTGTTGCATGGCTCTGGTCTGTGTTTGGAAAGCCACTGCTGTGGGCCTAGGTCGTGCTGAAGCTTCTGCTGGTGGGGCTGGAGCTTCTTCTGGCGATGGGGGTATGGGGGTGGCGGCAGCACATCCAGGAACAGATCAGCGTCACTTAAGCTCGGATAGAGAGAAGGGGAAAAATCAGTATCAGGCTTTTTTTTGCCTGTACTTCATCAGTGCTATTCATTTTCAACAATGACATATTTTTCTGCATGCGTTTACTTTCCCTAGTTTCTGCTTCTTTCATCCATAAGTTAAAACACTCCTTATTCTTTTCAGCTTGTTCTAAATCACTCGTCTTAATTTTGTTTTTCTTTCTCAGTTTTTTCTCTTTTTCCTCTAATTCCTGTCTCAACAGTTTGAGTTTGTAAGTGCTAAAAGACCCATTTTCAGGAAAGCCGTAAGTGTTGGACCAATACGGCAGACACTCCAGGCTTTTCCAGCCGTATTTTCGCACCATGGCATCCACCACGGTTCCCGTAGGGATGTGTGACCCGGATCGCCCCGATCCGTTACCCATTTTACTGGGAAGAAGTACTTCTATCCTACTTACAATCGTCACTGTAAGGCCGGGTTTCTATCTTATTTCGGAAAAACCCAAGCACGAAAAAACCTAACAGTTTCTGAAAAACTGTTTATTAGATTTACTTCAAAACCTAATTAGATTTGTCCCCCGAAAATCTATAAAGCAAAGTCACACCCGTGCGTGGATCAGTTTTATGGTGCAAAAACACTGCTGGAGTTTTCCTAATCATGTATCTAAATAACCTTAAGGATACCAAAAAAAAAAAAAAAAACCTATACAAAACAACCCCAAATGTTTATCCTGTCTCAGTATCCAACGTCAGTATTTGCTTCTGTATTTTTACTACAGCCAATTCAAATTACTCAAATTAGAGTGTGATCTTACCCTGCTGCGTGAAATTGCTTCCGTCGGTTCTTTTTGGAGATCAGTGTGGAGTCAGAGGAGTCCTCCGCGGTTTCTGACCCTCTCTCTCTGAATGCTTTTTGGGCGAGGTAGAGGCGAAGATCATTTGATCTTGGATTGCGCAGGTCCTCAGTCACACACGGAGCCACTCTTATCTGTCTCTCCACTCTGATCCCATCCTCGTCGCCATTCTGTCGTGGAAGTTTCCTTTGCAGCAGGGAGACACGTACGATTTCAAAGTTTAGTAAACTGAAACAAATAAGTCAGAACTGAGACTAAAACCAAGTTGGGTTTTTTGTATTTTATTAAAGATATATTTGCAAATAGGAGGAATACAGTTTCACAAGAAGCACGTAGCTCAGTGTGTAAAAGATTCGTCAAATGAGCACAGGAAAAAGGTGAGCTTAAATGCCCATTGGGAAAAGGGGAGTGACATTTGACAAACAATTAAAACATCAACCTTCCAGACTCTTCTTCCTGAGAGACAGATAAGATATAGGTCTGGTACTGAATTAAGAAAAGAAACACAGGCATGTGTGATAAATTCACTTAATCTAATTCTCTGTTCCTTCCTGCCCCTGCTGAGGTCACGCTCCCTGTACATCTAAAAGATGTAAAGGGGGAGACGTGATACGGGGGAAGGAGGATACTAGAGTTTGTGGCCTTGTGGCTTATCAGTTCACACAAAGCACAGACACCTTCTTCGGAGACTCTCCGTCTCTGAAGTCTAAACACCTCCCAATCCACATGCAGGAATGCAAATGAACTGTCGTTTAGATTGGTGTATGAGAATGCAGTGTGCTGAATGAAGAACACAAGGCACAAATAAACAATACAGGCTTAAATGTCATTTTGCCATTACACTAGCTAGTTGCAATATGGTTGACAAGGATTTAAAGTATGTCTGAATTTAATAACCTGATGGCCAGATGAATCAAAGTTCTAGTATGTATGTATGTATGTATGTATGTATGTATCTATGTATGCTCATATATAGCTTAGTCTACATTTAGGCAACATCTACATACTTGTTTAATTTATTACAGCAAAGGAATGCAGAAAGTTAAGTTGGTCAAAATCAAGCATATATAATAAATATCATGAAATAATTTAGTTTAGGCTTTCTCTCTCCTAAAATATCTTCCAGTATTCATTTGTTCAATGAATTGAAGGATATACTGGTACAATAGCATTAACAGTGACACTATGATATTTAGGGACTGATATTGTTTTAATACTATAGCGATAGCAGGCTATATTAATGGTAAAGAATAGAGAGCTTCGGATACCTTACTAGGCAAGCTATTTCTTGTATTTCACTCGTTTACACTAGCTAGACTATTGGTTTCTATAGCCAACTAAAATATTCCTTTATCTTTACCTCAAGTAAAGTAGCTGAAGTGAAGCAAGTAAAAGTCATTAACAATAACTTACAATTTCACTCTGTATCACTCACTGTGTGTGCGGTAGCAAGTCCAGACCAAAGATTTGCGACGAGACAAGATAACTCCTGCAGCTCCTTGCAACACACTGGTCTGCAGCGTTCTGAAAGCTGCCAGTTTAAACCAATGAGAAGAGACAAGACGGTGTATCATCTTCATAGCCATTGACTCTTTGTACTGCTGTCTAACTTTCGTGTTTCCGGCTTTTTTGTAGCTGGATATATTATTTGTTGTTTCTTGAATTTGGATAAAGTTAATGATAGTGAGATACTTGCTACAGCTGCATTTCGAGTGAAAAATCGTTGAAAACAACATTTTATTTCTCTGATTTACTGCTTGTTTTAATGCAGCCTGGCGCTGTCTCTCTTCACTAACTCTCTACCTCGCTCGTCGACATACCCTTATCGTGTAAGCGGCCGCTCGTAAGCCTCTCTCTAAAACACTGCCATTTCCACCAGTTGACAGTTCATGAAATGAAAATAAAACAGACTGCAGTGCACGACGACAACAACAGATGAATGGTGAAGGAAGATTGATTCCATGTAGTGAGTGATACAGAGTGCACTGTAAAAAAAAAAAAAATAATAAAATATTGAAATCTCCATCCATCCATCTTCGTCCGCTTATCCGGTATCGGGTCGCGGGGGTAGCAGCTCCAGCAGGGGACCCCAAACTTCCCTTTCCCGAGCCACATTAACCAGCTCCGACTGGGGGAACCCGAGGCGTTCCCAGGCGAGGTTAGAGATATAATCCCTCCACCTAGTCCTGGGTCTTCCCCGAGGCCTCCTCCCAGCTGGACGTGCCTGGAACACCTCCCTAGGGAGGCGCCCAGGGGGCATCCTTACCAGATGCCCGAACCACCTCAACTGGCTCCTTTCAATGCAAAGGAGCAGCGGCTCTACTCTGAGCTCCTCACGGATGACTGAGCTTCTCACCCTATCTCTAAGGGAGACGCCAGCCACCCTCCTGAGGAAACCCATTTCGGCCGCTTGTACCCTGGATCTTGTTCTTTCGGTCATGACCCAGCCTTCATGACCATAGGTGAGGGTAGGAAGGAAAACTGACCGGTAGATTGAGAGCTTTGCCTTCTGGCTCAGCTCTCTTTTCGTCACAACGGTGCGATAAATTGAATGCAATACCGCACCCGCTGCGCCGATTCTCCGGCCAATCTCCCGCTCCATTGTCCCCTCACTCGCGAACAAGACCCCAAGGTACTTGAACTCCTTCACTTGGGGTAAGGACTCATTCCCTACCTGGAGAAGGCACTCCATCGGTTTCCTGCTGAGAACCATGGCCTGAAATCTAATTATTAATTTTCTTATTAATATTTGGGGGGGCTTAGGAACATTTTGGGGTAGCTTCAGCCCCCCTAAAATAGGCCTAACGACGTCCCTGGCAATGACAGAGGTCAAACGTTTTCTGTAAGTCTTCACAAGGTTTTCACACACTGTTGCTGGTATTTTGGCCCATTGCTCCATGCAGATCTCCTCTAGAGCAGTGATGTTTTGGGGCTGTCGCTGGGCAACACAGACTTTCAACTCCCTCCTAAGATTTTCTATGGAGTTGAGATCTGGACCTTGAAATGCTTCTTACGAAGCCACTCCTTCGATGCCCGGGCGGTGTGTTTGGGATCATTGTCATGCTGAATGACCCAGCCACATTTCATCTTCAATGCCCTTGCTGACGGAAGGAGGTTTTCACTCAAAATCTCACGATGCATGGCCCCATTCATTCTTTCCTTTACACGGATCAGTCGTCCTGGTCCCTTTGCAGAAAAACAGCCCCAAAACATGATGTATCCACCCCCATGCTTCACAGTAGGTATAGTGTTCTTTGGATGCAACTCAGCATTCTTTCTCCTCCAAACACAACGAGTTGCGTTTTTACCAAAAAGTTCTATTTTGGTTTCATCTGACCATATGACATTCTCCCAATCCTCTTCTGGGTCATCCAAATGCTCTCTAGCAAACCTCAGACGGGCCTGGACATGTACTGGCTTAAGCAGGGGGACACGTCTGGCACTGCAGGATTTGAGTCCCTGGCGGCGTAGTGAGTTACTGATGGTAGCTTTTGTTACTTTGGTCCCAGCTCTCTGCAGGTCATTCACTAGGTCCCCCCGTGTGGTTCTGGGATTTTTGCTCACCGTTCTTGTGATCATTTTGACCCCACGGGGTGAGATCTTGCGTGGAGCCCCGGATCGAGGGAGATTATCAGTGGTCTTGTATGTCTTCAATTGCAGCTTGGTGTGAAGAAATCAATTTCTCCCACAGTTGATTTCTTCACACCAAGCTGCTTACCTATTGCATATTCAGTCTTCCCAGCCTGGTGCAGGTCTACAATTTTGTTTCTGGTGTCCTTTGACAGCTCTTTGGTCTTGGCCATAGTGGAGTTTGGAGTGTGACTGTTTCAGGTTGTGGACAGGTGTCTTTTATACTGATAACAAGTTCAAACAGGTGCCATTAATACAGGTAACGAGTGGAGGACAGAGGAGCCTCTTAAAGAAGAAGTTAGAGGTCTGTGAGAGCCAGAAATCTTGCTTGTTTGTAGGTGACCAAATACTTATTTTATTGAGGAATTTACCAATACATTCATAAAATATCCTACAATGTGATTTTCTGGATTTTTTTTCTTATTTTGTCTCTCATAGTTGAAGTATACCTATGATGAAAATTACAGGCCTCTCTCATCTTTTTAAGTGGGAGAACTTGCACAATTGGTGGCTGACTAAATACTTTTTTGCCCCATTGTAGGTGCTGAGGTGCAGTTGCCAACGGTAACAAAAAACCTCCTGTCTTGCAGGTATAATTTCAGCCACTTAACAACACCTGATAAGCCAACCCAGTTTTCCAGTCTGTGGAATAAAATGCTGTGATCAACCGTGTCAAAGGCTGCACTAAGGTCCAGCAACACTAGGACTGATGCTTTACCTGCATCTGTGTTCAGGCGTATGTAATTTACAACTTTGACAAGAGCTGTTTCAGTGCTGTGATTAGCACGAAAACCTGACTGAAAATCATCAAGGCAGTTATTTAGGGTTAAAAATGTGGTTAGCTGATTAAAAACAATTTTCCTACGAATGGTAAATTGGATATGGGCCTATAGTTGTTTAATGTAGAGGCGTCCAAGTTATTTTTCTTTAGCAAGGGTTTTACAACAGCTATTTTCAGGGAGCTGGGAAAAGTGCCAGCAAATCTGTCGTTATGAGTTGAATGACAGATTTAAAAAAAGCTGGTAGGTAGAATATCCAATTCACATGTGGACGAATTGAGGTTTTTCAGACATCAAGTGCTTCCCTTTTTGTCACTAGTGATCAAGGTTTCAGATGATATGCTCAATCTGATTTTATCAATTTTACCCTTGAAAAATGATGCAAACTCATTGCACTTTCCTGTTGAAACAAGCTTGGTTCCTAATTGTGAAGGAGGATTAGTTCACTTTTTGACTGTTGAAAAAAGTACTCGAGCATTGTTGATAGTCTTGCTGATGATGTTGGAAAAGAAATCTCTTTTTGCCTTTATTTGACAGGACAGTTAGGTGAGAAAGGGGAGAGAGAATGGGAAGACATGCAGGAAATTGTCACAGGTCAGATTTGAACGCTGGACCTCTGCGTCGAGGCATAAACCTCTCACTACATGTGTGCCTGCTCCACCCACCGAGCCAACCCGGCCACACGTAGCATGTCTTTGTGTATTTGAAAATGGAGTTAGTAGTTGGGAGTTGGGATTTACGCCATTTTCTTTCAGTCTTCCCAGTCTTCACTCTCTCTTTAGGAGTTTGATCGTTGGATTTTCTGCTTCTCAGTGACTCTTTTATGTTTAAATGGAGCAATAACATCCATAATGTTAAAAATGTTTGATTTAAAATTATCCATTAAATCATCTACTGAGTCTGATGGTTGACTCAAGGTTTCTAAGAGTGCATGTTCAAAGAGAACACCAGTGTGATCATTTATGATTCTCTTTCTTACCATCACACAACTGTTCTGAATTTGCAGGGACATAAATACATCAAAGAAGATGCAGAAATGATCAGGAGGACCCTTATGTCCTCCTCCATCCTCTTCTTTTTGGCCTTGATCTCAGCTATCCCCTCCATTACTCCCTTCCTCTTCTGTTTGGTCTTGTTTTGTTTTAGTCTTCCAGATAATTGTGATATTTCTGCCGGGCAGCAGCTGCAGAGAGGAGTAGTTCCTTTACGTAGACTATGTTGAGCAGCCCTCCAATATGGTCCACATGGTCATGAATGATCCGCTGAGCAATCAGAGAATACTCTTTCAGATTCTCCACCATCACCTCTTTGTTAACTGAAAACCCTCTCTCAACAGAGGCTTGACCATGGGAGAGGACCAGGACGAGTTTTGCTACCTCCCAGACATGGTAAAACTCTGCCTTGTTTGATAAATGTTCATGGTAGAATTCATCCAACCTTCCCATCTGTGGGTTGAAATTCCTGAAGGAATCTGAGGCACACATCAGATTGTGGTCATAAAAGTGGCCAAACTCCCTCAGAATGTCATCACAGCTTTGATCTTCAATGCGGCCAGATTCCAGGAGGAGTTGGAAAACAGTGCTGAGTTTTGGACACTTGCCTCTTTGCTTTTTTTAGGAGCACCCTTGGATCAAGGAAAGACAGGCCTCTAACAAGCATATATTTAAGTGGTGCCTTTTCAAACAGTTTGGACACCATCTTCAGTAAAAACAGCTTGTAGTTCTGTCTGAACTCCAGCCTCAGCTTGTGCTCTTCTAGGGCTTGCTCTTTGACAAATCCGACTTTTAGTTTGGTGACATCTATGTGGTTGACTGAGTTAGCATAGTCAACTTGAAGAATTTTTACAGGGGTAGTTGCATCCTTCATGACACTGGGCTTGACAAACTTCTCCATTAGACTCCTCAGAATATTTGTGAGATCACCGCACATAAACAGAAGCATTGGTTTGTCCGTCTGGTATAACTTAAAAAATTGTGTGATTTTCCTTAGCTGCCATTAGAAAGAAGTTCATATTTGCTGGGAAGAGGGCATCTTGCACAATCATCTCAGCCATCTTGAAAGACTTTGTAAGTGGCTCTGTTATAGTTTTCATTTTAGCAGCACTGATGCACATTTTCTGAGAGGGGCCATATCTGAAGGGCACGCTCAGCCACCTCCACATTTTCCAGCCACCGATGACTACAGAAGTCAAGAGGGAAGGATGTGCAACCAGTGACTTCTGTGTCCTCCCTACGAGCTGGAACAACCTTGAATAGCCATTTAAGGCTTGACAGTGCATTTCCCAGCTCCCAGTCTGTGGATGCACACCCTGCTCTGAAGGAGTTGTGTAGTATATGCAATCCACTTTTAACATTGTCTTGCCTGTTTGTTTGTCAATGTTCTACTCTGCCAGTGAGAAGAGCTTCAAATTCACATTTGGGCCATCCATCCACAGCTCATCAGGTTCTGGAAGCCTATATCCGAACACACTTTTTCAACCTTCTCATGCATTTGTTCTGCAGTGTGATGACCAATGAAAAATTATGTTAGGTACCTTGAGTTTACTTGGTTATTGTTCAAAAATCATATGTGCATTTCAAGCTGGATTTTCTTAATTCCCCTATTTAGACTTTCATCAAACAGAAGTACATATTCAGACTCTTTCTTGGCTTTGGCCTTCATTAGGAAAGAGAAATGAGGAGCAATCCCAAATGTGGTGAGGTATGCTGCTTTTCTCTTCCCACAAGTAAACTGCTTTGCAGCATATTTCTGCTTGAAGTGTTGGATTAGAGCTGACAAATGATTTTATGGTGCTGGTTGCCTGATGTGGATTAGAAGACTGGACTGGAGGACATGGGCGTAAATCTCATCTAACAGTTGGGGGGGGGGGGGGGGGGGACAATAAACATAACATTTCTGAAGTGCAATTTTTGAAGGGGACACAAATAATACAGCCACAATTATACTTGTAGAGGATATGTGTACAAAGAGGAAAGCCTTAATACTATCATAAGTGTAGCATGGAGACTGTACCATTATCCTTCTTTTCAGTGTTTCTCTTGATTCAATGAAAAAATGTGTATTCCATATTTGTAGTAACTACCTCATCCAACCAAATAGCAAGACTTCTATAAAGACTGTACAAATTAGCTGATCATAATGTAAATTAGTGAGCCACTGGTAAAGCTCATCTGCTAACCCTGACAGCCACACACCTCCAAAAATATTAACTAAGCTAAACACACTTACCTGAGACTCTACAGCTGACTGTCCCTGGTCTCCCTGTTCCTCAGTTCTTTCTGTCTCCTTTGCCTGTGACATAGTGACGTTAGTATTTCCATAAGCACCCATTCTTATAAAGATGTTACCAAATTGTCTTGATATGAGGACTTATTGACTACCTGGTGACCTGGTGCAATCTAAACAATCTAGAGCTCAATGCTCTAAAGACAGTGGAGATGGTTGTGGACTTCAGGAGGAACTCAGCCCCTCGTGCCCTCATCACCCTCTGTGGCTCCACAATTGACACTGTGGAGTCTTTCCACTTCCTGGGAACTATCATCTCCCAAGATCTCAAGTGGGAGCTGAACATTAGCTCCCTCGTCAAGAAAGCACAAACAGAGGATGTACTTCCTGAGGCAGCTGAAGAAATTCAACCTGCCAAAGACAATGATGGTGCACTTCTACACAGCCATCATTGAGTCCATCCTCACATCCTCCATCACCATCTGGTACGCTGCTAGCACGGCCAAGGTCAAGGGCAGGCTGCAGCGTGTCATTCGGTCTGCAGAGAAGGTGATTGGCTGCAATCTGCCGCCGCTCCAGGACCTGTATGTCACCAGGACTCTGAAGTGAGCTGGAAAGATTGTGGCCGATCCCTCCCACCCCGGACACAAACTCTTTGAGACACATATAGTACATATACTTATACTTATATTGTTTATACCTATACTTATATTATTTAATATTCCATCTAGAGAATGTGTGACATGCACCAACAACACCAAAACAAATTCCTTGTATGTGTTAAAAAATGTATTTGGCAATAAAACCCTTTCCAATTCTGATTCTGATTCTAGAGGGGCTACTCCACCAGCTGCTTCCACTGCACTGTCACTGCTGGTTGTATGGATGGATGTAGCTGTGGCTTTTCTGCCCAAAATATCACTTACTACTGGACCTGGATTCAGATGACTTTGCATCAGGGCTTAATGCTTTTTTCCTAATTAAAAACAAAAATAGGAGGGAAATGTTATTTTTTGCATTATGTTTATTCTCAATACAATTATCAGTAAGATGCTGACAATGACAGCTGTCAGTTAACTGTGTTGCTGTATAAATCCTGAATTATCACCTTTAAAATGTTTAATCTCTTCATGGTTCATAACATAACAGTACATAACATACAGTAAGACAGCTATGGAGAGTAGCACTGAGTGGGAGGATTTGAGCCAAATGACATGCAGCTGGATCATTCTGTGTCAAATCAGACAAAATCCAGGAAAACAGTTGCTGCACCCTCTTAGATTTTGTTCAAAGTTTATGCTACCCTTCTTCAGTCTTCTCACACTTTTTTCCAAATCTAGGGCATGCCATACAAACTTGTAATGGTTCAGTCATATTGACATGTTTGTCTTCCACCCTACAAAGTTTGGGCTGCCTATGAATAATACTTTTCATTATATTAATGTCCAAATATTGCTTCCCAGATAATGTGATTTTCAGGCCGTAAAACTGAAGTAATTTTAAGGGCTGAAAATTGTCCCTTATGTTCACATAAGTCCCTTAAGACTCTCCAGTTAATCCAGAATGCTGCAGCATGTGAGAAGAACTAAGAAAAGAGATCATATTTCTCCTGTATTAGCTTCGCTGCATTGGCTTCCTGTAAAATCCCCGGATTGAATTTAAAATCCTTCTCCTGACCTACAAAGCTCTAAATGGTCTAGCACTATCATATCTAGAAGATCTCTTAGTACCTTATTGCCCCACTAGAGCACTACACTCGCAAAATTCAGAGTTACTTGTGGTTCCCAGAGTCTCTAAAAGTAGAATGGGAGCCAGAGCCTTTAGCTACCAGGCTCCTCTCCTGTGGAACCAGCTCCCAGTCTGGGTTCGGGAGGCAGACACTGTCACCACATTTAAGAATAAACTGAAAACCCTCCTCTTTGATAAAGTAGAGAAGATAGGGAGTGAGGAGATCCAGAAATGCATGTTACTAACCTAGCTCTGTGGAGTTTACTCCCCGGAGTCCTTATGTTTCTTTTTCCCAGCATATTTCGTTAGATTAGGATAACACCAAGATCTCGGTTGCAGCTGTCGCCGTGGTCCTTCTTCACTACACCCTGCTACGCTCTACGGTGCCCTGCTGCATCCTGCTGAACCTGCTACATCCAGCCATGACCTGCTGTGCCACACTATATACTGTAACGCCCTGCAGTGCCCTGCTATGACATGAACTACTACGACTACCATTTTCTAGTCACTGTTCCATTATCTTTTTTGTGACTATTATTGCCACTGTTCATCACATCCCCAACCGGCACCCTCAGACACTGCCTACCAAGAGCCTGGGTCTGGCCGAGGTTTCTTCCTAAAAGGGAGTTTTTCCTCGCCACTGTCACACTAAATGCTTGCTCTTGGGGGAATTACTAGAATTGTTGGGACTTTTAAATTATAGAGTGTGGTCTAGACCTACTCTATCTGTAAAGTGTCTCGAGATAACTCTTGTTATGATTTGATACTATGAATAAAATGTGAAAGATGCAAATATGCCATCCTTGTATAGGTCTTTGACACTGACGATACCATTACTGTGCCCTGAATGCCAGGTCTGAACTTGAAGGTGTAAAGACATGGTTTTTAAGCAGTGGGGTCAAGACGGAAGGGCCCTGTAAGCCAAAGTTTTTCCTAACCTGACACCAGATATTGAGCGACAGAGATACAATCGAGCATGTACCCACAGATGTTGAAGGCAGAGGGAGTTGAGAGCAGAGGAGCGACAGCAATGAAGGGTGTGAACTCGCCCTTTCCAAATATACCCAGCCAGGTAGTGAGGCGCAGTCCTCGCTCAGCCAGTATAGCAGTTTCTGCAAATTAGCTGCCCAATAATATCGCCTGAGGTCAGGGAGCGCCAGGCCCCGCTCAGCCTTCAGAGACCGTAGTATCGCCTTTTGGATGCTAGCAGGTTTGCTGCCCCATAGAAATGTAGTTATAGCTCGGTCCAGCTTGTCGATGCGATATGTTCTTGTATGCTAAATATTGGAATTTAAAGTGAGAGTCCAATTGAAATGTAAGAAAAATACAATGCACGCCCAGCTGCTACATGCCTGCATGAATCAGCTCCTTAATGACAGGAGACTATAGACAGCCCAAAGATAGCACAAGTGGCAGAAGGTAGAGTATTGCAAACCATGTACCTATCACTCATTTCGGTCATTGGTATGCAGGTCACTTGATGAAATATATAAAGCCCCATCCGACAGGTTTGTGGTACGTGACGGGCAACTTCATGTCAATGAAGTTGCTAGTCGATTTGTCCAAGAAGCCAGCAACAAAATGACTGCCACATCGTCAGAAGTGGAATATTCTTGTATGCTAAATATAGGAATTCAAAGTCAGAGTCCAATTGAAATGTAACAAAAATACAATGTATGTCCAGCTTCCACATGTCAGCGTGAGTCAGCTTTCCCAATTTTTGATTTACAGGAAAATACCCTGATGAGCATACATGTGCAGCTCAACCTCTAAAAGTAATAAAGCAAATGCAAGTGGATGGGCCTTGAAGATCAAGTGCCCGCCAATTAAAATCGGGCTGGGGTAGCCTCTGTGGTGCAATACGTCAGCGCAGTAGGCTGTTAACTGAAAAGATGATGCTTCAAGTCCACCCAAGGACGTTTTGTGCATAAATAATCAGGAATGAGCCAACACTGGGCTCTATCCTTCTGCAGGAGAATATAGACCACCCCAAAGATAACACAAGTGGCGTGACCTCTTTCAGAAGGTAAAGTATTGCAAACCATGTACCTATCACGCATTTCGGTCATTGGTATGCAGGTCACTTGATGAAATATATAAGGCCCCATCTGACCGATTTGTGGTACGTGACGGGCAACTTCATGTCAATGAACGAGATAGTTGATGTGACCGAGAAACCAGCAGCAAAATGACTGCTACATCGTCAGTTGCGGAATATTCTTGTTTGCTAAATATATGAATTCAAAGTCAAAGACCAATTGAAATATAAGAAAAATACAATGCACGGCCAGCTTCAACATGTCCGTATGAGTCAACTTCCCCAATTTCTGAATAACAGGAAAATACCCTGATATGCATACATGTGCAGCTTAACCTCAAATAGTAATCAAACAAATGCAAGTGGAAGTGGCTTCAAGATCAAGCGCCCACCTTTAAATGAGGCAGGAGTAGTCTCTGTGGCGCAATAGGTCAGCGCAGTCGGCTGTTAACCGAAAGGATGGTGTTTAAGTCCACCAAGGGACATTTTGTGCTTAAATAATCAGGAGTGAGCAAACTCTGGGCTCTATCCTTCTGCAGGAGAATATAGACCACCCCAAACATAACACAAGTGGCATGACCTCTATCAGAAGGTAGACTATTGCAAACCGTTGCAAACCATGTTCCTATCACTTATTAGGGTCATTGGTATGCAGGTCACTTGATCAAATATAGGCAAATATATAAGGCCCCATCCGACAGGTTTGTGGTACGTGACGGGCAACTTCATGTCAATGAACATGCTAGTTGATGTGACCGAGAAACCAGCAACAAAATGACTGCCACATCGTCAGAAGCGGAATATTCTTGTATGCTAAATATAGGAATTCAAAGTCAGAGTCCAATTGAAATGTAACAAAAATACAATGTACGTCCAGCTTCCACATGTCCGCATGAGTCAGCTTTCCCAATTTCTGAATAACAGGAAAATACCCTGATATGCATACAGGTGCAGCTCAACCTCAAAAAGTAATCAAACAAATGCAAGTGGAAGTGGCTTCAAGATCAAGCGCCCGCCTTTAACTGGAGTGGCCTATTCCAATGTTGACAGCCAATCACGTTCGTTCATTTTTGCGTAAAATAGCCTGGATTCAACTTTATGCAAATGAGGAGCGGGTGACTCGACACACCGCTTCTGCAAAGTCCCTGCAACGCTACCAGAATGCATTGCACGGCTGCTTGACTGGAAGTAAATGGGAAGCGAGGTCAGCAACATACCTACCTATTAGACATGGGGCTGACAATGTGAATGAGTTGTTGCAGCTTTCATTACAAACAGATTTCTGAGCTCAAGAAATGCATGTTTGACAATGCAAACACTCTTGGAGTTTCTTGCTGTTTGAACACTAAATGAAAGGGGGGGAAAAAGAGAACGTTGTGTCTCTATAGGTGTGTTAGACATAGCAGACACTGTAAGTAATGGAGCCACTGTGGTTTTAAATCAGCAGAATACTTCCACGTTTTAGTAGAATATACTTAATGATACCTGGAAAACAAAAGAAGTAGGCCTGGTCTGTAAGATATGTCACATTGTCTCGTCTTTTAGTTTGTTGGTGAATATTGCAGTGATGACAGGGAAGAAGAAAAGTTTGTCCTCGTTTTTTTTTTAAAAACATTGTAGAATGTTTATTGTTTTTTGAGTGATGGACACCAAGGGAATCCCCATTATCATATGTCAGAGCTTATCTTTTAGCCCACAACATAAAATGGATGGAAGAAGGTAGAGAATGTAATTACCCAACTCAATTCCATCAGCTCTTTGACCATTAGGCGAGGTGTGTGAAATGTTTCTTTCACTGGGTAGTTTTGCACTGCACTATTTGAAGTATTATGAGTATTAACAGACCAGGAACACCACATGGTAACTTTACATTATCTGTTTATTAACTATGTAATTAGATCAGTGCTTTTTACATGTTTAAAAAATTACATTACATTGTCATGTAATAATTACTTTTACTTTCTCTTCTTAATGATTTGTAAATGTGTTTTCTTAGTGTATATGTATAAAGATAAATAATTTAAAAATAAAAGTGAATAAATTCTTATTGATTTGTTGTAATGGATTTATTTGTAGTTTCTGAAAACAAGACTGTAACCATAGAGACACCCCTGTTTTTTTCTGGTTTGGGCCCCTTAGTTCCAATAAATAATATATTATTGCCATGTAATCTGTGGTAGAGATTCCAGAAACACCATGTTTTTGTGAGTTGAGATAACATCAGGTTAGTATTAGGTCACAAACGGCTTATTGTGACATGGAAAACACTAAATTGTTTTTCAGCACTAAAACAACTTTACCGGCGTTTTTAAGCAGAAGCTATCATTAACATGTTTTGCCTTCTAGAGCTTCTTATGGCGTTTAAAGCCTATTTCTATCACTTACAGACTTTACATTAGTTTCTCACCAGGAAACATGTTTTGGCCTCCAGAAAGCTTAAAAACTTTGCAAGTCTTAGCAGAAGCTCTTATAAACATGCCCTATGATGGAAGCAACATACTGGCCTCCAGAGAACTTCTTATGATGTGTAAACACTTTTTCTATTACTTCAACAGCTTGATAGTCGTTTCTCACCAGAAGCTCTTATAAACATCTCTATGCAGGAAACATGCAGTTTGACCACCAGAGAGCTTTTTATGTGGGTAAAGCCTGTTTCTGTTAGGTTAGCCGTTTGACCCAAAACACAGAGACAACACACACGGAGGCAGATAGCAGTTAGAGATGTTTATTTGAACAGTCAAACTTAATTGTGCAAAGAGGGGGGAGTTTGGGAGGTGTAGCTTCTGGATGGTAATGAAGCGTGAGGCAGGCAGGCAGTGAGGAATCCAGGGCAGAACTGAGATTTGGAGCAGGCAGTTTTGAGGGGGTCCAGTCTTGACTCACCGACCGAAAACCAGAGGGGATGCAGGTGAGCAGTGCAGGGTAGAAGTCGGCAGCTCAGCAAAAGCGGCAGAGCAAAGGCTGGACAGGTCTCAGCGGGGAGGCAGCAAGCAGGTCACACAGGTAGGTTGCAGGTAGCAGCTGTTTCAGAGCAGAGTCTGAACGGAAGATAAACAGGATTAAACAGAGTAGAAGGATTTAACTACATTTCTACATAGCGCCAAGTTACCACAAGAGTAGTTTAACGATCTGGCACTGAAGAGGTGAACAGCCCGGGTAGATATACTGCATAGGTGATGAATGGAATGAGCTGCAGCTGTGTAGAAACTGCAGGAGTGAATGGCCACGCCCCTTGACCTAGATCCTCCAAAACAACACCTCTCGCAGCCGCAGGTGCAGACGAAACGACAGAGACAGACACAACAGGGAAAAAGGGGAAAAGACAACACAGGAAGGGAGAACACAGCCAAACCATAACAATTGTATGAACTGGCTTTTCTGGCTTTTCTCCATAATTTTACCCATATTTGGTAATTCTGATTACTTCAGGTTCTTAAATATTTACAACAAATGTACAATTTGGGTGGACTTATCTATAAATGAAACCACTCAGATGATGATAATAACCTAAATTTCTACAAAGAATACAATTTTGGACGCAATTAATATAGAGCATAGCGTCTTCTGAGAGACCTGAGAGATACAAAAAACAGCAATTATTCTTATCAGGGAACAATTATATTAAATCCATCCATCCATCTTCGTCCGCTTATCCGGTATCGGGTCGCGGGGGTAGCAGATCCAGCAGGGGACCCCAAACTTCCCTTTCCCGAGCAACATTAACCAGCTCCGTTCCCAGGCCAGGTTAGAGATCCAGCCACCCTCCTGAGGAGGGTGGCTGGATCTGGATCTTGTTCTTTCGGTCATGACCCAGCCTTCATGACCATAGGTGAGGGTAGGAAAGAAAACTGACCGGTAGATTGAGAGCTTTGCCTTCTGGCTCAGCTCTCTTTTCGTCACAACGGTGCGATAAATTGAATGTAATACCGCACCCTCTGCGCCGATTCTCCAGCCAATCTCCCGCTCCATTGTCCCCTCACTCGCGAACAAGACCCCAAGGTACTTGAACTCCTTCACTTGGGGTAAGGACTCATTCCCTACCCGGAGAAGGCACTCCATCGGTTTCCTGCTGAGAACCATGGCCTCCGATTTAGAGGTGCTGATCCTCATCCCAGCCGCTTCACACTCGGCTGCGAACCGATCCAGTGAGTGCTGAAGGTCACAGGCCGATGATGCCATCAGGACCACATCATCTGCAAAAAGCAGCGATGAGATCCCCAGCCCACTGAACTGCAACCCCTCTCCACCCCGACTACGCCTCGATATCCTGTCCATAAATACTACAAACAGGATTGGTGACAAAGCGCAGCCCTGGCGGAGGCCAACTCTCACCTGAAACGAGTCCGACTTACTGCCGAGAACCCGGACACAGCTCTCGCTTTGGTCGTACAGAGATTGGATGGCCCTGAGAAGGGACCCCTTCACCCCATACTCCCGCAGCACCTCCCACAGTATCTCCCGGAGTACCCGGTCATACGCCTTCTCCAGATCCACAAAGCACATGTAGACCGGTTGGGCATACTCCCAGGCTCCCTCCAGGATCTTTGCGAGAGTAAAGAGCTGGTCCGTTGTTCCACAACCAGGACGGAATCCGCATTGTTCCTCTTCAACCTGAGGTTCGACTATCAACCGAGCCCTCCTTTCCAGCACCTTGGAGTAGACTTTACTGGGGAGGCTGAGAAGTGTGATACCCCTGTAATTGGCACACCATTGGCACAACCACCACCCCGGTCTGCCACTCCTTAGGCACTGTCCCAGACTTCCACGCAATGTTGAAGAGGCGTGTCAACCAAGACAACCCCTCCACACCCAGAGCTTTAAGCATTTCCGGACGGATCTCATCAATCCCTGGGGCTTTGCCACTGTGGAGTTGTTTAACTACCTCAGCAACTTCCACCAGGGAAATTGACGACAATCCCCCATCATCCTCCAGCTCTGCCTCTACCATAGAGGGCGTATTAGTCGGATTTAGGAGTTCCTCAAAGTGCTCCTTCCACCGCCCTATTACCTCCTCAGTTGAGGTCAACAGCGTCCCATCTTTACTGTACACAGCTTGGATGGTTCCCCGCTTCCCCCTCCTGAGGTAGCGAATGGTTTTCCAGAAGCACCTTGGTGCCGACCGAAAGTCCTTCTCCATGTCTTCTCCGAACTTCTACCACACCCGCTGCTTTGCCTCTTTCACGGCAGAGGCTGCAGCCCTTCGGGCCCTTCGGTACCTTGCAACTGCCTCCGGAGTCCTCCGGGATAACATATCCCGGAAAGACTCCTTCTTCAGTCGGACGGCTTCACTGACCACCGGTGTCCACCACGGTGTTCGTGGGTTACCGCCCCTTGAGGCACCTAAGACCCTAAGACCACAGCTCTTCGCCGCAGCTTCAGCAATGGAAACTTTGAACATTGTCCACTCGGGTTCAATGCCCCCAGCCTCCACAGGGATGCACGAAAAGCTCCGCCGGAGGTGTGAGTTGAAAGTCTGTCGGACAGGGGCCTCCTCCAGACGTTCCCAATTTACCCGCACTACCCGTTTGGGCTTACCAGGTCTGTCCAGAGTCTTTCCCCACCCCCTGACCCAACTCACCACCAGATGGTGATCGGTTGACAGCTCCGCCCCTCTCTTCACCCGAGTGTCCAAAACATACAGCCTCAGATCAGATGAAACGATTATAAAATCGATCATTGACCTTTGGCCTAGGGTGCTCTGGTACCAGGTACACTTATGAGCATCCCTATGTTCGAACATGGTGTTCGTTATAGACAATCCATGACTAGCACAGAAGTCCAACAACAAACAACCACTCTGGTTTAGATCAGGGAGGCCGTTCCTCCCAATCACGCCTCTCCATGTGTCTCCATCATTGCCCACGTGCGCGTTGAAGTCCCCCAGCAGAACGATGGAGTCTCCCACTGGAGCCCCATACAGGACTCCATTCAAGGTCTCCAAGAAGGCCGAATACTCCGAACTCTTGTTTGGTGCATATGCACAAACAAGAGTCAGAGTTTTCCCCCCCACCAGCCGCAGGCGTAGGGAGGCGACCCTCTCGTCCACCGGGGTAAACTCCAACGTAGCGGAGTTATATTAAATATTAACATCAATTAGCCTTTTGTGAATCAACTGTCAGAGACATTTGCTCACAGTCATATTTCACGCTGGCAAAAGGATCCGCTTCGATCACACAAATAACTCATTAAGGGGGGAATATTGAAATGTCGCAACCACCCACACAGCATTCACTTCTGCTCAGTAGGACTAAAATTAAATACACAGCAAATAAGGACTGAACAAAAACATAGTGCATGGCCTTCAATGTAACACAAGATCCCAGCTGTAGTGTCGGTGGTAGGGATGTAACGATACAATCAACTCACGATTCCATACACGATTTTAAGTTCATGATACGATTTTCTCACGATTTTTTTTTAACAGAATGAAATGACGGAAAAATATTCCTTTTATTTGTATAAACTGTGCAAAAACAGCAGATGTGTCCTTTTATCAATAACAACAAGCTTGCAGAGCAGGACCAAAACGCATCACTAAGTCCGGTCTCTGTTGTTTCTACACAGCGGTAGTGTCCATGGTGTCTCACAGGTCAGCTAGGCTCCTCTGTGTCTTCAGCTGCAGACTGTTGTAACGTTACGTCCCAGTGTTGGAGTCCTTTCCATTGAAATACAGACACACTTTACACCGTTAAGCTATCAGCATTGTATCTAGGCCTGCACGATATGAGGAAAATATGTGATATGCGATAATGTTGAATATCGCGACAATGTTGAATATAGCCATAACGATATTACTTGTGTTAAATAAAGAGATATTAAAGTACTCAGTTCTGCATTACTAGCTAATGGCAGGCTAATGTTAACCTACTGTATGTTAACTAGCGTTATGCTGTACGTAAGCGGTTTAAAAATCGCATCGCTAACGATTATTTTCATTGTCGATGAATCTGTCGATTATTTTTCTCGATTAAAGGATCAGTTATAAAAACTGTTTTGTCCACAACTCAAAGATATTCAGTGTACTGTCACAGAGGAGTAAAGAAACTAGAAAATATATACATTTAACAAGCTGGAAGCAGAGAATTGTTTTTCATAAAAAAATTATTAATGATATTAATGATGAATTTAATAGTTGACAACTATCAATTTGTCTTTGCAGCTTTACAAACAACCATAGCAAATCTTTAATGAAACCAGATGGCAATTGCACCTGACTGCAGTACGCAGATCGGGGTTGGGCTAAATGTGGGCGGAGCTAAACGTTTGACTCCGCGCGAGCGCCATCTGGTGGTGGAGATCAGGCAGCACATTCTTCAACGATGTGGGCGTTCTCACAGCAGTTCGTGAAATGTGCATGTTATTTTTAATCTATTGATTCGTGTACACGGACACGATTATCTTGTTTATTTCGTGGTGGTCAGCACGTAATGGGACGCATCTATACGGAGGTTGGGTTTCGGAAAAGAAGAACGGGGAAAGGACACGTCTCACACGCCGGGACACGATCCACGGTCTCTGGGTGGGCGGGACAACAACGGGACGGTTGTGTTTAGGAAAAGAAGAACGGGGAAAGGAAATCCCACGCGTGGGCCACGATCCGCGGTCTCTGGGGGAAGCGCAACGACAACGGGACGGTTGGGTTTAGGAAAACAACAAAGGGGAAATTAAACGCCTCACGCGGAACATGATCCCTGTTTTCCAGGGTGAAAGTCCTGTGCAAGACACACATTCTTCCTCTTCCGGTTGCTATTGGGCAATGTGTGGAGTCAAACGTTTAGCTCCACCCACGGTGAGCCACTCCTCGATCTGCGTACTGCTGCAGTCAGGGCTTACTCTGGGCTGCAGCTGCACAGCTGTGTTCCTGTGTCAGGCGGCGGTGTAACCAGTGTTACAACATAAAGGCATGCCACCCACCAAAGTGGCTAGTAAGAGTGACTGTGTTACCCGCCACTGCCGGGTTGGCGGGTGCTAATGTCAAGCCCTGGACCTGACACATGAAATGAAAGACTGGACAATAGGTAACGATAACTCATACTTCAGCTCTGTGTGCTGCAGGAGAAGAGCGACACCCAGTGGCAACAGTTTTCAGTAGTAGCTCCTTTTTCGTTGTGTTTCCTGTATGTCTGAGCTCTGTGTTGTCACTGTTACACTCTAATGAAACCCTCGTCTTATCAGCAGACTCAACACAGGGTGCAGCAATACATCCACACGGTGCAGGCCTTATCTTCTGCTGTCACATGTGATGCCTTCAGCTGCTGTCGAAAATATTGCTGTTGCACATAAACTCCCAATGGTAGGCTAAATGCTAGCCTACAATGCTCATTTACATTTCAAGACGTACTTTTCATTAAGACAAAGCCATGTCACAACTGCAGGCGAAATAAACACAACATTCACCTGGAATTTTAGCATCTTTTATAACAACGTCGGTAAAAACTGTACACATAAATCTAACCTACAAAAAGTGTACACTTACAGTACAGAACAGTAGGCCTTCACTATATGCATTCTTGGCAGCCTAATATATGTCAAGGGAGCAGACACGGGCCCAGCTTTTAGCTAACTACTAAATCAAAGCATAAATGATCTACTCCTCACGTGCTCCTCTCATCAACTAAGTGTGTTGAGTTTGCTGTCTTTTTCCAAGAAAAAGTTTATCATATTAGAGATAATATAACAATCTATTGCAGCAATAAATCTAGCCCCGCTCCACCCTCACCAGAATTTACTGCCGCAAGCTCAATGTCAACTTTCTTATCTGCCAACTCCAAAGGTCTAGAGGAAGTGATTCAGCGCCTAAAGTCTAGCACTTGTTCTCTTGATTCCATCCCTACCAAACTGTTGAAATCGGTCCATTATTGCTTTATAAATACCATATAAAATATTATTAATTGCCCTCTGCAGACTGGCATTTCCCCCTGCTTCTCTTAAACGTGCTGCTGTCTGACCTCTGTTAAAGAAAAACACTCCAGGTACACTTAATAACTACAGACCAATTTCCAATCTTTCTTTTATAAGTAAAAGAATTGAAAAATAAATTGTATAAAAACAACTGGATGCATATCTTTCGAAACACAATATGTGATACAGACCAATCAGGATTCATTACCAATCATATGTACATTTCCACTTAAATTGACCTACATCAAGCCAGGCCTCAAGTGATATAGTAAGATTACCCCGTTTTTTCCCACCTGTCTTTAGTGTATAGTCTGTAGAATGGGATATTTTTGTCAGAAGGCCGTTAAACAGTGTATATATAGCTCGAAGAGTAATGGTGAGATTGGTGAGTATTTTCACACTTTTCTCAAACCTTTTATGAACCGTGCTTTTCTGTGAAATATTGGATAATTTTACCTTTTTATTTAAATAAAAAATATCTGCGAATTTAGTGGAGAGGAAGTGCTAACAACTGCTAGACACCTGAAACCTGACAGGAGCTACAACTAGACTATATACTGCTTTTTGTTAGGAGGCACAAGCCAAACAGTATTTTGTTTTGTAAAATGTCTAAAAAGAGACTAGAACCTGAAGCTGTGAAACAGGTGGAGCCCAGTAATATTTTACTCTGAATTGTAGTGGGTAAGAAGTATCAAATAGCATTAAATGGGAAGACTGGTGTAAAGTACAAGGAGCTCCAACGTGTACAGAACAGAATGTGCTTGATTATACTCAGGGTCTCATGTACAAAGAGCAGCTACGTACTGTTAGCTATTGGCTGGTATGTGTTTGTCGGAGCTCATCAGGAGTACCTGAAGGCAGCAGTGGGCGGGGCATCTCGTACATCTGACAGGCACGCGCCTCTGCCCTCTACATGTGCACGAGTGTCAAGCGAGAAGCTTTTATCAGTTCTGGTTAGTTTAACATCTTAACTTGTTCTGTTTCCACTGGCTTTGCACTTCTCCCGAGACAACACGGTAGGCTGCTGAGTCATGTTCATTTTAGGCTGAGTCATGTTCTCTTAAAGGCTGAGTCATGTTCACTTTCGGTGGAGCACATCGGAGTTTTACATTGTACTCGGAGTTGTGTCACCTGGACCAGAGCCATAGCTGGACACTTGGATCCTTGGATTCTTATTGAACGGTAACGTTAATAGACGTGCACGCGCACGCTCTGGACTTCCTGTTGGCAGGATTTAATCGTTTTATCAGAGTGACCAAAAACCAACCATAATATCAGTTTGGCTGCCTCCAAAAGTCACCAGACTCTAGCTGGCATAAATGTTGCATTATTAGTGGATTGAAAAGTTCCCAAGTTTGAAAATATGTTTTTTTTGTGATGATGTAAGTTAGCTTAGTATAGCCTAATGCACGTTACTGTAAGAGTTTGATGAGGTGTCATGTGTTAATATTATGGCTGTCAAACTATTACATTTCTTAATCGCGATTAATCGTTGAATTTATCAGATGATTAAAATTCTATTATTTTGCATTTCAGAACTGTTTTTAAGTACGTATTAACAATGGAAAGCCATTCTTACCAGTGTATCTTGATTGGGAATCAAATGAATGCAAAGAAAATTACTTTATGAACTTGATTTTAATATTTGTATTTGTTTATTATATATTTAATCTAGTCACACATTTGAATCTAGAGTCAATATTAGGGTTGGGTATTGTTTGGTTTGGATACCGGTGCTCAAGCGGTACTTTTAAAACGGTACCGGTGCCTGAACCGATATACAGACAAACTTTACAACGTTTAGCGATAGCTGTCAGCATTGTAACCATGTTTAATCCAGCTACTAGCTAGCGGTAGGCTAACGTTAGCTGCTGTTGAGTATAGTGTTAACTAGCGTCATGTGCAGCGATGTTTCTGTTGCCTGTATCGTCTGTCTCAGAGCATCAGAGAGAAGAGCAGACATCGTGGGGTTTGCAGCTTTTTGATGATGTTCACGTCGCGTAATTACGTCACTTCATAACGTCACTTCATAACGTCACTTCATAACGTTCCCATGGCAACAGGGGAAAATGGCTGCTCTTGTATGAAGTAAACGCAACGTTTTTCAACTTTCTGCTAAGATATACTGTATGTGACTTTTTTTGCAACGAAAATGCGGGGATTATGAAATCATGCAAGCCCCGCATATTTTGCGCAGAAATCGGCAATTTATGCGGCAAAAGTGCGCCGTATTTGAAAAAATGCGGCCCCCGCATAAATATGCTGATTATGCATTGAGTTATGCGATCGCATAATCACCTTTTTCTGGAGGGACTGAATATTGTTCATGGTCTTTACACATAATGGGTTATAAAATAAGTGGCTTTGCTATTGGCGAGGGTTTTAATGTGATGACCCTGACCACCATCATCATCATCATCATCATCATTAGCATCTCTGACCTTCACATCAGTGAGGCCATGACTGTTTTCAGAATAATAATAATAATAATAATAATAATAATAATAATAATAATAATAATAAGTAGTGGTATATTAAATGAATCATGTAAAGTTAGCTGTTTATACAGTGCAGAGATGTGATTGAATATTTCTCTAAAACGTCTGATCCCCAGGCAGCAGGCCGTCACGCACAGTGCCATGCACAAGCCTCTGTTGGCTGCTGAAGTGTCAGAGCCCGGGCCCCAGCCGGGCCTGGGGTGCCCCGTGATTGGCATCATCGGCTCCGGAGACTTCTCCCGCTCGCTGGCGGCGCAGCTGGTGGCCAGTGGCTTTAGGGTGGCGGTGGGCAGCCGAGCGCCGAGCCGCGTGGCCCGCGCTGTGTTTCCTGCCGGAGCGAAGCTGTGCTCCCAGGGGGAGGCGGTGCAACGGGCAGATCGGCTGCTGTTCGTTGCCGTCTACCCAGAGCACTACCACAGCCTGCTGGGGCTCAGCCAGCAGCTGCAGGGGAAGGTGCTGGTGGACGTTAGCAACGCCAGCAGCCTAAGCAGACAGGAGCAGTCGAATGCAGAGAGGCTGGCTCATCTGTTCCCACAGAGCTCGGTGGTGAAGGGCTTCAATGTGCTGAGTGCATGGACACTGCAGGCCGGAGCCTGCGATGGGAACAGGCAGGTGAGGAAGACCAAGCGTTGTACAACATCACGGAGCTAACGTTACGAACCGAGTAACGTTAGTACAATCACGGTGCTAACGTTACGTACCAAGGAACTTTAGGACAACATCACAGAGCTAAAATTACGACGGGGTTAATGTTATGTACCGAGTAACCTTTGTACAACATCACAGGGCTAAGGTTACGTACCGAGTAACGTTAGTACATCACGGGGCTAACGTTACCTACCGAGTAACCTTAGTACAAGATCACAGAGCTAATGTTACGTACCGAGTAATGTTAGTACAACATCACGGGGCTAACGTTAAGTACCGAGTAACCTTAGTACAACATCACAGAGCTAACTTTACATACCGAGTGTTACAACATCATTGAATGTAAACAAAGTTGCGTACAATGCACCGTCCCTTCAAGGCCAGGCTGATGTTGGAAGTTCCTCTAGTGGACAGAACATCTAACAACAACCACATACTTATAGTGGCATTGATGATGCATAAGCCTGAGTAGTGTAGTACATATTTATAACAGGCTGCATATGAGCATTAAATGGTATTATAGCGTAAGATTAACAGCTCGTGTGTGTGTGTGTGTGTGTGTGTGTGTGTGTGTGTGTGTGTGTGTGTGTGTGTGTGTGTGTGTGTGTGTGTGTGTGTGTGTGTGCAGTGTTTCCCACAGGTTTACTTGTGGTGGTGGGGGGGTGCAGGATGTGATGGTGCAACACGTGATGGCTGGATTCAGTAATAAAACTAGTCAAATGAAGGTTTATGAACTATTAATTGAAAACAATGACTACATAACATGTAATAGAAAGAATAGCCTAACTATTTACATATTAAACAAATTAGACTAAAAGATGAAAATATTGTGACACTATGCTGCATCTGTCACAATTTCAGGGTAGTTATTAGGGCTGCACGATATGAGGAAAATATGCAATATGCCCTAATGTTGTTGAATATTGCGATAATGATATTATTTGCAATAAATAAACATTTTAAAATGTATCTGGTCTCAGACAGAAGACAGCAGAGAAGGATAAAGTTGTGAGCTGGTAGTAAATGAACCCTTTGAGTTTGTCCATGAATACATGTGCAACTCATCAACACCAACATCTGAGGCCGCTCTGCAACCTGTTGTGTTGTGTCTAAAGCCCAGTTCAGAGCACATTGTCACCACAAGAAGCGCGGAAACTCTGCTGTGCTCTGAAAGATGCTAGTTTCCACCAATTAGACGAGACAGTCTATCACCGCCATAGAAACCACTCTCAGTACTTCCGTTCTAAATTCAGACTTTTCTGGCTTTTTTGTAGCTGGATATCATTTGTAGCGTCTTAAAATATTTTTTAATATGTTTTATTTCTCTGATTCTCTGCTTTGTTCCAACGCCACTCCCTCTCTTCAGTCACTCTCTACTAGAGCTTAGATTAGGCCCAAAAAAATCAAGCCTGACCCTATCCGAGCCCGTGCACGTTGTGTCCGCGCCCGGCCTGGCCCGACATATTAACTGTAACTATGAGCCCGAGCCCGATTTAGACCCGACATTATTTTAATACGTGGGCCGTTATAACTGACGTTCTCAACTATAATTCTGAGCTGTTTGAACTACAGAAATCTGTTTAGAATTATCTTAATAAATACCGGTAATGCAACAAGGACGAAGCACGTAAACTGCGCTGTTTGTTTATTCAGAATGGAATAGATCGCAAATGGATCCGAATGAAGAAACGTAAAAAAAAAAAAACCTCAACCCTAGACTTTCTTGTCTTAATCAACTAATTAATACTGTCCTTTGCCACGGCTGACAACAGTGCTGCAGATGGGGAAGACGCACTCTTACCTCGTCACTCGGGCTCGGGCAGAGAATCTAAACTCTACTCTCTACTCTCTGGATCCTCTATCCAAAACATACGCTACTTCAGCACACAACAAAGAAATATTACTGGGACCGCTACAGAACATTTAATATCCAGGGTTGACATTGTAGAGCCCACCGCTGACTGTTTCTAACAACGTGATTCCTCCCACGCCCCCAGGTCCCGATCTGCAGCGACGAAGCCGACTCTAAAGCAGCCGTGCTGCAGCTGGCCCGGCGCCTGGGCTTCAGCCCTGTGGATGTGGGCGGCCTGTGTGCAGCCAGAGACGTAGAGGAAGCCCCGCTGGTCCTCTTCCCGTCCTGGGGACGCCCCATCCTGCTCACCTTTCTCCTCTTCCTCTTCTTCTACGGATACAACTTCCTGAGGCACATCCTGCTGCCCTTCCTCGATCAGGGAGAGAACAACTTCTACCAGCTCCCATTGGTCACGGTCAATGACACACTGCCGGCCGTCGCCTTGGTTACGCTGGCGCTCGTCTACCTACCAGGTATTGACCAGAGCACGGTTTCTAGAGTCAAGCTGTTATTTCAAACTCTTGAAACATGAAGTAATACTGATGAATGTTTTCTCTTAGCTATGGATGAAGTTGTTATTGGTGATGTGAGAAA
Organism: Zingel zingel; assembly: GCA_023566125.1. Classification (NCBI taxonomy): domain Eukaryota; kingdom Metazoa; phylum Chordata; class Actinopteri; order Perciformes; family Percidae; genus Zingel; species Zingel zingel. The sequence goes on from CM042327.1 coordinate 22,957,729, forward strand.
GCTCACTAGTGACAAACTAACTAATTCTCTTTGCAGTGATGCCTCTGAGCTTTAGCCTTTAGCTCACTGTTTTCGCATAAACCTACTGTATGTAGAGCGTAAAAGGCTTCCCAAACAGGTCTGCAAAGTCTGGCAGTGTACGACAAATAAATCCACAATTTCCAGGATCTCAATAATTGAGTATGTTGATTTAGTTAGAGGGGTCGAGCTGACCAAAGTCTTCCATTTCAAAAGTAGTCCACATATTGAGAATATTTGGACATTTGAAGTTAAAGGATAGGTTCATAGTTTGTGAAAGTGTGTCTTTAAACAATAGTGAGGTACAGCAATACAACGACTTGCTCATTGAATTTAAAACAAATGACAGAACATGTAGCCATGATGTGCTATGTCAATTAAATCTGTTTTATTTGCCAAATGTTAACGGTTCAGCAGATAAAATACCTGATTACCTGGAGCCCAAATGTTATATGTGTTAACTTAACCGTTACATGTTGTTATTATTATATTAATATGATTATAAATCTCAACATGGTCTCCTCCTAACTCCTGTTCAATCATATAAGACTAAGGCTATCTAAAGGTAATTCTATTGTGTTTGTTAGATCATGGTTTGTTTTTCCAGTGTTTTAATCTGTGTTTTTGGGATCCTAAACACAGTTTTATACTAATGTTATACATGTGTGTGTTGCGGTCATTAAGATCTGATCTGAACTGATTTCTGTCATTAAGACAACTCTGAATAGTAGTTTAAAATTTTTTACAGCCAATTTAATAAAATTACGGGTTTTATTCGGGCTCAAGTCCATAAAACAGTTATTGGATACTGAAGAAGGGAGAGAAGGGGTGCCGTGTCTGAAGCTATACACCCTTCATTGCTGGTCTAAACGAACGCTGCAACTCCTCACTCCCTAACTATAAGCTTTATCAAAGAGGAGAGTTTTAAGTTTACTCTTAAAAGTGGTGACGGTGTCTGTCCCCCTAACCCAGACTGGGAGCTGGTTCCACAGGAGAGGAGCCTGGTAGCTGAAGGCTCTGGCTCCCATTCTACTTTTAGAGACGGTTTTAGAGAAGGGTACTGTAAAATCCTGCTGTTGGCATAGAGCGAAGGAAACCCTGACAGAGTGACCAATTATTTTAGAACAAGATGTCAGAGTTCCTGTACGGGACTTTCACATCGCCCCAAAACGGACTGACAAGTCTGATCGTCAGTTGATTAGCCAACGCAGCGTGATGTTGGGTCGCGTTTCTTCAGAAGTTGAATCCGTCTCAGCCCGCTACAGGGTTTTTTTCAGCCCCTTCCTGCAGCCCCCTCCCCCCCCCCACCGCCGCATCCTAAACACTCTACCCCTATTCAAAATGAACCTGAGGACCGCCCGAGGACTGCCTGTGGACCGCCCAATTGTGTGTGAACCTAGCTCTGAGTCTTCTCCTGTTGAAAAAGTGTGCTGAGCTGCATGTCATCCTGTGTTTCCTCTCAGGTCTGGTGGCGGCTGTCTTCCAGCTGGCCAGGGGAACCAAATATAAGAGATTTCCTGGTTGGCTGGACTGCTGGCTGTGCAGTCGGAAGCAGCTGGGCCTGCTGAGCTTCCTCTGCGCTGGACTCCATGCTGTATACAGCATGTGTCTGACACTGCGGAGCGCTGCAGGCTACACTCTGCTAAACACTGCTTACCATCAGGTGAGTAGCCCTAGACACATATTACACTCTACTGCACACTGCATACCATCAGGTGAGTAGCCCTAGACACATATTACACTCTACTGCACACTGCTTACCAGCAGATGAGGAGCTCTGACACATATTACACTCTACTGCACACTGCTTACCAGCAGATGAGGAGCTCTGACACATATTACACTCTACTGCACACTGCTTACCAGCAGATGAGGAGCTCTGACACATATTACACTCTACTGAACTCTGCGTACCATCAGCCCTAGACACATATTAAGGCCCTGATGCACCAAGGTGACCGCCGGCCTAGTTTGTGCAGTGTGTCCCGCAGCGTCGCCACGCGTCAGCCTTTGTCAGCCTTCGTCAGCCTTCTTTCGTCAGCGGCTGTTGTCCGAACAGCCATTTTATCTGATTGGTTGTTCAGCTTGAAAACAAGTGAGGAAAGCAAACAAACGACTATGAGAGGCACACACAAGGCTCCTTTTATTTTTCATCTCATCTGATCAATCAAATACACATGAGAGCTGTCAAAACTGGTCAAAAATTACGTTTGAATGTTCCTTATAAAAAAAAAAACACAAAGGTTTGAACTGTTGGATTAACTATTTTTGCACAGTAAAGTAAGGGTCCCTAAGATCGCAAACATACAATCAGATATACATAACTACTTGTGTAGTCATATTTATTCCAACAACAACATGTCTTTTAAAAGATCTCTACATACCCATTACAAAATAAACTTACGTTAATAAACTAATATCCTACACTGTGATATTTAAATTGAAAGACCCTAATAGACCTCGCTCTTTCTCTTCACCGCTAAACAGTTAGCCCCCTAGCAAGCAAGCTAGCTTACCAGCCAGTCTCTAAATTAGTAAAATAACAAAAACAAGTTAAAAAAAACAAGTTAATGTTTAATTCACATGTTCCTGTCAAATTGTAGGAAAGCACATTGCTATCACCAGATGAGTGACAATTTTCTGTGAGCAGTGTATGATGAAGGCATGTTGGGTGGATGAAATTAGCAAGCTAACGTTAGCTAACGAGCCAGCAGTGGGCCGTTCCACTCTGCTCCCACTGTAGGGAGACTTCTTTACAGTCAGCTGAACACTTCTACATGTACAGCCAGGGTTCAGGTTAGGGTTATTGTACCTGAACTCCCTCAGCTCTGATATTTGTCTTTGTTTTTTTTTTACATTCTATCACTTTTAGGTGAAAGCTGGTGTTGAAAACTCGTGGGTGGAGGAGCTGGTTTGGAGGTCCGACCTTTACCTGTCCTGTGGAATTCTGGGATTGGGAATCCTGGCTCTGCTGGCTGTTACCTCTCTGCCCTCTGTGGGAAATGCCCTCAACTGGAGGGAGTTTACATTTGTTCAGGTCAGCAGACAGTTCTATGATAACTAGTTTGGGTTATTGTAGTATTGTCGTCCTGTCCATACTGGCTGCCATGGTTCAGTAATGACAGCAACGTTCCAAAACAGTAACTTTGGAGCTGTAATTTGACAAGCTCTTGTTTTGACGCACCAGACCAGATCATAGCGCAATAGTCTAGATGGGACAAGACTGGAGACTGTGTTACTAAAATGTTGGGTCTGTCAACAGAGGAACATATCTTCTAATGATGGAGATGTTTCTACTCATTTTGGACACCATGTTATTAATATAGTCCATGATAGTGTTTCATCTATCGTGACGCCCAACAATTTGGACACTTTTACCTGTTCGATAGCATCTCCCTGCAATGTAAGGCATGTCAATGAGCAATATCTGCCGACAGAGGGCCGACGCCGACCGTTTTTGGGTTGTTTAGTTCTAGCAGCTGATATGGCTGTGTAAAGTGTTGGCCAGTGTGCCTGTTTGTAGTATATTAGGATTTCCACCAGGTGGCAGTGTAAACGGCTATATGCTGTAATGGTGTGTCACTCTTTAGTAGGCCAATGAAAAAGAATCACAAGTAAGTCTTGATAGTTTCTTAAACCCGACCGCTCGCTTTGCAGCCACTGACAATCAAAGAAAACTGTCTGTTCACGGAGTTTTTAAAACTATTTTATGAGAAACAAGCTATGCAGTTGCTGAATCTGTCTTCGTTTCAGATCGACAACGGTCAGTTTAAAAGCTTTTCGTGAGCTTTGAGAGGCGTGGGTGGCTGCGTGCGTGGGTGGGTGCGTGGGTGGCTGCGTGCATGCTTCAAACTTCCTTCAACTCAGAGCAGAAACGACACCTGACGTCATTTAGCTTCACAGCAAAATAACAGTTTGCTGAGCGCGGATGATTTGATGGTTGCCTAGCAAGAATGACAAAAAGACGCAGCTGGCATTACTCTGTCTGATAAGAGCGGCATTACAGCTGCACTGATCAGTATTTTTGATATTACTAATAGTAAAAATGACATGGGGCCACTTGTAGTGACAAACCCACAGAGATCCCCAACTCGGCTCTTTCTTCAGCTCTCCTGAACCTTTAGCCACGTTTAGTTCATAGTTGAGTCTCAGCACTGGGCTGCAGCTGTGATAAAGCCCCTGTACTCTACCTGCTCGGCTGCAGACAGACTCGGTCTGAGACCTGCTAGCAGCTCCAGAGATTTGGTTCAGGAGCTGGTGGAGACCAGTAACAGGAACAGCTACAGGGAGAGGGTATCCATGCACCAGCAGTGAATAACAGACTCCAAACGAATGCTAAAGTTTACTCACAGATATAACAATATTAGAAGATGATGCAATATTATTCATGAAGCTATCCAGCATTATATCAGAGTTGAAGGCTCCACCTTTTACCGCGCGGTATTAAGTGAGACTATTAATAGTTCATAGTTCTACTTCTACTACAACCAGAAACACCGGTGAAATACACTCAGCAGAGATATTCATTTCCAATGACGTGTTAGTTTGACAACTACAGCCTGCCAATCAAAGTGCAGAGCCCTGAAGCCCTGCCCCCCGCTGCTGCACTGAGTGCTGGTCCCTTGTTTACTCAAAGTTTATTAATATTACGAATTTCACCCAATTTCACAGGTGACCCTAACAATGAGTGTGTTCTAATGCTCTCCTTTCTTCACCTTTTTATATTTTGTCTTTTTGTGGTTCTCCAGTCAGGACTTGGCTATGCAGCCTTAACTCTCTCCATCATGCACACTCTCTTCTTCGGCTGGGACTTTGCCTTCTTCCCTTCGGCCTACCGTTACTACCTACCCCCGGTGTACCTGCTGGCCCTCATCCTGCCCTGCACCGTCCTGGTTGGACGGGTCTTCCTGGCTCTGCCATGCCTGATGTTCAGACTGGCAAAGATCCGCAGGGGCTGGGAGTGCACACGACACCGCCCCCCAAGCCATCCGGAGCCAGAGGCAACTGGAGACGTCTAGGGGTTATAGGAAGGGCAGCCAGAGGTGTCTTTTCTCTCTGTGAAAGTGTAAACTCCACTTCCTCTGTGCTTTGACAAAGCTAAAGTAGGACATGAAGTCATGGCTGCCCCCTTCCTCTCTGACACTAACAAGAATAAGACCCAGAAAGAAAGAGAGAATGAGCAAGAGGTCATTTAGAGCAGTGATAGAACCTGGCAGGGATCCTGCTGTGGACTTTGTTTTACTCTCTTTTAAAGCGAGATTTTTAAAGTTTATATGTTTGCAGTTAGGCTCCAGCATCACTGCCAGGACACCAGGACAACTCCTCCACAACAGAGCCAGGACTGTGCCTTTAGCTGAACACTCCTACACTACACTGGATAGAATATTGTTCAATGCATTCATGCAATAATACACCTCTGCTTGATACCAGGTTGAAAAATAAAAGAATATATATATGAGAGAGAGAGAGAGAGAGAGAGAGAGAGAGAGAGAGAGAGAGAGAGAGAGAGAGAGAGAGAGAGAGAGAGAGAGAGAGAGAGAGAGAGAGAGAGAGAGAGAGAGAGAGAGAGAGAGAGATAGAGAGATAGAGAGATAGATAGATAGATAGATAGATAGATAGATAGATAGATAGATAGATATATACAGTGAGGAAAATAAGTATTTGAACACCCTGCTATTTTGCAAGTTCTCCCACTTGGAAATCATGGAGGGGTCTGAAATTGTCATCGTAGGTGCATGTCCACTGTGAGAGACATAATCTAAAAAAAAAAAAATCCAGAAATCACAATATATGATTTTTTAACTATTTATTTGTATGATACAGCTGCAAATAAGTATTTCAACACCTGTCTATCAGCTAGAATTCTGACCCTCAAAGACCTGTTAGTCTGCCTTTAAAATGTCTACCTCCACTCCATTTATTATCCTAAATTAGATGTACTTGTTTGAGGTCGTTAGCTGCATAAAGACACCTGTCCACCCCATACAATCAGTAAGAATCCAACTACTAACATGGCCAAGACCAAAGAGCTGTCCAAAGACACTAGAGACAAAATTGTACACCTCCACAAGGCTGGAAAGGGCTACGGGGAAATTGCCAAGCAGCTTGGTGAAAAAAGGTCCACTGTTGGAGCAATCATTAGAAAATGGAAGAAGCTAAACATGACTGTCAATCTCCCTCGGACTGGGGCTCCATGCAAGATCTCACCTCGTGGGGTCTCAATAATCCTAAGAAAGGTGAGAAATCAGCCCAGGACTACACGGGAGGAGCTGGTCAATGACCTGAAAAGAGCTGGGACCACCGTTTCCAAGGTTACTGTTGGTAATACACTAAGACGTCATGGTTTGAAATCATGCATGGCACGGAAGGTTCCCCTGCTTAAACCAGCACATGTCAAGGCCCGTCTTAAGTTTGCCAATGACCATTTGGATGATCCAGAGGAGTCATGGGAGAAAGTCATGTGGTCAGATGAGACCAAAATAGAACTTTTTGGTCATAATTCCACTAACCGTGTTTGGAGGAAGAAGAATGATGAGTACCATCCCAAGAACACCATCCCTACTGTGAAGCATGGGGGTGGTAGCATCATGCTTTGGGGGGGGGGTTTCTGCACATGGGACAGGGCGACTGCACTGTATTAAGGAGAGGATGACCGGGGCCATGTATTGCGAGATTTTGGGGAACAACCTCCTTCCCTCAGTTAGAGCATTGAAGATGGGTCGAGGCTGGGTCTTCCAACATGACAATGACCCGAAGCACACAGCCAGGATAACCAAGGAGTGGCTCTGTAAGAAGCATATCAAGGTTCTGGCGTGGCCTAGCCAGTCTCCAGACATAAACCCAATAGAGAATCTTTGGAGGGAGCTCAAACTCTGTGTTTCTCAGCGACAGCCCAGAAACCTGACTGATCTAGAGAAAATCTGTGTGGAGGAGTGGGCCAAACTCCCTCCTGCAGTGTGTGCAAACCTGGTGAAAAACTACAGGAAACGTTTGACCTCTGTAATTGCAAACAAAGGCTACTGTACCAAATATTAACATTGATTTTCTCAGGTGTTCAAATACTTATTTGCAGCTGTATCATACAAATAAATAGTTAAAAAATCATACATTGTGATTTCTGGATTTTATTTTTTAGATTATGTCTCTCACAGTGGACATGCACCTACGATGACAATTTCAGACCCCTCCATGATTTCCAAGTGGGAGAACTTGCAAAATAGCAGGGTGTTCAAATACTTATTTTCCTCACTATATATATATATATATATATATATATGTATGTGTATTTATGTGAGTGGTATAGAGAGTGGTTGAGTGTGTGTGTGTGTATATATATATATGTATGTATGTATGTGTGTGTGTGTGTATATATATATATATATATATATATATATATATATATATATATATATATATATATATATATACACAGACAGACAGACAGTGGGGCAAAAAAGTATTTAGTCAGCCACCAATTGTGCAAGTTCTCCCACTTAAAAAGTTGAGAGAGGCCTGTTATTTTCATCATATGTACATTTCAAATATGAGAGACAAAATGAGAAAAAAAAATCCAGAAAATCACATTGTAGGATTTTTAATGAATTTATTTACTGTTGCTGGTATTTTGGCCCATTCCTCCATGCAGATCTCCTCTAGAGCAGTGATGTTTTGGGGCTGTCGCTGGGCAATACGGACTTGATTTTCTGGATATTTTTTTTTTTTCTCATTTTGGCTCTCATAGTTGAAGTGTACCTGAATGAAAATTACAGGCCTCTCTCATCTTTTTAAGTGGGAGAACTTATTCAGCCCCTTTACTTTCAGTGCAGCAAACTCTCTCCAGAAGTTCAGTGAGGATCTCTGAATGATCCAATGTTGACCTAAATGACTAATGATGAAAAATAGAATCCACCTGTGTGTAATCAAGTCTCCGTATAAATGCACCTGCTCTGTGATAGTCTCAGAGGTCCGTTTAAAGAGCAGAGAGCATCATGAAGAACAAGGAACACACCAGGCAGGTCCCAGATACTGTTGTGGAGAAGTTTAAAGCCGGATTTGGATACAAAAAGATTTCCCAAGCTTTAAACATCCCAAGGAGCACTGTGCAAGCGATAATATTGAAATGGAAGGAGTATCAGACCACTGCAAATCTACGAAGACCCGGCCGTCCCTCTAAACTTTCAGCTCATACAAGGAGAAGACTGATCAGAGATGCAGCCAAGAGGCCCATGATCACTCTGGATGAACTGCAGAGATCTACAGCTGAGGTGGGAGACTCTGTCCATAGGACAACAATCAGTCGTATACTGCACAAATCTGGCCTTTATGGAAGAGTGGCAAGAAGAAAGCCATTTCTTAAAGATATCCATAAAAAAGTGTCGTTTAAAGTTTGCCACAAGCCACCTGGGAGACACACCAAACATGTGGAAGAAGGTGCTCTGGTCAGATGAAACCAAAATCAAACTTTTTGGCAACAATGCAAAACGTTATGTTTGGCGTAAAAGCAACACAGCTCATCACCCTGAACACACCATCCCCACTGTCAAACATGGTGGTGGCAGCATCATGGTTTGGGCCTGCTTTTCTTCAGCAGGGACAGGGAAGATGGTTCAAATTGATGGGAAGATGGATGGAGCCAAATACAGGACCATTCTGGAAGAAAACCTGATGGAGTCTGCAAAAGACCTGAGACTGGGATGGAGATTTGTCTTCCAACAAGACAATGATCCAAAACATAAAGCAAAATCTACAATGGAATGGTTCACAAATAAACATATCCAGGTGTTAGAATGGCCAAGTCAAAGTCCAGACCTGAATCCAATCGAGAATCTGTGGAAAGAACTGAAAACTGCTGTTCACAAACGCTCTCCATCCAACCTCACTGAGCTCGAGCTGTTTTGCAAGAAGGAATGGGCAAAAATTTCAGTCTCTCGATGTGCAAAACTGATAGAGACATACCCCAAGAGACTTACAGCTGTAATCGCAGCAAAAGGTGGCGCTACAAAGTATTAACTTAAGGGGGCTGAATAATTTTGCACGCCCAATTTTTCAGTTTTGTATCTGTTAAAACAGTTTGAAATATCCAATAAATTGTGTTCCACTTCATGATTGTGTCCCACTTGTTGTTGATTCTTCACAAAAAATTACAGTTTTATATCTTCATGTTTGAAGCCTGAAATGTGGCAAAAGGTCGAAAAGTTCAAGGGGGCCGAATACTTTCGCAAGGCACTGTGTAAATATACACATACGTACACATATATATGTGTATATGTGTATACATATATATGTGTATATATATATATATATATATATATATATATATATATATATATATATATATATATATATATATATATATATATATATATATATATATACAGTGAGGAAAATAAGTATTTGAACACCCTGCTATTTTGCAGGTTCTCCCACTTGGAAATCATGGAGGGGTCTGAAATTGTCATCGTAGGTGCATGTCGACTGTGAGAGACATAATCTAAAAACAAAAATCCAGAAATCATAATGTATGATTTTTTTAACTATTTATTTGTATGATACAGCTGCAAATAAGTATTTCAACACCTGAGAAAATCAATGTTAATATTTGGTACAGTAGCTTTTGTTTGCAATTACAGAGGTCAAACGTTTCCTGTAGTTCTTCACCAGGTTTGCACACACTGCAGGAGGGAGTTTGGCCCACTCCTCCACACAGATCTTCTCTAGATCAGTCAGGTCTCTGGGCTGTCGCTGAGAAACACAGAGTTTGAGCTCCCTCCAAAGATTCTCTATTGGTTTTATGTCTGGAGACTGGCTAGGCCACGCCAGAACCTTGATATGCTTCTTACAGAGCCACTCCTTGGTTATCCTGGCTGTGTGCTTCGGGTCATTGTCATGTTGGAAGACCCAGCCTCGACCCATCTTCAATGCTCTAACTGAGGGAAGGAGGTTGTTCCCCAAAATCTCGCAATACATGGCCCCGGTCATCCTCTCCTTAATACAGTGCAGTCGCCCTGTCCAATGTGCAGAAAAACACCCCCAAAGCATGATGCTACCACCCCCATGCTTCACAGTAGGGATGGTGTTCTTGGGATGGTACTCATCATTCTTCTTCCTCCAAACACGGTTAGTGGAATTATGACCAAAAAGTTCTATTTTGGTCTCATCTGACCACATGACTTTCTCCCATGACTCCTCTGGATCATCCAAATGGTCATTGGCAAACTTAAGACGGGCCTTGACATGTGCTGGTTTAAGCAGGGGAACCTTCCGTGCCATGCATGATTTCAAACCATGACGTCTTAGTGTATTACCAACAGTAACCTTGGAAACGGTGGTCCCAGCTCTTTTCAGGTCATTGACCAGCTCCTCCCGTGTAGTCCTGGGCTGATTTCTCACCTTTCTTAGGATCATTGAGACCCCACGAGGTGAGATCTTGCATGGAGCCCCAGTCCGAGGGAGATTGACAGTCATGTTTAGCTTCTTCCATTTTCTAATGATTGCTCCAACAGTGGACCTTTTTTCACCAAGCTGCTTGGCAATTTCCCCATAGCCCTTTCCAGCCTTGTGGAGGTGTACAATTTTGTCTCAAGTGTCTTTGGACAGCTCTTTGGTCTTGGCCATGTTAGTAGTTGGATTCTTACTGATTGTATGGGGTGGACAGGTGTCTTTATGCAGCTAACGACCTCAAACAAGTGCATCTAATTTAGGATAATAAATGGAGTGGAGGTGGACATTTTAAAGGCAGACTAACAGGTCTTTGAGGGTCAGAATTCTAGCTGATAGACAGGTGTTCAAATACTTATTTGCAGCTGTATCATACAAATAAATAGTTAAAAAATCATACATTGTGATTTCTGGATTTTTGTTTTTAGATTATGTCTCTCACAGTGGACATGCACCTACGATGACAATTTCAGACCCCTCCATGATTTCCAAGTGGGAGAACTTACAAAATAGCAGGGTGTTCAAATACTTATTTTCCTCACTGTATATATATATATATATATATATATATATATATATATATATATATACCTGCCATCAACCAGCTGCATATGTTTTCCACAATATTGGATAGCACGCTAGCATAAGCTAACGTTTCCATGAGTTCACCTGGAACAGAGTCTGTTTCTCTCTGCCAACCCCAGCTAGCTGTTTGTTTTTCAGTATTTGGAGTGCAGCCCCTTCAAGTACAGTTTTGAAGTCCTTGAACTTAGTAGTAATTCCATGTTGTGTTACTTTATACTTCTACACCACTCCATTTGTTTGAAAGCTTAAGCGGCATAGTTCATTCATATTTTGTATCAATGTTCTAAGGGGACTTTCTAAAGGTCTGAACCAAGGGCCGGACCAAGGTCCATGTTTTTGCATTTGATCTGGTAAGTTTTGGTTTCACACTGCAGTTATGCAAGCGCACCAAAGAACTACATGTGACAAAAGTACGTCCTGTCATCATCACATGCGTGAGCTGCATCTCCGACTGTTGTGGCAGATCGGTTTGTAGATGGGCTTCCCCCGTCGTCTCGTCTCCTCTCTCTGTAGTGGAATTCTCTTGTGTGTAGTGGGAAGGAACCAGTCTGTGACTTCTACCAACTAAATGGGTTTGAATTTTCCTCTATGCAAAAGTTATTGGATGACTAAGGTGGATAATATGTAGTAGGAGTGCCGCTTATATTATTGTAAAGCCTTCCAGGGAGTGTTGGAGTTTCTCCAGCTGACTGCTGTAGTAGTTATTCAAATGAACTGCATCTCTATATATCTATCTATGATTCTGAAAGGGCTAAGTATTATAACTTTTACAACTTTAACTATATTTTGATGCTAATTCTTTTGCACTTCAGTAAGATTTTGAATGCTTTACTTATATCAGGAGGGACTTACAGAATATTTTTACACTGTGGTATTGCTACTTGTATTCTTTAAAAAGATGTGAGTACTTGTTCCATACCTGTGTGGATGTGAGTAGCACACACAATGCTATGAATGTGTGGACACTGTGAAACAGGTGACAATGGGAGAAATGACCAAACAAAGTAATAAATATAATAATACATGTATTATATACTGCGCTTTAAAAGGTACTCAAAGGCACTTCACAAGGTAAAGACTAAGAAATAGCACTAAGAAGAAGAAGAAGTAAGGGTGCTCATGTGCTAACTGATACAGGCTATGTCTGCTTTTTATTTGGAATTATAAAACGTGTTTCACTCTCCATACACTCCGATGCTATGGGTGGCGCTATTAACCAATAAATAAGAAGAAGAAGAGGAAGAGCAGCTCGGTCATCGACTCATCGAGTCTTGATAGCTGAACGTGCTCGTGTCTCGGGGCTCGAATCTGCCTTATCTGATATCCGGTAACGTTAGATCGCCTACGTCACCATGGATGTATTATGAGAACGTCACACACACATGCTAACACATCCACGCCAAATAACTGGACGGTAGCTATTAGCTGTTAGCTGAAAGCTGCTGGCTGTTAACTTTAGCTGGTAGCTGGAAGCTGTTGGCTGTGTGACACCACTCCGAGCCAGCGTTAGTTTCCCCGAGCTGTCCGCGGACAGGCAGCGGGGACATGGCCGCTGCAGCTGTGGTCACCGTGCGACTGGTCCGCTCCTTCGAGCACAGAAACTTTAAACCAGTAGTGTTTCACGGAGTCCGGTTAGACCAGACGGTGCATGACTTCATACAGCTGGTCAGAGACGGTGAGTCAGCACAGTGACAGACTGTGGCATATTATGACTCAGCATGTACCCATGGCAATTCCTTAAGTCATGATAAACTCCATTTCTTTCAGATGTAGCAACACGGCCGGGGCTTCCTCCTCCTTTCAAGAAATACACCTATGGTATGTATGGCTGACATTAGTGTTAGACTAGCGTTACATCATCAATCAAATGTATTTAAAGTGTAAAATCACCATTAGACATGGTGTCAGTGCACTTTACAATTAAAGGAACACATAAATAACACACAGCAACAAAACAATAGAACAGCTTTAAAGCAGTAATAATAAACAATACACAACCAGCAACATAAGACAGTGAGTCTAATGAGTCTTGAGTTTGTTTGTGAATGATGCAGAAAGCATGATGTGTTATTTTTGGCTGTAGTATAATGAGTAGGGTGGGGGGATATCAACTGAGTAGCTTCTTTAACATGTAGTGAGATGAGGGGCATGGCAGGTGAATGCTCTATAACCAAGATATTTTAAGTTTATTAGGGGAATGACCAGGAGCCCAGCATCAAGGGAGCGGAGTGTGTCAGTGTATATGGTGTAACAAGCTCAAATAAATAAGGTGGTGAGAGTCCATGCAGGGCTTTGTATGTCAAAAGAAGGACCTTAAAATCAGCTCTAGCTTGCACTGGGAGCCAGTGAAGAGAGGCCACAACGGCTGTTATGTGATCATATTTTCTAGTGTTGTCAAGATTCTGGCTGCAGTGTTCTGAGCAAATTGAAGGCCTCTAGTGGCACAATTTGGAAGACCAGAAAACAGGACATTGCAGTAATCTAGTCGAGAAGACACAAATAAAAATGGGTTGACTTTTTGCAATGTTACTGAGATGGAAAAATGCTGTTTGGTAATAACCTTGATGTGAGACTGGAATGTCAAAAATCACACCAAAGGTTTTTGATGCACAAGCTTTCAGAGATAATACAAGCATCAACATTAATACACAGATTCTTAAATGTAAAGTGACCACGTTTGGCTGGTCTTACTACTAAAAGCTCTGTTTTATCAACATTCAACAGCAGAAAGTTGATACCCATCCATATTTTTATGTCTGATACACATGCCTCTAACCGGCAATTTCCACTGGATGCGGAACATCTGCGGAACGTCTCCGGAACGTCGACGGAGTCATTAGGTTTCCATTAAAGTCAATGTGTGTATTTCCACTGACTGTGGAACGTCTGCGTCCCTACTCCGTCCCAGCTCGGTGGTCTGCAGCCCTCCGGAGCAGATACGCAGAGCTTCTATTTTTGACGGACGACGGAGAGCTCCGCAGCAATTCAGCATACGGCAGATAGTGCAGGACAGGAAGTCGAGCACAGAAACAAAATAAAAATCCGGGTAATTTTCAAAGTAAAATCCACCGTGCTCACAGCGGATCATATTTCCCTGCACTACACCTTGAAAACACAGCACAGAGTTGTTTCCCCTCTACTCCTCTGGATGGAAACTAAATGTTGTTGGTTTTGTGGTTCTATTCTACGTGAATTTGCGAGATATCGTGGGTCCTCGTGACTACAGCTGTCAGTCATAGCCGCAGCCGTGCCGCAACAAATCCGGACCTGGTGGGTATTGACGGACGACGGAGCACGCAGCCGTTCCGCAGCGGAGCCGGTCCACAGACGTTCCACATCCAGTGGAAATTGCCGGTAAATGAATTGGTATTGTTGTAGTTGACGTGTTCAGTTGGATTCAATAAATATGAGTGAAACCACCCTGGACACCAGTAGAACTCTCCAGACGGCAGTGGTCCACATTGTGGAAGGCTGCAGCAACAGAGATGTTGAGTCACAGTCAGCAGTAACTAATAGACCATTTACTACTCTGGTCAAGGCACTTTCAGTTGACTGATGGGAACGGAAGCCAGGCTGAAATTTATTTAAAAGATTGTTGTTTGATAAATGGGCAGTAGGGCTGTTAGATCAAATTCCGAAAGTCAAATATAATTCGAATAGTAAAAAAAATCAATACTATTCAAATGCTAAAATTACTATTCAAATGTTTTTTTTGTTGATAAATAGGTTGGCTAACGTTAGCTAATCTCCCTCTTCTCATGTCAGGTCTGATGAACAATAAGTTATGGGAGTGAGCTAACGTTACGTACAGAGTAACGTTAGTACAACATCACGGCACTAACGTTACGTACCGAGTAACGTTAGTACAGGGGGGAGTGACATGTTGCGGCTGGAAATCGGAAAAGGATGGGAAATAGTTTTTACATGACTTTAAAATCGACATCCACCGAGCCAAAATGCTTATGTTATCATTAGTTAGCTCGTTCTGCCTTCCTAACTGCGTCGCGAGTTATAGGAGCTTAGCTGGGAGCTTCATGGAGAAAGTTAATGTTAGCTGCCCTACAGCTGTCAGTTAGCTTAACTGGGAGCTTCATGGAGAAAGTTAATGTTAGCTGCCCTACAGCTGTCAGTTAGCTTAACTGGGAGCTTCATGGAGAAAGTTAATGTTAGCTGCCTTACAGCTGTCAGAGTTATAGGAGCTTAGCTGGGAGCTTCATGAAGACAGATAAAGTTAATGTTAGCTCCCCTACAGCTGTCAGAGTTAGCTTCCACTTCATATTACCTTCTAACGGCTGTATTCTCAGTTACGTGACAATCTGCAAGAAACAGGTTGCTTTTAAATCACTAAAATAGTAGTGACCGCACCGTTTGGCTTAGCTAGTTATCAATGCCATGCCATGTTAGCATCGTGGCTAACACTATTGTTACCTAGTTCATGACAAATAGTTTCGGCTGTGCTTTCTAACATGATGTCATTGTGCTAACCGAGCACCGTTAGCCTTTACAACAGAGCCGCTTCACTAGCCAGACTTGTTAGATAATGTTTCATTACAGAGTTCTCTGTTGATTTGTGTTTGTCGCTGTGTGCTCGTGGTGGAAAATTAATGTAAACGGAGAGCGGCGTGCCAGAAATGTAATGCGCCATGACGTAGGTCCCCTTCAAGGCCAGGCTGATGTTGGAAGTTCCTCTAGTGGACAGAACGTGTAACAACAACCACACGCTTATTGTGGCATTGACAATGCATAAGCCTGAGTAGTGTAGTACATATTTATAACAGGCTGCATATGAGCATTAAATATTCAAATATTATTTGAATATAAAAAAAAAATATTAAATTCAAATGTTCTTATAGAGGAAGACTGACAGCTCTAATGTGCAGTAAGTTGGCTCGCAACAGCGCGCTGGAGAATAAATAGTGTAGAGTCTAACGTTAACGTTGGCTCACTAGTGTTAGACTAGATTCGTTGATGTAACGTTACGTGCAGCTGCTCATTATCACCTCATGTAATGATTATATATTCTGTAGTGTTAAAAGGGGCCACCGTGGTTACAAATAATACATTTATAATTGTGTACTTGATGTACTTTGACCAACCAAAACATGATAAAGTAGTAATCAAGTAATGGATAGCAGTGTGTCTGAGCTATTTGGCTTGTTCTGGTATGTGCATGGCACCTGGCTAAATCACCTCTGCATCCATTCTCTTGTATTTTCAGACACAATGAAGATTATCCACCAAGCACATGGAGCAAAGGTATGTTATCTTTCACATTGATGTTTAATAAGTTTGTTTATGTTTGCGTCACTCACCAAGGCAAATTACACGCGAGTGTACTTATTGTGGGCGTAAAGCTTCTTCTGATTCTGATCTGAAGTGTCACACACATGCTGAGCGTCCTCAATGTCGTCAGGTTGAGGAGTGGCTCATGGTTTGCAGCTTCAGTTTTAGTGGTATCTGAGCCACGAAATGGTCCGCTGGCAGAGGCCTCTTCATTAAGCAACAAGCCTTCCTCCGTACAGAGTGGCATATAGCTGAGTTTACCCGGCTAAAGATGATGACTGTGGCAGCAGGAGGGCGCAGTACCATCAGGACAGCAGCGTCCGGCACACAGCTCTTTTCAGTGTCAGCCCGTTATGTATAGTATATAAATATATAATGGTAATAATTATCTGTGCAGAAACACGGTGAGCGGTGCAACTAGGGCTGTGGCAATAACCGCAGCACGGCAATACCGTGACCCTACCGCTGTGATGACCTCATCGCTGCGTTCTTTATTTATTTATTTATTAAATGAAAGGTTGTTTCTGGTGAAAGTTACAGTAGGGCAGATGTCGTGTGATATGAAATATAATAAACACAATGATCATAGTGTAGTTATCCTCATCGACTGTCTTATCCTATTTTCGTGGAGCAAGAAAAAAGTAGCTGTACCTTCACCAAAATGAAGACTGAAAAACAGAACTATTTTGGTACAAACATTTACTCGCCATGTGGCAGACATAGATATAGATAGATATCATTTATTAATTCTATATTATTTAAATGTAATATTTAGTGTTAATAAATAATTGTTAAATGTAGTACAGAGTCTGTAGTCGATCTCACAAACACTCGAGGAATGCTGCAAACATTTGACAGCCAGTACGAATTACCTGGGAGAACATTACATGTCACAAACGGCAAATCCACAACTGTAAACGTGAAAGACGACATACTAAAGGAGATCAAAGCCATATTGTGGATATTTAAAATGTCTTCCAGTTCCAGTTTTAAATATTCTTTAGAAATAAAAGTGTATTGATCTTTGAAAAGGTGTACCTGCATTATTATGCCATTATCATTATATTAGATGAAAATGGTCTCGGAACGACAATATTATCGTTGATCGCAATCATTTCTGGGACAATTTATCGTCCAGCAAAATTTGTTATCGTGACTGGCCTAAGTGCAACACGTTTGAATCCATAATCAATATGAAGCCGTATCTCATGCTGATTTAGAGAAAATATTACAGATGGCCTGGTGTCAATGACAGGCCAGATTTGGAGCAGTAAATGAGCTGTGTATGTGTATATTAACTATTTTTATCACCATTAACTTCATTTAACGTGCTGTTTTGTTTCTGTATTTTTGGCGTCCTTGGTGGGGATCTCTTTTTTTAAGACACGGTTTGTGATTTAGTTGATTGTTCTGTTAAGAGAGCACATCGCTGGTGTGAGTACGTCTTTTCTGTTTTTAGCAAACTGATCCCAGTTTTTGGTGATTTTGGTCATTTTGTTACAATAATAAAAAAAAATGGAGACATTTAAACACATGCACACCAATGCTCAGTCATTAATCTGCTTTAGAAAAAAGACCAACCTTCTAATAGGCACCAAATGCATGGTCTTGGGGGAGAGTGTGGTCTGTAAAGTGTCCTGAGATTACTGCTGTTAGGATTTGACACTATAAATAAATAAATAGAATTCAGCCTTCTAGAGCTGCTGTACATTCAAACATGTAATAGCTTAATCATTGTCCTTGAGAAAGGTTGTTGCCCTAGGTATGCTGTTAATGAACATTTTTGTCTAGGGATGCACCGAAATGAAATTTCTTGGCCGAAACCGAAAAAGAGGAAACCAAGACCGAAACACCGAAAGAAATTATGCCAATTATTAGTACCATTGCATTTATGGCTATGACTGTGTACTAACTTTACTAAAATCAAGGCATTGCAATTGTATAAATTAATATTAAAGTTTCAAAGAATAAATCTATTAAAAATTATGCAAATATTTATTTAGCACATTGCAACAATGCACAGTATAAAATAAAATTCAAACTTAAATGTTTAACTTGACCCCACTCATGTGTACATTAACACTAGAAGTGCCGGAATTCCATAACTAACTGCCGTGAGCGGTCATTTTGACCGCCAGATTCCAAACTCTATAATCTCTCATGATAAATACCTATTTGCGATATTGTATTGTGTTAGGATATCTTTAGAAAAACGTAATTACACCGAAATGTACATTTTAATGAGTTTAATTATACATTTGAGTAGTAATACGTGTTTCAATAATTCACATCATGGCATAGTAAACCGTAATTATTTCATACATTCATATCCTGAAAAATATGGTGTGGAAATTCATTCAACTTAACTCATAACAGCCAAATAACAATTAAATGTATGTTATTTGAACATTTAGCTACAACCTAACCTGGCCCTGCCTCCGTGTTGGTGTCTGCTGTGGTGCTCAGCGCTGTTCGGACCGTGCGCCGCTGCTCTTTTTCCTCCATAAACTCCGCTCTCAGCTCCTCTGCCAGTTGCTGCATGAACTTCCTCCTGACAATTTTACTGCTGGTGCACTCCTTGGAGAGGATGTGTGTAATGATTCCAGCCAGTTCGAGGATGTATAAAGTTATATGAACATGTAAACAGCCACCGGTCCTCTACGTGTACCGCGCCTTTCACAGAGTGAGCGCCCGGTGCTTTTCTTCTGATTCAGAACAGAGTCCATCCACGCCGTTCGGTGATAAAAGTATTTCGGCCGAATATTCCGTGCATCCCTAATTTTGTCATATTCCTGTCAGCCTCCTTTCCCTTAAACTGAACTGCTGATCTTCTTTTTCTCCGGGTGATTTTTGTCAAAACACCTGTCATACTGCTGGAGGGGCTTAAAAGCCCTTTTAAAGACCAAAACTCGTGAGGAATGGTCTTTATGCACGCATCACTTCGGCAATGGCGTAAGGATGCTTGGACATTTCCGGTTACCGGAAGAAAACATTTCAACACAGATAGTGACAGTAGACCGTTATGATGGCAGAGATGAAGTTTACAAGGTGTTTGTTGGAGTTGCCTAAAGTATCTGTTAATAATATACGGAGGGTCATCTGGACATCCAGTACGACACCACATAGCAAATTGGATAAAGGCTTCAAATTTTACGTTTCTTAATTTCTTTGCAACTTTGAAGGTAATTTGCTAACGCTAGCTAGCCTGAGCTAGAAGCCTTGCCTTGGTGTTTTAAGTCATGACTCCGTTCTGCTTCAGGTTAATCATTCTTTAAATAAAGTTTAATCATGTCTATATACAGTACCTCTTACTTCATGTGTTTGTACTTTTATGAAAGTATCCGGTAAAAACAGGGCTACAAATGAGATCTCTGTGAGAGCCCAGCATACTCCTAGCTAACTATTATGTAGCTGCATGCTAACACAACATAGCTGTAATCTTGGCCAATGCTGGTCATTTCTCCCCAAATTCCTGTCGCTTTACTGCTGGGACATGTCCAGTTGTGTAGTATTTGGTTCATAATCCTTTATTGGTGATTTTTCACGGTACATAGTCATGCTGTATACATACAGTGTATAGCTATATATACTCCGCTGCTATATACTCCGCTGCTACTGTGAAAAATCACCAATAAAGGCTTCTAAACCAAATACTACACAACCGGACATGTCCTAGCAGTAAAGTGACCGGAATTTGTGGGAAAATGACCAGCATTGGCCAAGATTACAGCTATATTTCTCTTAGTGTCATCCTGACTATGTTTCACAGATGCATATATGTAGTTTGGGAGTTCTGTGCTTCTTTAAAAACCCTTGTTGCCATCTGAATATAAACATTTCTTTTTTGGCAGACTAATGAGTTGGTGATGAGTTTAGAGGACGATGAAAAGCTGATCCTGCAGGATGGCCAAACCCTTACAGCTGCTGGCGTTGGTAAGACTCGAGTTCACTTCTCACTGTGTACTTTGTTCAGGGAATGGAACTTCCTAGGTAGCTACATATATTAGGGCTGTCAATCGCTAATTCACTAATTAATCTCATGATTGTCCGTAGTTAACTCACATTTAGTATCTGTTTTAAATGTGCTTTAAAGGGATAAGTTTCCAGAGTTTAAAGGCATGTATGTCCAGCGTTTAAAGGGACGTGTGTCCAGCGTTTAAAGGGATGTGTGTCCAATGTTTCAAGGGACGTGTGTCCTACTACTGCTCCCAATAAGTGACACAATAACACCAACATTTTCCTATTTCCATGTTGTGATGTGTATAGTCACAGCGTGTACAAATAACAAGGTCACATGAGACACAGCCATCTTCTAACCGTATATAAACTGGGAACTATATTCTCAGAAGGCGAAGCACTGCTCTCTGCTCCTCACCACGGGGCTTCTCAGGTGCTGTGACCAAATCACTCCGCCCAAGTAGCAGAAGTAGCAGTGCTTCGCCTTCTGAGAATATAGTTCCCAGTTTATATCCGGTTAGAAGATGGCTGTGTCTCATGTGACCTTGTTATTTGTACACACTGTGACTATACACATTACAACATGTAAATAGGAACATGTTGGCGTTATTTTGTCACTTATTGGGAGCAGTAGGCTAGTTGGAGCCGGTTACCTCCAGGATCTGTGCAAAGCTAGGCTAGATGGAGCCGGTTACCTCCAGGATCTGTGCTAAGCTAGGCTAGCGGTGGGTGCGTCAGACAGCGTTACAACACGCACAGAGATGAGAAGGGTATGTATGGACTTATCTAACTTTGGGGGTTACGGTGGATAAGCTAAAGTCCCAACAAGTCAGCATGTTCCTTTTTAAAAGGATTTTGTGTTAACTCGTAATTACGTTACTTTTGACAACCCTAATTTATATAGCCGACACTTTGAGATTCCCTGCATTAGCTAAAGGTGGACCCGATGAACTACTGTCTTTATTGTTTTTTACACCTAAAGGATTATTAGGAACATCTGTCACATTTCTTGTTAATGCAATTATCTAATCAACCAATCACATGGCAGCTGCTTCAATGCATTTAGGGGTGTGGTCCTGGTCTAGACAATCTCCTGAACTCCAAACTGAATGTCAGAATGGGAACGAAAGGTGATCTAAGCAACTTTGAGCGTGGCATGGTTGTTGGTGCCAGATGGGCTGGTCTGAGTATTTCACAATCTGCTCAGTTACTGGGATTTTCACACACAACCATTTCTAGGGTTTACAAAGAATGGTCTGAAAAAGGAAAAACATCCAGTATACGGCAGTCCTCTGGGCTAAAATGCCTTGTTGATGCTAGAGGTCAGAGGAGAATGGGCTGAGCGATTCAAGCTGATAGAAGATCAACTTTACAACCGAGGTATGCAGCAAAGCATTTGTGACAACACGCACAACCTTGAGGCGGATGGACTACACCAGCAGAAGACCCCACCGGGTACCACTCATCTCCAATAAATATAGGAAAATGAGGCTACAATTTGCACAAGCTCACCAAAATTGGACAGTTGAAGACTGTAAAAATGTTGCCTGGTCTGATGAGTCTCGATTTCTGTTGAGACCTTCAGATGGTATTCAGAATTTGGCGTAAACAGAATGAGAACATGGATCCGTCATGCCTTGTTACCACTGAGCAGGCTGCTGCTGCTGCTGCTGCTACTGGTGGTGTAATGGTGTTGGGGATGCTATAGGGCTGGGCGATATGGAGAAAATCCAATATCATGATATTTTTGAGCAAATACCTCTATCGATACAGCAACAATATTGTAGTGTTGACTATTGGTGCTTTCACAAAATATTTACACAATGAGATTTTTGATAAATAATCATCAGTAATATGAATATACTGATTAAGTGGTTAAAGGCAAATAATAGAACAATTACAACAGTCTGGTAAGTTCAGAAAATGACATCACTTAACTGTAATGCAGCCTTTAAAACCAGGAAAAGACAACACTTATGTCATATTACGATCTCCAAAATCTAAGACGATATCTAGTCTCATGTCACGATATCGATATAATATCGATATATTGCCCAGCTCTAGGATGCTATCCTATCAATATGGTCCAACATTTCTAAAGAATGCTTCCAGCACCTTGTTGAATCAATGCCACAAAGAATTAAGGCAGTTCTGAAGGTGAAAGGGGGTCAAACACTGTATTAGTATGGTGTTCCTAATAATCCTTTTAGGTGAGTGTATGTTCCTGTTTACTAAGGGCATAGCACCTGTTTATCAGAGCTTTTGACCTATGCATATAGAAATTTGTATACACATTTCCCCAAACTCTAGCCTGACATATGTGGTCATTTCTTCATTGAAAATGTTATTACTATTCTCAGAATGTCCTGTTATGATATTCTAATGCCAGCAATGGAAGTATAAGAATGATTTCTAAGTCTATCAGGATGTGACAGTCCAGGATCTGGTTCAGTGTTGTCCCAGTGTTAACTTCAACCCTTTTGTGTTTGTTGTTTCAGCCAATGAAACAGAAGTGGCCTTCTTTAGACAGGAAGACTACAGCGTCTATAAAGCCAATCCCCAAACTGTTTGGTGACCTCAACAACCACATGTTTCCATCACAGTTTTCAATTTATTTATTTATTTTATTTTTTTTTTTTTTTACAGTTTTTTTCTTCTGGTAGTTGTGACCATGGATATTCATTTTCATTGTTTGAAAATATGCCGAATAATAAAGTTCTCAGACTGATGAAGTTTTTTGAGTGTTTTTTAGAGTATATGAACAGAGTGACCTGTACTAAAGGAATTGAAATGCTCAGTTAGACTGGATTAGATAAGCCCTTTGTCTCAGGGACTGATTCACCTGGGCCTTCTGTTGATGGATGAACAAATGACCAAAAGTCCCAGCAACACTGCATGATATCGGATTTCCTTGTGATGTGGCGCCCCCTACAGTTTCAGAGTGCCGTTCCCTTGGACACCGCTGCTGTAAATACACATCCACGTGCATATGGTATCATTACTTTACTCTGCCCCAAGCTCTGGCCAAGGGCTAAAAGCCACCGTCCAACCGCTGGACAGGAGCAGCAGCCATGGGCAGTATGAGAAGAATACAGTATTTTTTGAACATTAAAGCATGTAATAATGTTCTTGTAGAATCGCACAATACAAGTATTAAAATGAAAATGCTATATAATAATTGCCCTTCGATTTTTTTTTTTTACTGTTTTGTAACCGTAACGGTTGTGGAGGTCTGCATCAGCCAATTATACTGGAGTTGGCTGTTTTTTTTTTCTGTGATGCGTCACAAGTTCTTTACCAATCGTTTTCTGGAATGTTCTCTTAAGTCTGCCTTCCATGTCCAGTGGCAGGTCCAGTGGCAGCCCATGGATTTTACACCTGGGCCTTCAGTACTGTCCTACAGCATTCAAACCACCTTTGAATAACCCCACCATGGCATTAGGACATTACCGTGTGGAATAAAGTGATTTAACACAAGGCTCAACACCTAGAGAAGTTCAAAACACCATAGCAGAGACATGAACACACAGGGACCATACCTGCCCCAACACTTCCCAGGTTTCTCCCGTTTTTTTTTTTTTTTTTTAGCCCTATCTCCCGGACCCCTCCCGGTTTGTTATTTCTCCCGGGAAACTCCCATAATTTGCATGGCCCAAACTCCTTTATAAATAATCAGGCCAATATGTTTGTCTGTTGACCAGTTGCCAGATTTAGTATGAAACTCATCCTATTCACACAATCCACACACCATATACAATTTTCAACCCGTTTGTCACCTCAACCTGGCAACCTATAACCCAGTTGATCTCTGCGCAAGCTTCGCGGAAAGTTCAGACCCGAAAAGGAGCCAATAAAAATGGCAGTTGAAGGCGGTGTTCCCACAAAGAAAACAGAAATTGAAACATAGCTGTAAATTTCAACAGTGTTGGGCACAACAATTTACATCCATCTTACCTAGTCATATCGACAACGTCCACGCTTTTTGTAAGAAGTGTTGCATTGATTTTAATGTAGCGTCCGGCGGGAAAAATGCCATTACCCAGCGGCACCATCGCGCAGCCCGCCATGCCCCTGCGCAAATCTCCCGGATTTTCAAGACCAAATGTTGGCTGGCATGACGGGGACTGAAGCCATCACTTTCACGCAGTACGACGGGATGCTGCGTCACATATAGTCTAAATTAATGTAATTACCAAAGAAACAAAAACACTCACTACAACCGGTCACTTTTACTCATACAGTGACCACAAAGCAATCAAAAATGCTGTCACCCTGTACACAGCGGACTCCAGGCACAACACAAGCAGCTGTTACATGCAGAAGTTCTCTGATGATACTGCCATTGTTGGGAGGGTATCAGAGGAGAATGATCAGGAATACCGGGAGGTCATCGGGGACTTTATCAACTAGTGTGAGTCAAACCACCTTCACATCAACGCCAGCAAGACAAAGAAAAAGGATGGTTGACTTTCGCAGGAGGCCGCCCGGTACTACTCCGGTTAACATCCAGGGTGTCGACATACAAATATCTGGGTGTTCACCTCAACAACAAATTGGACTGGTCCAAAAATACAGACGTCCTGTACGAAAAGGGCCAAAGCTGTCTCCACTCCACACCTGCTGAGGAGGCTGAGGTCCTTTGGTGTGTGCAGGACTCGTTTTATTACTCTGTGGTTGCATCTGCAATCTTTCATGCAGTAGCCTGCTGGGGAGCTGGGAGCACAGAGAGGGACAGAAAAAAAGCTAAACAGACTGGGGAAGAGGGCTAGCTCTGTTCTGGTCTGCCCTTTGGACACCACAGAGGAGGTGGGGGGAGAGGAGGATGTTAGCCAGGCTGGCATCAATCATGGGCAACACCTCTCACCCCCCCTTACATGAGACTGGGAGTTCCCTGAGCAGCTCCTTCAGCAGCAGACTGCTGCAGCCTCAGTGCTACCGCAGGTCCTTCATTCCAGCAGCAGTCAGATTCCTTAATACAACATCATAATGTAGCATTGCTAGCTGATTCTGCAACATGAGCCATCACTGGACAATATCCTGCACTATGCACATATCTATTTATCACTCTTTGCTACCTCCAACTGTGCAATATGCCATTTCTATTCATCTGCACCTTACTCATCTGTATATCTGGATATGTTTGTTTATATAAGGGTGTTTATAGTGTAAATGTTTGTATTATTATTATTATTATTATTATTATTATAACTAATTATTTTCAGAATCAGAATCAGAAAGGGCTTTATTGCCAAGTACGTTGCACATACAAGGAATTTGTCATGGTGCTGTTGGTGCATGTCACACATTCAAATATAAGAAGGATAAAAAAGAATATAAACAATATAAATATAAACATATACACACAGAATGTATTTTTTCTATTGCTTATAATACTTTCTGTATATTTTTTCCTATATCTGTTTAATGTGTATTTGTCTTATTCTGATGTGAGTGAATTTGTTTTGAGCTGCTGTAACAAAGGAATTTCCCCAGTGTGGGATAAAGATTATCTTATCTTATGTTAGATATGTGTGCATATAATGTATGTGGTTGTTTTCTAGCATTGTGGATTAGTGCTTGTATACTTAATTTCCATGGCCAATTTTTGAATTTAAATCCGCTTTATGAAATTAATTGCATAATAGTATACAATGTATGCTTAATGATTACGCACCTTAGGCGTGATTGGCTACAATGTTCACGCCATCTAATGGTATCAGTCAGTGCTTGGGTCAGCCAATAGCATTAAAGGGGAGGGCGGGTGAGAGGCGAACCGGGCTCCACCATAGGCCAGAGATTGGGGTCGCTCGGGTACTGCAGCAGTTGCATGCTGGGAAGTTCAGTGGACTTTATTCCCCCACCATCCCAGTCCGATCCCTCTCTAACCATGGCGGAGCTCCAGGTAAGGCTTGAGTTATTGAAGCAGTTACCGTTAGTTATCAACCCGACACATGTCTCTTCTTCCCCTGCGGCTCAGAGGAAGCTGCTAGCGTTAGCTAATGCTAGAGCCTTAGCTACTGTTAACCGAGCCCCGGGGCGCGTTTCCGTGCCCTGCTCCATGAATAGAGGCGTGTTCTGGCTGCCTAACCTTCAGTCGGAGCAGCTGCTGGCGACTGGATGTTCTTTGGCCGTTAGCTAGAGTTAGATAGCTAGCTAGGTACTTCGGTCAATCAGACATGCTAATTTTTTATAGTGTGATAGGACTCGCAGTGCGCCGTTATCCGTTCTCTCCGCGAGGCGTCTGTGCACGAACGTTACCGTTGACTTTGGTTGGGAAGATGTGAATATCTAATACCGTTAGTACTGTGAGTTTAAACGGTGCGTGGCCCTGCGTGCGTGTTGACATGTTGGAGGGTTGCAGTCCTATCGGGTCAGCTGACGGTCCAGAGTCTGACACGGCCAGGCCAGCCCTGACCTTTGCCCTACAGCCGAGGGGTCATCCTGTACATTTAGGATTTCTGTTGGACATTTAGCAGCTTTCCTCACACACAGCACTACTTTTGGTTTGGTTACATCTCTGTAAAAGGTGACAAGTTATCTAGTGAATTATCTTTTCCTATCTTTATTCATATCCCTATTGTAGTGCTTCTCAATTTTTTTTTTAGCATAAATGGAAACTTGTAACAGTGTGCGTGCGTTTTCCACCTGCTAAACATATTATTTTATTTGTAAAAAAACAGCAGATGTGCCCTATTTAAAAGTGCAACTGTATAGAATAGTTTTTTTAATTTTTGTATCTTAAATAACAAAATGAATTAAAGATTAGTGTTCCAAATGATTTCTGCGTAACACTTGGTTGTGCCTTGGTGTGTTACGGAGAGTTAGTGGTGGTTATTAACTGTGCTGTAAAGGCAGAACTCGTGAGAGGAGGAGAAGAAGGTATTAATCCTCGCCCAGCAGCTGTCAACACTAACTTGTCACATTATCATCAGTAACTCTCTGCAGTCTACAGTTATCACAGTTCACATGCAAATGCAGACAATCCCAATGTTATCCGTGAGGCGATTCTGACCCTTTATTGTCTCTGGCCGGTAGGCTAAGTTTGACGCTGCAGCAGCTGATGTGAAGCAGTTGAAGGCCAAGCCGGCTGATGAAGAGATGCTGCAGGTCTACTCGCTGTTCAAGCAGGCCACTGTCGGGGATGTCAACACAGGTGAGGAAGCTCTCTGAGCACAGCGTCTCACTCTCACACGGGACTCTGAACACAGCGTCTCGCTCTCACACGGGACTATGAACACAGCGTCTCAATCTCACACAGGACTGTGAACACAGCATTTTACTCTCATAGGGAACTCTGAACACAGCGTCTCTCTCTCACACGAGACTATGAACACAGCGTCTTACTCTCACACGGGGAATGCGTGCGTGCGTCTGTCTGTCTGAGCTCCGCTCTCTGTCAACATGCAGAGAGGACAGATAAGCTTACATGCACTCAGGTACTGAAATTTGGCACAGTTTGATTTTACGTAAACCAATACTCTGTAATACCGACGTGATTCAGTCAGTACCGGTAAAAGTACAGTATGGCCTCTGAGCCTGAAGTGAAGTGTTGACGCTGGGTCATGCAGGCGGAACGTGACTTCGCAAGAGGGGCTGGAGGATTGTTAATTGGGGGAGGAAATTGTAATTTAGGTTTTATCTACCTAAGCGGGTCTCAATCTACCTGGGCGCCCCACCCATGTATGGGGAAATCTGCATGCACGGCAGTACAGAGAATCTGCAGACTTTTCCTTAGTCACTAGCTAACTAGCTAGCTAGCTTGTTTGGCAGAATGATAAACATTTTTAGGCAACAATGTTCCAGTTAACTTTTCTGAAGTGAAAACACACAGTGAGTCAAAGTTTAAAGGTACAATATGTAACATTTCTGCATTAAAATGTCTAAAAATGACCATACCTATGTTACATTTTTTGTTGAGTTGTGTACTTGCACTATCCTAAATGTTTCCAACAATGCAGACAAATCTGTTATTTTATTTTAATGACATGGGACGTCCCATTTAGTCACCTGTCAGTGGCGTCATAAAACCTTTGACCCCTCTGGTTCCTCTAACATCCGTCAAAACACGGGAACTCGGATGATACTTTCGAGAGTGAATAGTAAATCTTACTTATACAGTGTCACAGAGAGAATAATACTCAGTAACCGTAATACAGTTTGCTTTCTGCCACACCGCATCTTTTTGTCATCGATTACATGCCACTTACAGCACAGTAATACAGCAGAGATCTTATTTGATACATTTCAATATCGATCGTTCCAGCTCAACGTTATGTGCTACATTGACACGTAGCTAATGCTTGGTGGGGTGGAACGTTATAAGGTTGCATCGTTCGACACATTCATAAAGTTATTTTAGGTTTATTTTAACGTTATAGCTAATTGTTTTGATCAAGGTGAAGTTAACGTTAAACAGCACTGGGCTAACTCATTATGTTCACCAGCTAGCGTTAACGTTAGCTGTATAGATAGAGGACAAATCTAATGCTAATTTAGCCAGCTGGCTGGCCGCGGTGTTGTTCTGAAATTTCCCCCCCCCCTTTAGCATATAGCAGTCTCCTTTACAGTTAAGATTGGCAAATGGTGACTGTCCTGCGGACAAAAGGTGAAGGTGGGGAGAGTCCGGCAGCAACACCCGGCAGCCATCCTATTTATGAAGGCGTATCCTCAGCCGGTCCCAGCTGCAAAGTAAGTCTCTCAGCGGCGTTAAGTAACGTTACAACAAATACTTTTTTCCCCCGGTGCTGAAAACATCCAAAAGTTGACACTGACTGAAATATATTGTGATATTGTGGGTTTAGCTGAGTGGCTAATGTTAGCTTGCTTGCTCGCTAACTGGTCAACAATACAAATTTGAATTGAAAAAACGTAATTATGCGGGGAACGCTGCAGCTGTTTTATCAGAATGACATAAATGTTACTAAACGCAACTAGGATAAAACTAGTGGATAAACTAATTCGGGAACAGATGTATTTTATTCGGTAATTGTGTTTAAACAATGAAAACTACAACTCCCATAATGCCACTTCACGACGTCATCAAAAGTCCGTGTTTACATCCATTGTTTTGATTGAGAGACCCCTAGCAGCAGAGAATTACACATTATACGTTTTAAGATGACAGCTAAAAACAAGTTTGTTTCTATTTTAATGTCCAGTGTTAGCATGGTTAGCATTGCTAAGCCTCTGTCCTGATTGACTGGTCCTAAAGCATCCCCAGCTTTAGCCTCTTATTTTAAAATAAATGGGACCATTTACTAAATGAACATCATGCTGTGTTGAAGGAGACTTGAAACTAGCGATTGAAACCATTCTACGCTCGAGCCTCCGTCCTAAACACGGCCATTTTAACCAGCTGACACTTTGTAACTGGCTGAGCTGTTTGAATGAGGCTGAGACGGGCCAGTTCAGACCGCTGCAACTTTCCTGCAGCGTTGTGAACTGCTTTTGTCTCGGTCGCTAATCTTTGGTCTGAGCCCCAGGCGCTCTGGAGAAACTGCCAGTCCTGTTCATTAGAATGGGCATGGTGCTTAAACCCATAAAAGACCCGGAATTGTTGAAGGTACCGTTTTCACAGCTGATTTGCTATTTACAAGTTTACATTAATTTCCAAGTTGTGGAAAACAAATGTTGTTTCTTACCTAATGTAATGATTGCCCTTTTCCCCCTGGGCCTGACTGTCAAACAAACAATCCATCGTCCTTGCCAAGAAAGTTGGCAAAATACATATAATGCAATGCATTCTGCTATATTTTTATTCTATACAACAATATTGCATTATTACTTGAATTAAAGGTTGAACGATTAATGGAAGACGTTCTGGTGATTTATTGGGAAGTAAACCAAAGGGTTATCCACTTATGCAGACTGCTCTCATGAAGTGGCGTAAGTATGACACGCCAATGGATATGCCGTTAATGGCGTGTTATGAAGACGCACACTCGCTTTTCAGCGTGTTTATCAACGCCGTTTGGCCTCCGTTGACTTACATTACCTTGCGTTGGCATGTGAATTGACGCGGGAATGAGTAGTATGAAAGGGCGAAAATCCGCGTAGGGAGGCTGGTCGGGGTGGAGGATGGGTCAAACACAGGACCTTCACCCAGGAGAGTGGGGATCGCGGCCCGCGTATGAGGTTTCCTTCATTTTTCCGCGTGTGTTGTTTCCTTACCACATTTTTCTTTTCCTAAACCCAACCGGTTCTTCTTTTCCCCCGCGGGTGATGTTAAAACCAACCGTAGCCTCGCGATAACACGCCACGTCTACTGTATTTGGCACCGTCTGCTGTATACAGCTGTAGACATACACACGGCTAGCTAGCTAGATTAATCTGAAAAATAATGGTTAATAAATGGATGTAAAACAACAGTTGGTGAGTGGGTGGAAGTCCCTGAGGAGAGTAGCAGGCCAGTTCCCACAGAGGCCTTTTGACTTCCTGTACATTTGTGTGTGTGTGTGTGTGTGTGTGTGTGTGTGTGTGTGTGTGTGTGTGTGTGTGTGTGTGTGTGTGTGTGTGTGTGTGTGTGTGTGTGTGTGTGTGTGTGTGTGTGTGTGTGTGTGTGTGTGTGTGTGTGTGTGTGTGTGTGTGTGTGTGTGTGTGTGTGTGTGTGTGTGTGTGTGTGTGTGTGTGTGTGTAGGTCGTCCAGGGATGTTTGATTTCACCGGTAAAGCCAAGTGGGATGCCTGGGAGAAACAGAAAGGTACATGTTGAGTCCTGTAGGTGGTGGTGCTCTAAGAAATGTGTTTTTATTTTTTAAATTTATGACACTACAAACTTTTCAGGCCAAACTTGTGTGTGTGACTATATTCGTGGGGTCCAAAACCCGGGAATGCAATATACTTGTGGGGTCCTGACAGCTTTGTGGGCCCAAAATGCTGGACCCCACAAGGTAAAGGTCTGTTTGAGGGTTAAGACTTGGTTTTAGGGTTAGAATTAGGTTATCACAGTGGAAGTGGAAGGCTCATCATCTGTTACTTTTTGACAGAAAACTATCTTTTCTGTACCGATAGTCGCCACTCGCTAACAGATCACCAACCATTAACTCACCAGCAGGCAACGGAGACCCAGTTGACCATCCCGGAGCCTCAGACATCGTCGGTGGACAGCAGCTGACTTGTAGCGGCCGCAGCCACTGCAAAAAAAACGGTTTTCACTCGTCCCTCTGAGGCTGCCAGCTGTGTGTCTGCTGCTACACTCTGAGTGTAGTCCCCATACTATACCAGAGACATGTCCTGTAGTCCCATTCAGACAGACGTGTGCCCTGTAGTCCCCATCCAGACAGAGGTGTGTGTGTGTGTGTGTGTGTGAGATCAGCAAGTGGTGCAGGTCTCCTTGTGTTCACTTAGTAATCACAGATGTATGTGTGAGAGATTGATGCCATCCAGGCTTTACGCGTGAACTCCTCGTTTTCTTTCTTTTGTCAAAGTAACCTGAGTGAAGGTAAATCAGACTGAGAAAAATGTTAAGCACAGAAACATGGCAACACACAAGCACACCCTTTAAGACCTTTGTCCCGCGGGTGGGGGGGCAGTGTGACAGCCGATTTTCCAGCATTCACTTGACACACACTGTCCCTACCACTCCCTAAGAAACCACGCCCCAAGGAGTGCACTGACTCTCGACTTGCGGCCCTTACCTCTGTATTAATGAAGAGCTTGGAACGAATCATCTCTCTCACACTCTGTCGGTACAGAATAAGATGGACCCATATCAGTTTGCATACACACAACGGCGCAGTACTGATGACGCTGTGGCTACACTCGTGCATCTTGTCTCCAAACATCTCAATGCACAGAAAATAAAACCACATGCCAGAGTGCTTTTCATTGACTTCTCCTCTGCGTTCAGCACAACACAGCTGGACATATTGCTCTCTAAAATGCATCAGGTGGAGATAAACCCAAATCTCCGCCACTAGCTTTTCAAATATGTATTTTTCCGACTTTATTTCACGGGCCCTGAAAGCAACTCCTCTGGTCAAACATTTTCAAAAGCATCAAGAGAAAGCTAAAACTGCTTTGGCATCACAGCTAACGACAATAAACGGACTTAAAATTAATAAGATATGGACACAAGGCTATCAATATTAGATCTAAGAATATGGATTTATTGCACAAAGTCCTCTGAAAGAAATACGAGTTCTAGGAAAAGAAGCGCAGACTGTGGACCAGTCTTTTACTTCTCTGCATACTGAATAAACTCACGAAGCGCCGTGCTGGCCGTGCTATGGAACGTTGAGCGCAACCAAGTCTCACCCAGAGGTGGGGGGGTTTGTGTGAAAAATGTTTTTCTTTGCTTGCCAATTACATCGAATCAAGAAAGCCAACCAGTTATCATTTTTATAACCGTTAATAATTTACATTCATCATTATGTTAACATTGTTTGGGGGGGTTAAACTGGCCACTTTTGATTATTAACGAGTAATGTATGGTCTTTCAACAATTTCAAGTGAATAATATAACCATTTTCAGAAAATATTGTTAAAGCTTGTGTCATGTGGTGCCCCCCCCCCA
Source organism: Zingel zingel (assembly GCA_023566125.1). Lineage (NCBI taxonomy): Eukaryota > Metazoa > Chordata > Actinopteri > Perciformes > Percidae > Zingel > Zingel zingel. The sequence continues at coordinate 22,990,522 of CM042327.1, forward strand.
CTGGTTGTGAATGGTTGGTGCCCCTGGGCACTGGCCCAAGTACCCTTATGGATAATCCGGACCTGGGCCTGCGTATTTACAACAAGTACAAATAGCAATGCAGATTAAGACTAGGTGATTTCCTGGGCAGATATTGACTTGGGACTATATTGGGGCGAAGCACAGCCGAAGCACTGCTACTTGTGCGCAGAGATATCACGCAGCACCTGAACACCCCCACTTTCTGTCAACATACCGGCGTGAATATTAGCTGGCTATTTTTCCTACAGTAGACAGTGAATGGCGATGAACATGGTGGATTTTGTGAGAGACGAAGAGGAGTACTTCTCAGGCAGAAGAATACCTCTGTGAACCAGAGTTTTCAGAAGAGGAGCTGTGTGCTTTGGAAATGGAACGACAGGAGGAGGAGGTTGCGATCGCTCAACAGCCCGAGGACGTGAGGATGAGAGCCGACACAAACTGGTGGCGTGAGTGTGGGGGAATATGCCAACCTATGCCGACTGAAATCGTGTCTGTGCTGTGGCGAGTGGGACAAGGTACTGCCATCGATGACCAGGCTCAACGTGTCAGATCAAGATGAGCGTGTCCGCAGTTGTGTCACAGCTACCTAGGACTTCTTGCCGTTGATCCATCCTGCAGTCCTCGACTTTTTTTCTCTCGGTGCGATAAAGTCAACTGGGAGAAACGCCCACGCCGAATGGACCCAATGGACAGCTGTCCAGAGTTAAGTGATTATTGTAAACATGACGCATGGTTATTTTACGGGATAGATTGACCCATATTAGACCTGTAATCCCACAGGCAGGTTGGTGGCTTATTGTGTTTTTGCTGGAGTGGGCCCCCACATTGGGCGGAGGAAATCGAACACCATTGCCATCATGTGTGGTTGTAGCTATCCGTCAGAAATATCCATCAGTCTGGTATATACATTGGCTTTCAAGAGGCAATCAATATGAATTATTGAAATAAAGATTTGCTTTCACGGACAAAGTCTTTGTGAAATATTTAATCTGTTTACTTGACAACACAGGAAGTAATTAGGTTTTGTTTTTGTTATTGTTGGGTCACTTTTACTCACCACATGCTAACTGGCAACAAAGAATTCCATTCACTACCCTATTTCAAAAAAAAGGTGGCGTGTTCCTTTAACATCTACTCCTCCCCCCTGGTGACAACAAGCTGCGGTGCTCCACAAGGCCGTGTCAGCTCCCCACTGTTATTTACCCTTTACACAAATGACTGTGTTACAAGTGTGCCTAACCACTACGTCAACAGATTCTCCGATGATACGGCACTGGTAGCACTGATGGAGGGAGAGGAGCCAGACCTTTATCTGGACAGTGTGAACAAAATGGCTCAGTGGTGTGACCGTAGTGCTCTCCTAATATAAACACTCTCTAAACCGAGATCGTCCCCTCCGGAGCCACACAAGACACCCACATTGTTCTAGTCACCGTTCACAATCAACCCATAAAGCAGGGATCTTCAACAGGGGGTCCTCAGCGTCAATGCAGGGGGGGCCTCCAAATTATTGTTAATTTTTGACCGTTTTAAAAAAAAAAAACATCTTAACATGATTCTGACATATTATTAGCTAATATAAACCCCCCACTGATGATAGGCTTACTGGCCCATAGGTAAGGTAGTCACTAAGGTAGCACAGATACAGTTCATTCCAAAGGATTGACTGTTCCACATCATGATTTGTAAAATAATTTATAAAATCATGCCGACAATTATTAAGCTATTTGAATAGCTTACTATTCTATCCAAAAAAAGGTATCTATAAAGGCTTTAGGCTACCCTAAAAGTTTTTGTAGGCCCAGTTTAATATACAACTTCATTTTATACAATATATGTAGTAGGGGGTCCCTGATGAAAAACGTTGAAGACCCCTGCCATAAAGCCAACCTCATCATTCAGATATCTGGGGGTAAACTTAGACGGCGCGTTGTCCTGGACCCACCATGTGGCTTTCATCATCAACAGAGGATCTACTTTTTAAGGAGCTTTGGGTCATTTGGAGCCAGTAAGGAAACGCTCAACCTATTCTTCTGCTCCTCCATTCAACGTATCCTGCAGTACGGGGGTACAGCCTGGTTCAGTGGCCTCATCTTCATTTTTAGGGATAAACAGATATGAACATTTTGGCCGATACGATGAGCGATATTAACCTGGCTGTATGGCCGATAACTGACGTTGATATGACCTGTATAAACCTAAGATAAAATGCATTATCTATGAATTAACCTGAATGGTGGTGGTTGTTTTTAAATTCCCTATCAGGCAAGAGCAAAGAGGATGCCATGGCAGAGTACGTCAGCCTGGTGGAGCAGCTGAAGGAGAAGTATGGAATCTAAAGTCACATGACGGCCGCCGGCCTGAGAACAGCACAACGCCGGGAAACGCCTTAAAGCCAGCGAGTGTGGCCTTCCACATCCCAGACAGGGGGTTGGAGGGGGGGCTGCTGAAGAACCACTAAGTGTCCTCCACCAGAGTAGCATCATATTTTAGCCATCGTATCTGCACAGAATCCTGCCATTTCAATATAAAAAAATCTTTCTACTTCAAGTGTTGTTTGGTCTACTCTAAATGTATTAATGTTCTAGTTGCACATATAATGTAAGCATTATCAACACGTCATATAATGTAAGCATTATCAACATGTCATATAATGTAAGCATTATCAACACGTCATATAATGTAACCATTAACACGTCATATAATGTAAGCATTATCAACACGTCATAATGTAAGCATTATCAACACGTCATATAATGTAAGCATTATCAACATGTCATATAATGTAAGCATTATCAACACGTCATATAATGTAAGCATTATCAACACGTCATAATGTAAGCATTATCAACACGTCATATAATGTAAGCATTATCAACACGTCATATAATGTAAGCATTATCAACACGTCATATAACGTAAGGATTATTAACACGTCATAACCTAAGGATTATTAACACGTCATATACAGGTGAAATTCTGAAAATTAGAATACAATGCAAAAGTTCATTTAGTTCAGTAATTCAACTTAAAAGGTGAAACTAATATATTATTATAGAGTCATTACATGCAAAGCGAGATATTTCAAGCCTTCATTTGTTATAATTTTGATGAGTATGGCTTACAGCTTATGAAAATTCAAAATCTCAGAAAATTAGAATATTGTGAAAAGGTTAAATACTGTAGTCTCAAAGTGTCCCAGTCTAATCAGCTAGTTAACCCTACACAGCAGCAAAGGGTCCCTGAGCCTTTAAATGGTCTCTCAGCACTGAGAGAAATATAATATATAATTAGGACCCCCATTAAAAATGACATGCTACATCTCAAGGAGCTCTCCTTTCCAAAAAACTCAAACTGTAAGAACAACGTGGAGAAGTATAGCAGTTGATCTGGCTGGATTGATGAGGGGGAAACATACTTTGTTGCCAAGGTAACGGACAAAGTGCATTAGCTGACCGTGAATGCTATGGACATTGGCCGAGAAATAATGCAGTCTAAGGTATACTCTAAAACCTGACCACGTACAATTATTATTATTACACAGAGATATAAGCAGACCATAACTGACATAGCACGCCTTGTATTAAAGTAGCAGTAGTGTGTGTGGGTGTGTGCGTGATGGATTACCTGTTCATGTAAAAACTCCCGTGCTGTGATACCTATGACCATGTAACCAAGCTATCCTATACTACACCCTATTGGTCAGAGTGTATATTACAGACATTTAATGAACAAACAATAACTCAATCAGCGCCTACAGATACAGCAGGTCACCATGCATATGAATGTCAACTGCTGATTACTAACTCACCTAAGACAGCCACTTAGTGGCAGTTTAACTCAAGATTGTTGCAAAACCAAGAATGCTGTGACCATCTTGAGCAAGAACTAGCAGAATTCTTAAAGATCAACAGACACTGTGTGGATGATGCAGGATACGGGCTTTTTTGTTGAAATAAGGCCGTTGCATATTCATCTAGGATGAATAAAGAACAGCTTAAAGAATACAAGAACTAGAAAATGTAACATCAGACCGGGAACACTCTCAGTGTAACTCGGAGCAAATAGCAGATGAAACTAATCAAATGAAAAGTGATACAGAGAGCTGAATCTGTTATACACAAAACTAGACTCAATCACTATTTCTATGGCAATCATCCTCGTTGGCTTTTGTCTCTGTGTGGGAACATTTCCAGAACGTATATTTTCATCTGAGCGTAGACATTCAATACTCAGTTTATACCTTCTAAGTACACACCTTGCTGGGTAGAATCTGTTAATTCATTTCAACGTAACTTCTCTCACGTTATTAGTCAGCACATATTTGAAAGGCAAAGACCAAACTTTCACCCAAGGCTCTTCTCTATTAAAGCCTTCCAGTACATGTTCACAGAGAAGTCTTTGCTATGCCAGTGTGTAATATCTCTGACGTGAGAAGTTCTGTTTAAATCAGAGAGCAAGCCATAACATCTGGTACCAAGGGTTGATTGGAATTCTGCTGATGTTATTATTACATAATCAAAAAAAACTCAGGCCACCTGTGTTAGAGAGAAAATATAATGGGGAATGAAATTCCTCAGCGATGTTGGAGCCAGTTGATTATCAAGCGGTTGTTTAAAGTTGAAAAAAAGAATAACGTCAAGACTCATTTAAGAGGCGTCCCGTCTGAGCCAGTAGCTGTGTGCCGGTGTGTCCTCTGCCTGGACTCTGTCCCTCTGATGGGGCTGTGTCTGGGGATGCTTCAGGGCCTCAGCCTTTGGGTGTGGAGCCCCCAGCCAGGACCAGCGCCCGGCTGAGGTAGGGCCTGCAGAGGCTGGTTGACAGCAGGTTACGTGGCTCTCTCCTGTAGTCTGTGTCATCATGTGTGTATAAAGAGCTGCAGACAGGCAGACTTACACACAGAGAGACAGACACACAGACAGACTTACACACAGAGAGACAGACATACTTACACACAGACAGACTTACAGACAGAGACAGACACACACTCTCTGGAATTCGTTTGTGATGGTTGTATCATAGCTCGATGCTGACCAAGCTAAGGCTGGATATCATAACTTAAACTGATTTTTAAACTGTCCATTACATTATACCATCATTACCTTAGGTTCTGCACAATATCAGTGTTGTTGACACCATTTCCCCCAAATTCAGTTGTTTTTCCCGGACTGTAACCAGTATTGGGTTTCCCCTTGTTGTGTACCCATATTTCAGTACCAGCAGTAACCAGTGGCTGTTTGTTCCTGACGTCTGGGGGCAACAGCTCAGTCCGTAGGGACCCAGGAACCAGAGGGTCGGCGGTTCAAGTCCCCGTAAAGAGTGTGGACTAGTAGCTGTTCGCCACCAGGGCACTGTCAAGGTGACACCAACCCCCCAACTGCACAACACGTTACCACTAGGTGTCCCACGTGACTGAGCAGAGAGCCCATAGATGAGAGAGGAGTGACTCCAGTGCACTGGGCGGCAGTAACGCACCGCTAAGCTGGTCTGCCAATAAACATTTAATAAGCAGCAGCAGCAGCTCCAGAATCAGCAGGAGAGCGTATCCATGTTCCCAGGGTTCTGTTCCCCAGCTCAGTCTCCTCTTACTGTGACTTCTAACGGCCTGGACCAGACAGACCGTTGGCACGTTGCCCTGCCGTGTTTGTTCAAAACGCCTCGCCCCGACCAGCTGCGTCTTTTTGTTATTCTTGCTAAGCAACCATCAAATCGCCCGTGCTCAGCCAACCGCTATTTTGCTGTCAAGCTAAATGACCTCAGGCATTTTTTTTATCAACTCTCAGCATCGAGAGCACTGAGCGATGCAAAAGCCGGCTCAGGCTGCTAAAAGGCTCTCTGTCTGTAGGCACTTTTCATGGCTTTAGACTTGGAATGGATTTGTGTCATTCTAACTGCATTTGAACTGGCCATCTCCCTTTGTTCTTTGCATCTTGGGAACATAGAGACTACAGCTCCAGGTTTCAAATCCAAGATGTCGCCACAGTGGAACAATTTTAGTTTTCTTCCAAACTTAACTGTTCAATCTCTCGTCATCTCAAAAACACATGAACTTTGGAGCAAAGAAAGACAACGTCCACCTCTACTGAACTCTGATCTCCTTCATGTTCCTGGGCTCGGCTCTGTTAATCCTTTTAGGAACAAACATGACATTATGTTCATCGCGTTGTCATTTTGCTTATTACTAAGGCAATAAAAAGCTCCAGTTGCTGACAGTTAGCTATTTTTTATTATTTCCCAGAACTTGACCAATGTGGCTTCAGCCTGTTTGCATAAAATCACAATAGTTTAAGCTTGTTCACAGACCGGCACAACTGGAAGTGGAGCCAACTCTTACTTAGTTCAGTCAAGAAAGACTTTAATGTGATGAGAGCAGCCTTTCAGCCTGTGGGGTTGGCATCTATAAATATAACTCAAAATCAACTCATTTATACACACATGTTGCAAAGGTAAAACCACTGATGAGAATTAGTTACAACGATGAAGCTGCAGTCACCAAATAGTCCAAAAAGGTGCGTTAACAGTTTGAATGGCAGCTGGTGTTCAGCTGCCCTGCAGCGTCTTCATAACAGGGCTGCTGGGTGGTGCGTTGGTGAATATTGTCCCCACAAACACGTGTGTCCCCCACACAGAGTGTCGGATCACCCTGCAGCAGCCCAGGTCCTCGATCTGGAAGCCCAGGTGGCGGTAGCGCTCATCCGTCTCAAACAGTGTGTTGTTGGTGTACGAGCCGAAGAACTGGGGAGGGACACACACACACACACTTAGCTATCTCATCACATCCATCTCCAGGAAAACAGATACACTAATGCATTTCTCTAAAATACATTGTTAATCAGATGTATTCCCAAGTAAGTAATGAATTTGAATACATACATAGTTGAGAGGAAATAATAAAATGTAACAGAAATAAACAAATATGTACAATAGTCTGAATCCAACGTTTGAGCAGCATTGACATTTCTCAGTGCAACACAACTAGCCCTGCATACAGTATCTGTGCTGAAAGACCGAACTTGAGTCAGTTGTGCCTTCCACACGATGAGCAGCCAGCTTGTTTCCCTCCAGAGAGAGCAGCTATGATGCTTTGATGTCAGCCTTAAGTACTTGGTAGAGCGTGCGCTCCATGTACAGAGGCTCAGTCCTCGCCACAGCAGCCACGGGTATGATTCCGACCTGCAGTCCATTTGCTGCATGTCGTCCCCCCTCTCAATCCCCTTTCGTGTCTAAGCTGTCCTATCAAATAAAGGCCTAAAATGGCACAAAAAACCCTTTAAAAAACAAGCAGGAAAGTCAAAGCCCAAGTCATGGCCAAACAGGGAAATATTGCCAATTAGTTTATAAAAACCAAGCAGAAGCCATTCTAGTGTACGTTACAAGAAAATGACAGTGAGGACAAGTTGGCCCCAGCTACAGCCCCTCTCATTAATGCCACTAACGCACACGGAGGTGCCCTCATTAGGGACCACGGTGGAATCTATCAAGAGTGGGTCAAGCTGGCCACACACTGGGGACCCTTGACTCAGCAGCTGCACACTTCCCAGCTGCAAAAAAAATGTATCATTAAAGTAAAGTTAGGATAAACCGTCAGCAAAAGGTTAGCATATGACCAGTAGCGCAAGGAAAGCATTACAGGCTACTGTAGTTCAAGTTGCGTCTATTATATTACATCTTCACAGAGAGGTCTTCATTCCACCAAACAAAATACCTCAAAAGATTGGATGAGGGGATTCCAAAGGACTGGGACCTGGATTCAGGTATGATAAGATGCCATGGCAGACCCTCCCTAACCCTTCCAACGCTGAGTGACAGTGGGATCTTACCGCCAGGCCAGAGGATGGCTCGATGAAGTCGGCCCAGAAGCCTTCTCTCTGCAGAGCGCAGCAGATCTCCTTCGCGCCATCAACAAACTGCAAAGCAAATAACAACTTAGTCTCACTGAGGGGCTTCGATGGTTAGGATTCACTGTCTTCAGCTACCCGCATGTGACGCACGTGCAAAAAAAATAAAAAAAAATAAAGGATAAATATTTTAGAAAAGCCAGCTGTTGTACATGAGCATCCTCACTGCTCTGTGTGTTCTAACCAACGGCAGACAGCAGCTCACCTTGCCGAGCATGTGTTCCCTCTCCTCTTCCACCTCAGCACTCCATGCTGTCATATCGTTCTGGCTCTTCTGGGTCACCGTGACAACCATCATCCCAGACGACGGCGCCTCAGGAAACATGGACAGGAAATCTGTTCAGCACGTTACCAGGAAACATCAGGCCCAACATGACAAACATTTGGATTACAAACGGGCACAGTAGCAGCAAAAACACATTCACAAACCCAGGAAGTCAACAGGGCTGTTATGGACGGTTGTGTGACCAGTGCAGAACGGTACCTTGCTTTAGTAGTTCAGGGCACGATTGAACGGCACACTCCAGGCTGGAGATGTCAAAGTACTGGTCAGCTGGATTAGGAGACGAGGCTGGCTCATTCTCCTGACACACACACACAATATATATATATATATACACAGATACACACACACACGCAGACACACACACACACACACGCAGACACACACACACACACACGCACACACACACACACACACACACACACACACACACACACACACACACACACACACACACACACACACACACACGATAAATGTACCCACATCTGGCGACTGTTTATTTCGGACCCTGGGGTAATGTGAACGTTACTTGACTTACTGAGAACTCTGGGATGAACTGGGCCAGGATGAACTCGTGTCTCTCGCTGCTGGTCGGGGAGGACAGCACGTCAGGCACCAGCCTCCTTTTCTGCTCGGCTAATCCTTCCAGGTGGCAGTCAAAGCCCACGTTACCGGGCAGTTGGAAGCGCTGGTCCTGGGGTCCAAACGGCCCCATGCTGTCATCACGCCACACCGTCTGCAGCCCTGAGGCATGGAGGGAGGGGCACAGGACGCCACGAATGTCATTCTTTATAAGGGCATACAACCTTATTTTTTTTATAATTCGTATTTTTCTTATTTATTGTTTTACTTATTTCGTTTGTACTGTTGAGCAAAGCAAAAGTGTCTATTTTGAAAAGCTCTTTTTGTTATTTAATTTGTAGTTAAGTATAAAAGTCTATTTATTCTTATGCTTCTTTAACTTTGTATGTTTAAGTTGAGAAATACACATTTCAAAGTCTTAGTATATCGTGCATTTTCCTTGATAATCAAGCAAGTAAACTCACTTATATGATCCCAAAATGACTTTTGATCCAAAGGGTGCAGCCCTGATCTGAGACCGCACCGCTCTCTCTAACCCTCACATCGTTGTGTTGCTGCTTTATATCCATGTATGATCTGCGGCAGCTAATGAATGCTGGGATGGGAAGCAGTGGAGGCCTACCCATGTCGGAGGGGGGGGTGGCCGAGATGGACCCAGCAGCAGAGAAGGCTCTGGCTCCAGCCACACGGCGCAGCAACACATGGAACCCTGGGAGGTATGTGACCAGCCTGGCTCTGCTGCACAGCACCTGCACACACACACACACACACACACACACACACACACACACACACACACACACACACACACACACACACACACACACACACACACACACACACACACACACGGGGGAAATACAGTCATTTCACCGCATTTACTTACACACACACACCGAGACAGACAGACATACAGACACACTCACTCACTCACTCACTCACCCTGGCCATGGTGGAGGGTCTGCTGTCTTGCAGTGTACCGGTCTGTTTCTACAGGGCAGAGATAAGCAGTCAGACAATATTTCCTAACATTATTATTATATTATTCTTCTAACAACATAGACGTTGGAACTCTAACCCAGACAGAGAGAGACTCTCTTTCAGCCTACAGGGATCTGACATAACACCAGACTAAGGTTCTACCGTCCAGTATGGAACTTAACGTTACGGTGCCACTATGTTAATTATGTGATCCATATTTGTATCATTGTGTCATATAACGTTATTGTATTGACTCTCAGTCTTTAGATAGTGCCACCTGACAGTTAGCTAGCTAGTGTCCCAGCCCACTAACGTTAGCCCAGTGCTTGTCCTGCCCATTGTCCTCCAGCGGTTATCAACCTGACAGCTACTGGAACTGTTAGCTACATGTCTGGCAACTGGAGACCTCTCAAGTGCCGTTACCGTTCATATGGACGCTAACGCTGGCTAACAGTAACTTACTGGAAGTCTGTAACTAAGGCTAACGGATGAGCAAGAAAACCAACTTACCTAGCTAACGTTAACGTTATAAAGTTCAGAGGAGATGGCAGCGATAATTAGCGTTCATTCACAGACACAACACCGAAATACAAAGACATTAGACTTCTATCAGATAGCGGCACGCGATGTTTTATTACTCTTCAAGATGTTTATGGTAACCGAACTCATTAAAAACTAGATTTACCGCGACCGTAACAGCTAAATTCCTCCATGCTAGATTCACCTTGAATTCGCGCATGCGCTGTCATGGAGGCTCGTCTCCTTTTTTGTGTATCGATGCGCTGCATGGCGCATTACCGCCCCCCAGTGGCCGGGGTGTACATGTCTCAATACAACTTACACGCGCAGATTGAAAGGGAAAGACCATTTTTATTATTATTATTATTATTATTATTATTATTATTATTATTATCAATAATAATAATAATAATAATAATAATAATAATAATAGTAGCATAGTTACAAAGTGCTTTATAGTAATACAAAAGTAAAGTAGCCTAAACCCAAAACATAAAATATGGAACAAGTAAAATAATCAATGTAGCCTATTGAAACAGAATGTGCTGTTCAATGACTGGGTGAGTTGTGATGGATCTGAGCACCATGTTACAGCTCTTTCATTTCATTATGTTCTTTCTAGGGCTGTCAAACGATAATTTTTTTAATCGCAATTAATCGCTGAATTTTTATAGTTAATCACAATTAATTGCATGTTTTATCAATGTTTTTAAGTACATATTGACAATGGAAAGCCATTCTTACCAGTGTATCTTGATTGGGAATCAAATGAATGCAAATAAAGTTGTTTTATGAACTTCATTTTAAGATTTGTATTTGTTTATTATTTATTTACCATAAACAAAAGAAAAATGTGTGAATCTAGTCACACATTTGAATGTGAAGTCAATATAGTGTGCAGTAACTCCTAAATAATTGTGATTACTCACTGACATCTAGTGATCACCTTGCATCACCAAAATAGTAGCCCGTTAGGCACGACGCAAAGCCGAGTGAAGTGAAAATAAATTAATAAATGGTGGCATGTGATTAATGCGATTTAAAAAAAATATATATAATGAGTTATGCTCGGCCCTTAATCGCATCGCGAATAACGCGTTAATGCTGGCAGCCCTAGTACTTTCACATTTCATAAACAGTCATTTGGAATAATCCCCCATTCTCCATGGGATGGCTTCTTTTTTTTAAACTCAGTGAATACATGTCACATAAATGACTCATCAGCTCTAATAACTGCACTATAGGTAGCCTCCACAGCTCTGATGCATGCTGGGTAAACCACTGGATGCGTGTCCGTTGTTATAAAAACACAGAGTTGCTGTTGATTGAGTCCGATCTTTAATGAGCTCAGTGTACAGTAGAAGAGAAACAGGTGAACAGTGTGGGAACAGAGCCTAACACATCTGGGTATGATCACATGACTCAGCAGTGGCCAGCTGTGTCCCCACGTCCCTACAGCGCTGTGGTTACACAGCAGCATTCAGCTGCAACCAAACCCAGGCCAGGTCTACAATAATGTCACAGATTAGTGCCTGGCTGGAATATACACATAGAATCAAAGACAGTGGCCCAATCCCAAAGTCCCAAAGGGCTTAGGGTTGTCCCAGTGTCGAATTTCAAAGGGCGTGAGGGTTTGAGGACACACTTACCGAGCCTTTTCCGTGAGTCTGCATCGCAGCAGACTTCACCAAAGGGAATTACCCACAGTTCAATGCGTTGTGACGTTGACCGCGGAGACCATAGGGAAATCCGGAAATTACAAAGGTAACAACAGCACGACCACGGAGCACAGACCGACCTGTTGTCCAGCTCGTAAAATAAGAGGTTGAAAAAAACGTGGAATCAGTCAGCCGTCTCCTGGGCCTCGGCCGTGTGGAAAGCAACAAACTTAAAATGAAAATTCCCAAACCGGCAAGTGTCAGCAACATCTTTGTTATTAAACATCGCCATGGTAACATGTGATCTCATGAAGTGCTGTCCCAATCCCATTCCTACCTATCTGAGCCCATGTGGCCTCACACACTCACTCACTCACTCAGCACCTGAGATCAGTTAAGTCTGTGAGTCTTTAGTCCTTAGTCCTCAGGGCTCACTTTGGGATTGGGCCATAGAATCAAAGACATAGAATCAAACAGAAACAAAGACATAGAGATGGACATCTCCTCATATCATTCACAGCACGACAGCAAATTAAATTTCCATAATATATCCATACACAATCAGATTACAAACAATGGCAGGAGCCAACGGCTTGCCAGCGGCTGCAGTGGGCTAGAATATAGAATATATAGAATAGAATACATCTTTATTGCCATTACACAGGCTCCTGGCTAGAAGCAGCCCTCGCTGAACAGGGCGTGCAGAGCCTTCTTCCCCCGGCTGTTGTACTTGATTCTCTCGATCTCCCCGCCATAGTTGCTGGGCTTCTGGAAGTGGATCTCCAGGTGGTCCTGCAGGTCCTCCTCGTCCTCCTTGTCCTCGATGTCATCCAGGAGGATGGTGCGCTTCGGAGCGCCACAGAATGTCTGAAATCAATCCACAGCATCAGTCTGGCTTCTTCACTAACCCCGACTAATACTACACACCAGTCCCTCAGTGGGTTTATATAGCATCAGTCAGGTTTTGGAACATCACTGTTAGCAGTAATGAAAAGGAATATAATTAAAATCAAAGACTCCAGTCCAAACACGCAAATAACATTTGACTGTCTGAGTAAAATAATAAAGTCAAGCGAAGCCTTGGCGTGGCGCGCCGCTCCAAGCTGCCACCCGGCGCTGCACTCAAACTTGTCATTATTTCAACTGTGACCTGGCTTGCTGCTGGCCTTTCAAAGCTCAACCAATAAGAGGAGGAGGCAGTAGGAACCGTGTTTACCTGCCGGCGGTGTCGGTACACGATCTGTTCTGCCTGCGCGATCCGTCATGCGCAGATGATAATCCTGTTTTACCTAGGATACAACACTGCACGATCTGTTCCACGCTAGCCTCCACCGGAAAGCTAACGTTAGTTTAGCTAACAGCTAGCTGACAGCTTGATTCAGTTTAAAATAACGTTAACTCAAACTTAACAATGGCAAAAGCAGGCTACAGCTAAATGAAGACTTTACAGTAATAACAATAAAGACAAGTATTGAGTGAATGTATTTTAAATGAGCACAAGTAAAGTAGAACTGACGTAACAGCTGTTATATATTTTAACGGTTATTTTCAGGTTTTATTTTGAGGGTCTTTTAAAGTTATTACATGCTGTCTCAGCTAGCGGTTAGCCGAATTAGCTGTTAGCTAAACTAACGTTAGCTTGCCTGTGGAGGCTAACAGCAGACAGCTACAATCAGCTAGCGGTTAGCCGAATTAGCTGTTAGCTAAACTAACGTTATCTTGCCTGTAGAGGCTAACGGCAGACCGCAACGACTGGAAGCGTGGAACAGATTGTGCAGTGTCATAAATCCTCGTACAACAGCGCATGCACAGAATGGATCGTGCAGGCAGCACGGATGGTATACTGACAGGCGGCACGGCGCTCTGCGCTAACAACTCAGCATGGGTCATATACAATGTCTGATAACAACCAGTTCGTCTAGTAAGTCAACTCTCAACACTCTCTCAGCTGACTCCTGTCTTACCTGAAACTTGCGCAGCTGGTAACTGTAACTGGGGCCGACCTGAACCTTCACCTCCGGATCCAGATCCACACGGTAACTTCCTGTCAGGGCCAGGCTGTCAGCCACTATACACACACACACACACACACACACACACACACACACACACACACACACACACACACACACACACACACACACACACACACACACACACACACACACACACACACACACACACACACACGTCAATGTATTCATATAGCACATTTAAACAACTGTGGTTGACCAAAGTGCTGAACAAGACAGAATATCAAATACAAAAATGATCAGGTAAAACAACACAGATGCCAGAGTTTGATTTCTCAGTTCATAGACAGCGTCTCTCTCAGGTGGCGTTAAACTGATGATGTGGTGGTAGTAAACCAGCTGCTGTCTCAGCAGGTGCTCTAGGCTGAAGGGTGCATTCCTACTTTTAACACGTGAAAGTTTCTTTCAATATTTATCAGTTACTTTCCCAAATCCACATGAACTCTTCATATCGGTATGAACTGGATCGCCCCCGCACTGCTCTTATTAAAAAAGAAAAGAAAACGTTGTCACTTTTAAAGCTGCTTCTCCTGTTAATCCTGTTATTTCCTCACAAGCAGTGTAGCATTAAAAGGCTATTTTTGTTTTTCAGACAGAGTCCGGTGTAGTGCAACGCTACATTACATCACTTCCTGTAAACTTGACAGAGTGATCTGAATATTCCCTGGTCCAGCTCAGCTAAAAAGCCAACAACATGAATCTGTCGTTAATTAGCGAGCTGGTCTGGAACCGCTAGGCCACCACTATAACTGAGCCTAGCAGTGAGATAAGTGGACTGTCCTGCTGTTCCAGGGGGGAACCAATCACAGACAGAGGCCTCGTCCAGTCACTCACAGCGGCAGAATGAATCCAGGGTAACAACGTGTATTTGGAGATTTTTTGGCATAAAAAAAAAAAAAAAGATTTCTCTGGCCTCAGGCTGTTATCTAGTGAAAGCCTGCTTAGTGAGCGTGTACCTCCAGGGCAGAGAAAGGTGATCCGTCCTGTCCCCGTCTTGTTATCGTACTCCACCCTCTCCACCTCTCCTCCTCCTCTGCTGGGCCTGGAGAAGCTCAGCTCTAGCCGGTCCGCTACCCTCTCCTCCGGCATGGAGGGGGGGACATTGGACAGCTTCAGCTCCTTTCTGGACACATCAAGGTGCACCTGCAGGGGTGACAGCAGCGCACACTCAGTATCCATATGTGAAGAGTGGAGTGCTGTCAGCGTGGATGGATTGTCTGGTTCTCTGAGTCCAGCGGACTTTAATAAAGCAGCACTGGTGTCATACATGTGTGGAGAGCAGTGGAGCACACAGACAAGTCTTCTCTGCTGCTCACTGGACTATTAGTTAGTTAGAAAACACTTACATATCAGATGTTAGCCCAAAAGAAAGACCCCTGGCTCAATCTAACTGCAGTATTAGTAAACTAGATGGACTAGTCCTCCCTGCTGGCTCTGATTGGCTGACTGTCGTCATCATCATCTTTACTCTGACAATCTGCTGCTGCTGCTGTGTGTGTGTGTGTGTGTGTGTGTGTGTGTGTGTGTGTGTGTGTGTGTGTGTGTGTGTGTGTGTGTGTACACCTCAAACTTAACAGCAGAATCCATGGTTATTCTTTTTGGTATCACGTCCACAGTCGTGTTCTCGATGGACACAGAGCACTTGGCGAGCTTCAAGACCTCAGATGCCACTGCAGGACACACACACACACACACACACACACACATTTTAACAAGTTATTTAAGTCCACTTGAAAAGTTATTTAAGTCCACTTGAAAAGACTAATTTACAGGGACGTAAATATAGGTGCAGTTAAATACATAAACAAAATCATGGGCCATTAGCATACAGCAGATCTTCATACTATTACAGGAATCATACCCCTCTGTTCTTATGGGTATGGGCACAGACGGACAGACACACACACACAAACACACAAACACACACACACACACACACACACACACACACACACACACACACACACACACACACACAATATGTTGTGAAATGTCATGAGAACATATGGTTTAATCACCATGACACACCATAATGATATATTTTGAGTTTAGTCCTTTTCACTAGCAGTGAGTCCAGTAACACTCAATGCAAGATCCATGTTTATAATCACCGTGAAAAGTGCTACAAGTAACATGCTACAGTAGTGTATTAGACAGAATACAGTTTTCACATTAGGTAATACACTTACATTACCCAACGTTTACAGAGTCTATCATTTCCATAATATCTATCCTATGTTGTGATCAATCAACTGACTCTTACAATCATTGGCCAAATTTGCGTTTGAAGTATTAACAGTAACCTCTCTGACCAAATCAGAAGGGAAGCCTATAGAACACAAAAACAGCCCTTTGGTTGATCTGCTTGGAGTTTTGTATGGGGACTAATGTGAGCATGTTTGTCACAGCCAGACAGCTCTGAACGCCAATCATTAACAGCCATTATTTTGGGGTTTGGCAATATATAATAAATACAAGGGAGCAAGAGAGTAGATAAAGTCATGTGTGTACCTCTCTCCTCCTCGAAGGTGATGAGCGCCTGTCCTCCGTGCAGCAACACGCCGGCTCTCTGGCTGATGGCAAACACTGCTCTGATTGGCTGGCTGTCGCCATCCGCCTTCTCTTCAACCAGACCACTGAACTTCACCTCTGCATCTGGGATCTGAGCGTAGATCTGCACACAAACAGCGGTGTAGCTATTATTTTCCGATTAGCATGCATGTATTGTTACTGATCAGGATGTAAGCCACAGCTGCGTGTAGACCTTGAACTTCTGCTTCAGTTTGGTGCACTCGGCCCTCCTGGCCTCCAGCTGAGTCTGACATCTCTTCAGTTTGTCCTGCAGGACCTTTTTGCGGTGAGCCAGCTGCAGGATCTGGTCCTGTAAGAAACAGCTCCTGGTTATCTGTCCCAGCTGCTGCAGATGTAACACAGGGGGACTGGACTGTACCTGCACTGCATCCATGCTTCGACTGAAGTCCTTCTGACACTCCTCCTGCCTTTTAACGTAAGCCAACATCTCCTGCTGGGCCTTTGCCTTGGCCTCATCTTCTTCCAGCTTTTCCAATATCAGCCTGGCTTTCACATCATCAGCTCGCTCTGCTTTAGCCTAAAAACACACGAGAGTTCACAGAGACCCTGGCTTTCTAACTCAACTACGTAGTTCCAGGTCCACATGATGACAAGGGACCACCACATCAACAGGGACATTATTTCTAGAGAGAAAGGTTGCTGCTGAATTCTTTATTTGTGAACACCAGGGGAGGGGATGGGAGTCTGCCACACTTTTATATTAAACGCCATTCAAGTTATTACAAATAAAGTACATCATAAGGAATGGATTGGATCTGATGGTGTTGTAGGCTGGCAAACAGTTGTCTGGATGACATGTTTCCTCCACAGAGCTGAGCCAGACAGCACTAGCAGACTAGTGACGCTGTGATGTGATGTCGCCACACTCTGTGCAGCGTATCTGTGTGTATGTGGAAAGGTACACCTGAATATGGAGAGCCAACACTCAACACCTCCAAACACAGACCCTGAGTCAGTCAGAGGCTCACTCAGCTCTACTACTCAGCTGGTAGTGCAGTATACAGTAAGTACTACACAGCTGGTAGTACAGTAGTAAGTACCACTCAGCTGGTATACAGTATACAGTAAGTACCACTCAGCTGGTATACAGTATACAGTAAGTAGCCTACCACTCAACAGTACTACACAGCTGGTAGTACAGTATACAGTAAGTACCACTCAGATGGTACAGTATACAGTAAATACCACTCAGCTGGTATACAGTAAGTACCACTCAGATGGTATACAGTATACACTAAATACCACTCAGCTGGTATACAGTATACAGTAAGTAGGCTACCACTCAACAGTACTACACAGCTGGTAGTACAGTATACAGTAAGTACCACTCAGGTGGTATACAGTATACAGTAAATACCACTCAGCTGGTATACAGTATACAGTAAGTAGGCTACCACTCAACAGTACTACACAGCTGGTAGTACAGTATACAGTAAGTACCACTCAGGTGGTATACAGTATACAGTAAATACCACTCAGCTGGTATACAGTATAGAGTAAGTACCACTCAGATGGTATACAGTATACAGTAAATACCACTCAGCAGTACTACACAGCTGGTAGTACAGTATACAGTAAGTACCACTCAGATGGTATACAGTATACAGTAAATACCACTCAGCAGTACTACACAGCAGGTAGTGCAGTATACAGTAAGTATCACTCAACAGTACTACACAGCTGGTAGTACAGTATACAGTAAGTACCACTCAAAAGTAGCCTACTACACAGCTGGTAGTACAGTATACACTAAGTACCACTCAGATGGCATACAGTATACAGTAAGTACCACTCAGCTGGTATACAGTATAGGTACTACACAATACAGTATACAGTAAGTATCACTCAGCAGGTAGTACAGTAGAAGTACTACACAGCTGGTAGTACAGTAGAAGACCAGCTGTCCTTGGCTTTTTGGTTGCATATCTGTTATATGTATTGTATGTAGGCTATAAAGGCCTACTGTAAAGCAGGCTTATAGCCTGACATCAGTTGGTGTTTGGACATTTGATTGGTCCTTTCAACAGTTAGCCTACTTACTGTATGTTATCTACGTCAGCGTTGGGACAGGAGTGTAAGAGTGTGGCTAGTTGTATTGAGCCAGATGGCGTAGTTAGGTTTAGGATGGCCCCTGTGGAATGTTGTAGAGACAGAGAGTCCGCCAGTAGGCTAGGCCTCTTACCTTCCATGTCTCCAGCTCTTTCCTGGCCTCCTCCAACCCGCTGTCGTCCTCTTTCAGATCCAGACCACCGTCCGTCTGACAACATGGAACAAATGTGTTAACCATCTGCCACCGACAGGTACCGAGCACACTCTGTAGGCTAATCCTGTTCAATAAGACAGCTCACCTGGCCGTTCATCGGGCGGGTATCGCAGACGTCAGCCATGACCTGACGGACGAAAACACAACTCGGTTAACAAAGTCCAGTATTTAACAAATGAAGCCAGTCAAATACTAACAGTAGCCCGCCTAGCGTCACTACCTCTTCTGTATTTCGTTCCTGGTTTATAATTTCCTGTCGAATTGAGAAAAGAGACAACCAGAGAAGACACGGAGCAGCTGCACTTCAAACTAAAATCAAAAGTGAAAGTTACAACTCAAGTTAACGCAACACGTTATGACGTATGCAAGACTGGCTGGGAACCATGTCGGTAAAGTTGGAAATAATCACGCATTCGAACTTCCGGGATCAATAACTCAATAGCGAAAAGTTATTAAATCACAAAACGATGCATCTTTCCTACCGCAGTAAGGTAGACAACGAGCTACAGCCTCATTCCATCAGAACAGCTCCGACCTGGAGGAATACACAGTGGTCTCTACGAGCACTGCTTAGGGACCGTCTACAAAGGGCAACACCGAGGAGAGATACAACAAAACTATCTAACTATATAACAATTACATCGACTAATGTCTTCAAAATTACTCCACACATAGAAGGACCCCTGCTGATTGTACTCCAAAAACTACCTTTGAAAAATAAGCATATGCAAATTTTTGGTGAATGTTAAAAATACTTAATAATTTAACAATAAAGAGGCGAAGTCCCTCCCCTTCTGGTGGACCGCCATGGGACCTTAACTCGGAAAAAATATGAACGGTAGTGAATGGCGAAAGACAAATTATTTTTTGATCCCGTTTGAATTGAGCCATGAATTACACATACGATGTTCAGTTTAATAGATAATTTCGCAAGTCAAGAAAATCTCTGTTTATTGCTAAACTGTTGAAGTATAAGACTTTAAAATACGTGATTAGAAAGACTAGACACTTCAAAGTCGCATGGATGACGTCTCGCTGAAGCTACGATGTCTGTGTGTATCCTACTGGGATGTAACTTTACTCAAATGAGCAGAGGATCTTTAGCCTAGAATTCTAGACCACCCTAGCAGCAGCAAATGTAATTTGCAGCCAGGGTCGTCTAGCAACTCTCCGTTGGCTTGCGAGCTGGAAAAACCAAACTCTGGCCGGGCCAATCACATTGTGTATAGAGTCGGTGGGCGGGGCTTATGGCTGCTGCTGCTGGAGAACAGCGGTCTTTGGAAGACTTGGAGTTCAGCTTTTCTTTGAGAAAAGAACAAAGAATGGCACTGAAGAACATTCTTAAAAAAGGAAGATGTGTTTAGAGTTTTGCCGACCGGATACGGCACAGAATAAATCTCCACAGTAATTTAGGCGTCTCTGCTTTTGTGCAACCAAGTCAAGGCTAAATTCATCCAGGATAACTGGAATATCCTTTCTTAATCCCTTATCTTGGTTTTGTGCAATAGCTGTCAGAACAGCCAACGGGATGTGAGATAACGTGATTCACTGTGGAATAATTAAAGTCAGTCCAGAGGGGCAGTGTAACTTAGTTCCTGCAGCTTGTGTGTTAGCGCCATCCTGTGGTGTTCAGAGGACGAGGCACCGGAGCACCACTCATTGTTGGAAATGACACATTCATTTTCTTTTCATAATATAGCGCATTCATTTACAACAGTAAACGGTCTGTTTCACTGGAACTCCTTGTTCCTATAACACTTTTTTTATGGACACCCTGCAGCCAATCAGAATCCAGTATTCACACAGACCATGGTATAATCTGGAATAATGGTTATGAGGTGAAGAGTGGTAAAGTGGGGGCAGTTAAGCTTTATCATTTTTATCTTTCCAGGTTTATACTTCCATTACTAAAAATCCACACCATTCATACAACCTTACAGTGAACAGCCATTTTTCAGACCTGAATATCTGAAAAAGACACATATTCACCTACTTAGAAATAATGTATAGTAGCCTAGTCTCATTCTAATGGCCAAACAGTGTATCCATACAAGTACATTTACCATTACTTTTACTTAAAAAAAAAATTTTGAACCTTGAATGTTTATGAAAACTTCTACATTTGACCTCTATTTTTATTTCTAGCTGTGTTTTTTTTTTCAAACTTATGGTGTGTAAGGTATTTCATTTATTTGATGTTTTTGATGTGCTTGTTTGTCAAATGATGCGTGTTCTGTATTTGCTGCTCAGTATTTTTGTATATTATTGTTCAGATATTTTATATTATGTAATTGTATTATGCCTCTGGTATTAGTTATATATTAAGTGTTGTGTGTATTGTGCTGTCAGTTTATTGGACCATGAGTCCGTAATAAAGTCTTATACATTATATGTACTGCGTACCTTACCGAAAAAAAATTCGGTTGGTACACGTCACGATAAATTTGTGATAAAAAAAAAAAGATGATGATGACGAAGGTCACGTGGTGTTTGTTCCCGAAGTGTCTCCGCTGGCTACGGATCAGCGCAGGGCTCCATGTTCAGGCTGGAAGTAGAAACTGACAGACTCACTTCGCTTCATCAATGTACGGAACGTTAACGGCCGTTTAGGTGGTTAACAGTGTCGGTAACGTTAAAACAGCTCCTAAAGATGCTTTGGTTTGAGGGCTCAATCCCTGATGCCATTAACTTGGCTAAACAGCGCAGTTCCGTCTTTGTCGTTGTCATTACAGGTATGTATGTGTGTGCGTGTCGATTAGCCAGCTAGCTAACGCTATCCTGCATAGGTTACAAGTGATAAAGAAGCCAAAGCGTTTGCGTGCTAGTCAGCTAGTCGTAGCCATTAGCCAGCTAGCATAGCAAACCAGCTGTCAAATAATTATGAAGTGTCATTACGCATGTTTAAGTAAAACGGCCCAAGAAGAAAGAATCATTGTAACCTAAATACGATGTGCTAGCGTTCTATGTTAGCTGTAGTGTTGTGTGGCCTGTGTAACGATGACTCTAAAACAGCGCCTGGTGTCCCTAATAGTCTAACCAGATTAACTTTACGATAGAATAAGAGGGCATGCTAGTGGATTGTGGTGGCCCAGCTAAATTATTTAGCAGGTCAGTTATTGACGTGACATTATTACGATTATGCAGTGGGTTCCCTCGCTGACAATCCTAGCCAGGTTAGTTACAACCTTACCAGGGCAGGAGAGTGTTATGTGTTGGCAGTCAGCTGAAGCTACATTGTGTGTGTGTGTGTGTGTGTGTGTGTGTGTGTGTGTGTGTGTGTGTGTGTGTGTGTGTGTGTGTGTGTGTGTGTGTGTGTGTGTGTGTAGGGGATGATGACCAGTCTGCCCAGCTGATGTCCAGCTGGGAGGATGAGCAAGTGTCAGAGGCAGCCCACCACTGCTGTGTGGCCATCCGAGTGGATGCCAAGAGGTACTCACCTGCTTACATCAGAGCCCAGTGCATGGGACTGGAACAC
Organism: Zingel zingel; assembly: GCA_023566125.1. Classification (NCBI taxonomy): domain Eukaryota; kingdom Metazoa; phylum Chordata; class Actinopteri; order Perciformes; family Percidae; genus Zingel; species Zingel zingel. Next base: position 23,012,830 of record CM042327.1, read on the forward strand.
TCCCCACTGGCTCCCATTAGCTAACTAGGATGTCCCACAGCACCTCAACTGTCCAGTTTCCTGCTCCAAATAGTTTTGCAGTGGACGTTGGCCTTCAGAGTATTCAGTGTACAGTATTCATGATTGTCTTGTATGTCTTAAGTGGCAGAATCAGAAGTTTAATTCCAAAGTCAACATTTTCAGTTAACTTCCTATGCTGGCTTTTGTTCACGATGCACATACTAGATAATGCCACTGCACTCATATTGACCCATAATACACACCTACTGAAAGTACTCCAAACTACTGCCAATGGAGGAAGCCATGCACAATGGATCCTTTTTGTTAAACATGAAACAGCTCAGAAATCCCCATCACCAAACTCCACCAGACTCCATGTAAATAATCAGTACTTTTAGCGTGTATAGAGCCAGCATATCTCCACATGTTAATGGATGAAGTAAGGCTTTATTTCAACCAAACCAGAGTGGTGATTGTTGGAACAGTGGAAGGATGAACCAAGACGGCTTTTGATTCGTTTTATTTTGTTGCTGTCCTCTTTGTTTTTTCGATGATAAAAGTATGGATAATTTACATGGAGTCTGGTGGAGTTTGGTGATGGTGATTTCGGGGCGTTTTCATGTTAAACTAAAATGATCTTACTCTTTAACTAAAAGGTCTATCTCTGTAGGGATCCTTTACA